>CAJVOY010000077.1:0-534517 GCA_911197225.1 Penicillium salamii
AGAAGAAGAAGAAGAAGAAGAAGAAGAAGAAGAAGAAGAAGAAGAAGAAGAAGAAGAAGAAGAAGAAGAAGAAGAAGGTGACGAGGAAGAGGAAGGCGATGGAGAAGAGGAAGACTCGGAGGAAGAGAGAAGCAATGGGAAAGGGATAGATGCAAAAGCCCTCTTAGCAGACATCGCTAAGCTCTTGGATAACAATCTAAAGAAGGCTCAAAGGCAATGGAACGCCAGAGCCCCTAAGAGGAAAGCAGAGTGGAACAAATGGGCCGATGAGAGGGATGCCAAGAAGAGGAAGGCTGAAGAGGAAGAGGAATACAGTGATGAGGATGTTATGGAGATAGAGGCAGTCGAGGAGGGAGAGGCCGAGGACGGAGAGACAGCCAAAGATGGAGAGGCGCCCAAAGACGGTGATGTACCCGAGGACGGTGAGGTGCCCAAGGACGGAGAGGCAGTCGAGGACGAGGCAGCCAAAGATGGAGAGGCAGCTAAAGATGGAGACAAGGAAGGGAAGAAGAAAGTCAGGCAAGTCTGGAAGGAGAGGAAGCACCGAGGCCAACTGCGAGTCACATTAAAAGACGCAGATGGCAACTATTCCTTGGATATGCGGATGAAAGGACTGGCCACCAACTATCTACATCCCGAGAATGCAGCGGCTATCAGGAAGACTACTCCCACCAGAGTAGCCAAGGGCAAAAGGGGCAAAGCGAAGGGCAAAAAAGGCAAAGCAAAAGGCAAAGCGAAGGCCAAGGTAATGGTAGTAGTACCAGCTGGCGATGGCGGGGACGATGGGGACGGTGATGGAGATGGAGGAGATGGAGATGGAGATGGAGTATAATTCAGGGAATAAGCTTCTACATGTTTTTCGTTCTTTTAATGTTACTCTTTACTCTCTACAATGGACTTTCTTGATCGTTTACTGGATGTGCCCGACATCAAATCTCGCATGTTGACCTTTCACTGTCTCTTTCCAAACGACTTTCTTCCCGCCTTAGATCTCCTCGACCGCAAACTGGTCCAGCGCGTTCGCCACGGCCTCACAGAACTGTTCCTCGTCTCCTCATCCCACACCTACGAGGTTCGATTACACGCCTGGAACTGTAGCTGTGCGGCTTTTACCCTCGCTGCATATCGCTCAGACACTGGTCAGACAGCGCATGTCCCCTCTGGACCGTACCCCTTTGGCGGGACCATAGCCCGCACAGAGGTCCCCGTCTGCAAACACATTCTAGCTTGTCTGCTATATGCACGCTGTCCCACTCTACTGGACGACACGGGTACCCTTGCTATTTCCAAGGAGGAGCTGGCAGGTTGGTGTGCTGGATGGGAATGAGATCCTGACTCGTCGAGCTGCTGTGACCCGTCCCAAGAACGGCTGCATTGGGAGATGACAATTACTTGCCGGCACTACATCGTTTTACGCCAAACCCTGGAATCCCTATTCCAATATATTACGACTGTTTATCTACTTCATATCGGTCAAAATGGCATAGGAATCTAAATGTCACATTATTCGATCGTTCGAGGAATTTAACTCCTTAGTTCTTCTTCTTCTCAGAGCTCTCCTCGTCCTCATTTGAGGTCTTCTTGGTATCCTTGTCGCCCTTCTCCTGCTCCCGCTTGGTGTCACTCTCTTCCTGCTGCTGTCGGTTCTGAATCTTGTTCTCGATTAAGTCGTGGAAGGCGGTGATGGCCCGGATCAAGCTACTGATGTAGATCGCCATCAATTGGTCATTGGTCTTGACACTCATGGCCCGCGCTAACTCGCTGTTCTCCACCTGGGGCTCCTGACCGCTGATCCGCTGTGTCGCGGGTGGGGTGGACAAGTTGGGAAGGAGATTGAAGACATCCTGGAGGTTGCCCAGAATGGCGTGGTTGACCGGAAGTTCCTTGTCCAGCACTTTCTGGAGGTATTGCCCGATATCGCGTAGCCGCAGGTGCAATCCTTGCAGGGACTGCAGCTGCGACGTGATACGAGTGGAGAGGGTGCCGACTGCGACGTCCCTGATGTCTCGGAGGAGGTGCTCCACACCAATCTCCTCTGCTTCTTCGGCCTCGATTATCGATGGGGTGTGCACGAATGTTCGGGAGGTTGTGGTTCCATCCTAGAAACGAAGGGTCAGTTCACAGCTCAAGTCGCAGTCCAAGTGCGCGTGTCAAAAAAAAAAACTCACATCCTTAATCTCATCCACGGCGAAGTAGGCATCTGTAGGCACGCCAACTTCCTTTGGTTGCACATCGACAATGACCAGCAAAGGGTTGGGCGTGTACTTCTTGAAGAGTTCATTGATTTCCAGGTCCGAGGCACGAAGCTTGGGACCTGAGTGGTACCAGCCGACTAGCTTCTCACGAGCATTGATCTTCTTGAACATGTCCCTCATGGACTCGACGAAATTGTGATCCAAGAACCACACCGATGGGTCCTTCTCATCTTCCTCGAATGGAACTAGGTACCTTGTCAGCGAATCTTCTTTGTGGATCCCAGCTTGTACTGACCGGCAAAACTGTTTGATACACGGACATTATCACCCGAGTTCTCTCCCAACAGCACACCCACGACACGCTTCCGGGTACCCTTTGCTGTGCGTCCATAGTGATCTGCGACAGAGAGAAGGACTAACGGGGCAACCGTAACGGAACGGTTGACGAGGGATAGCGTGTCCGCCGTGGTGGCAGGCATCGTGAAAGGGCAAGGGGGGGAATCTCAAGGGAAAATTCAAGCTATGCAGATGATTTGAAGCTTGAAGCTTAAAGGACAGGTTGGAGGGAATAGCTAATGTGAGACGAGAGATGGAGAGCGATGATGCACAGGAGCTCTCCGCCACAGACTGTTAGTCAGCTGTGGCTGAACAGGAACACCATACTCCATACACTGTAGAGTATATAGTATTAGCAGGGGAATTGCTTATTATTAAAGGATTGATATTTAAAAAAAGACTAAAGGAAATATACAGAAAATAATCTTATATATCTGCATAGTCAATCAACAGCCATACGTAAGTAGTAATGAACAAGTAAAGACAGTATACGAGTGGTGAAGCCCGTGCTCCGAACCTCGGGCGCTAGGATTCTTTCCTTTCCCCATTTCTCCGGCTTCCCGTCTTTCCTCTCTTCATCCATCACTCTCCTCTCTTATTCACAATGGCTCCCATCACTGAAGAGGCCGTTTCTGGCCTGAAGAACACCATCAACCAGTTGGAGGCTAAGGTGTCCGAGCTCGAGGGCCGTCTCGCCAATGGCGGAAAGCCCAAGTCTGTCGCCGAGCAGATGCGCATCATCCTGATGGGTCCTCCTGGTGCAGGTATGCGATTGAGTACAATCCGGGGCAAGGGCAGTTATTAACAAGGTCCAGGCAAGGGTACTCAGGCCCCCAACCTGAAGGAGAAGTACTGCGCGTGCCACCTGGTAAGTTGAAGTTGGTCGAAACACAGCATGAACTCAATCGCTGACACAGATTTCTGCATTAGGCTACCGGAGACATGCTGCGCTCTCAGGTCGCGAAGAAGACCGACCTCGGAAAGGAGGCCAAGAAGATCATGGACCAGGGTGGTCTCGTCAGCGACGAGATCATGGTCAACATGATCAAGAGCGAGCTTGACACCAACTCAGAGTGCAAGAACGGGTATGTACACCTCAATCCCCCAGTGAGAGATCCTATCTCTTGTGTTTTCAGTGATCCTCGGTCAAAAGTTGGTGTTAACACGCGTCAACAGTTTCATCTTGGACGGTTTCCCCCGCACAGTTGCCCAGGCTGAGCGTCTCGATGAGATGCTGGGCCAGGAGAAGAAGCTCCAGCACGCCATTGAGCTGCAGATCGATGACTCCCTGCTGGTGGCTCGTATCACCGGTCGTCTCGTCCACCCTGCCTCCGGCCGTTCCTACCACAAGATCTTCAACCCTCCCAAGGATGACATGAAGGACGACGTCTCCGGCGAGCCTCTCATCCAGCGCTCTGATGACAATGCCGACACCCTGACCAAGCGTCTGGCTACCTACCACGCCCAGACCACCCCGGTTGTGGGCTACTACAAGAAGACCGGTATCTGGCGTGGTATTGATGCCAGCCAGGAGCCCGGTCAGGTCTGGAAGAGCATTCTTGGTGTCTTCCGCCAGTAAGCGGTTGTGTACGGGTTACATTTAAAAAGGGATTTGGAGGGGTGATTTGGGACAATTTACCAGTCCAGGCTTCGCAATGCCTACCGTTTTCCTTTTGTTTTTCTTAATTGGGCACTACGGAGGCATGGCTGGCGTTTTTGTCCACGTATAGACCTGGGTTGATCCCCGAACCGCCATGTATAGTAGTATGTGTGTACCTTTGGAGTACCAAATACACTCGAGACATGCATTGACTTGAATTTTCTACTCTTTTATAAGTACTTAACCATCACACACTAGTCAACTTGTGGTGACTGAAAAGCCACAGGTCGTATTTGATCTAATCCTATTTACACGTCCATATTCCCTCTAGAGCTTCAAAGGATACTCAGTCGACTCGATCTGTTGGGGATAGGTCAAGCCACCCTGCTTTCGAACCTCGTCCATCACCTCCATGATAACGATACTTTCCTCCCACGGCAAACCCTCGCTCTCGAGCTTGCCATCCCGGAGGCACCGAGCAACTTCATCAGCTTCCCAGTACATACCATGACCCTTACCTGGGAATGGGCACTGCACTTCACGGATCTCACCCGCACCCTTCTTAGGGATAACCCGGTAACTTTCCGGGCGGAATGGAGGACCATATACCTGGATCTCGCCCTTGGTTCCTTGAATCCGGATAGAGGGACCAGCAGAGCCCTTCTCGTCCGGGTCAGCAGAGACCCGAATGTTGGTCATGGCAATACCATGCGACTGCTGGGGGTGTGGGCCATTGGAGGGGGTGCTTGTTGGGAAGCTGAGAAGCATGGTGGTAGACTCATCTGCACCAGTTAGGTGGTATGGAGTCATTTGCGAGGAGACAGTAGGTGGTTTCCTCTGCTCACGGGGTAGGGTGTGGTAGAGGGTCTGGAAGACCCAGGTCAAAGAGTAAATGCCCACTGAATACGTCAATCGATGAATTCCTGTTGCATCGGTTCCGGGACCAATTCCGGGAAGTGACCAGAGTCACATCATATCACTCACAGTCCAAAAGACAACCACCTGCCAGATCAGGATTGACCATGCGGTGAGTAGTACCCCATTTCTCCTCGACATCATCACCAAAGCTCGTATCAGCCACGACGCGAAGAACCTCACCAATCTCACCCTTTTGAATCAGCTCCCGGATCTGAATACTCAGCGGGAAATAGCGAGTCCAAACAGCCTCCATGAGGAAGAGGTTCTTCTTCCGGGCAATCTCGACCAGGATCTTAGTCTGCGCAGCATTGACTGTGAATGCCTTCTCACAGAGCACATGCTTACCAGCCTCCAAGGCCAGTCTCACATTCTGGTAGTGATGCGAGTGTGGAGTTGCGACATAAATGACATCCACATTGGGGTCTGCTACCAGAGCCTCGTAGTCCCCATATGCAGAGCAGGCGGTGTTGATGCCTCGAGCTGAGATGAATTGCTCGGCTTTGGCTTTGGAGGAGGATGAGGCGACGGCCACGATTTGGTGGGCTATATCCGATGCATCACGGACGTTTGGGTCGACGAGGAGGTCCTTGGTGAACACTGTTCGGGTTAATTGACATCGCGGGGGTTTCGATATAGATCTTACTTTCGGCGATCCAGCCGGTGGCTATAGAATTAGCATATAGACAGCTTCTCGGATTTCAAGGCACATACCCATGATGCCCCAGCGAACAATGTGTGGTGCCATGATGAATGAGTGGTGTTTTGAGAGAAGAAGATGCTGAACTGGAGATAGTTAAGTATTTATAACCACAAAGTCCGGAGATGCGCCGAGCGGGGCACAACGTCATTTAGGCTATTTGTTGTTTTGCTATGTTAAGTAGTAGATACTTAAGTATTAATTAGTTTACAGTTAATAGCCAGTTTATATCTATAGATCTATAGACACCTAGGTGGAGATATATTAATGCAGGCAAGTTTATGATTACTCAAGTAGTAGAGGATCGATTCGCTATGGAACGCCATGCAATGCAAATGAGAAAATATATGTTTACACTGGCTCGGTCTTCACACGAGTCTTTTGGCTGGGTGATTCCGTCTATGAATGGTCAGCGCTACTCAAGACAATCACGTCAGATCACTTACTTCAGCCTTGCGCTTGCCGAGAACTGAGTCAGGTGTGCTAGTCCGGGTCTGGCGAGCCGGAGCAGGACCCTTGGTGACTTCGGCATAGCAACTCGCATGATACACACGAGGTCCGACTTTAGTGGCATCCTGCCAGATCCAGTCTTGGACATCCTCAGACCAGGTTGATTCAAACTTCTCCTGGCAGATGGGACACGGGGTGTTGCGAAGGGTAGCATCGTTGGGGGCCCGAATCCAGGGCTTGGAGGGCTCTTGCTTGGTGGCTTCATCGCCTGCAGCGCCCTCGGTGGTGGTTTGGGAGTCGGTGGCGCCATTCTCGTCACCGGCCTCGCGAGATTTGATCCAATCCTATCAAAATGTTAAAACTAAACCCCCTCGCGGAAAAATGAGATAAACATACCCGTTCGTCGACATACCAACTACGGTTCTGAGCACGTCGGGAGGATTCGGTCATACGCTGATTGGTCTTGAAATGCCAGTCCAAATGGCGAGCTTTCATTTCCTTGCCTTTCTCGGTAGCAAAGAATCTACGACCGCATGTTCCACACCGATTGGGTCGTGAATCATAAAGAGAAACCACCAGTCCGAACCGAGGGATCTTGATGGATGCGGTGGTCATAGGGACTCCAGAGGCGTTAGCCGCCGGTACCTGGGTTAACGGTTGGGGAGTTGACTGATGAACTCCATTGGGCATGAAATATGGCAACGTAGCTGTCCCGGGAGTTGGGGTCGAGGAAGCGGAGGGGGTAAGGGATGGGGGAGCGGGGCCTGAGGGCAGAAGTCCCCGAGCCCGCAAGGCCGCAATTAGAGGGTTCTCTGGCTGTGGGGTGCCACTCTGTGGGAGCTGAGGGATCTGAGGTAGTGGTAGTGGCATAGCGGGCGGCGGGGTGGGTTGCTGGCGCGAGGCAGTGGCTTTGATCAGCTCGGCAAGGGTACCTGGGTTGAGTAATTGTTGGAGCGGTTGTGAGACCGGTTGAACGGGTTGCGCGGGTTGAACTGGAGGGGTGGAAATTGGTGGCACTGGCGGCGCTGCTGGCGCACTTGCCAGGGGAGTAGGAGTTGCAGAAGGGGGCCTTGAGGCCGCAAGTTGGGAGACTTGATCGCGGACCAATTTCAGCTGGTCTTGACTGAGCTGCTGCGACTGCAAAATTGCCTGCAGGTCCACCAAGGCTTTCAGACGCTGCTGAGAGACGGGGTTGAACGGGCTGTTCGCAAAGTCGACCTTTGCAGCTGCAACGAGGGCATCCACATCTCGATTAAGGTGACTCAAGTCAATATCCTGACGCTGATTCGGGGGAGGGGTCTATTCCTGAAGTTAGTCGCGTCATGAGGGAAGTTCAGACGGGCGTCTTACCGATGTCGAATGGCCTTGGTACTGCGGTTGATTCCGGGCCATGTTGTGTGTTGTGCTGCTGGACCATCCAGTGGGTGTGCCGTTTGCCCGGCCCCGATTGATCTCTGGTTGTGGGCGAGTCTGTTGGTGCTGCAGGGCTGCAGTGCGAGCTTTGATCAAGGCACTTTCGATGTTTCGAGTGATGTCCGTGGGGAAGACGGGGCGAGTGTCGAGCGACCCGGGTGCCGGTTGCTTCCAGGTATTGAGCATCTCATCCAACTTCCGTCGAGTGTTGCCGTCCACCAACGTATAGACATTCATGAATGTCTGATACATATTGCGACCCAGAAACAAAGTGTAGGGACTTCCGACATTTTTGGCGATGGAGTCGGCTACATACAGCGCCGGGAGCTTCTGCTGCGGTGGTGTCTACCTTCCGTTAGCACAAGCCTTTCCAGACCCGATGGGAAACATACTGATCGAATGTGATTCTCCAAGACCCGAGAGATAGCCATGGCGTGTTCGGTGTTTTCTTTGGCGATGACCGTCAAGGTCCGGATCTGAATGCCATCGTTAGAGGTGAGATCTTCCAGCGAACTCTTGTAGTCCTCTGCGATTTCGTCGGAGACGAGGCCAGACATGATATGCGACGGGTCTAAGGCGAAGTCAAAGTGGTTCTGTGTCTTTTTTTTTCTTTCTCCTCAGGGCTGTGTCTTTTGTTTTGTTCTTGTCCCCTGCGATCTCAGTTCTCTCTTGACCTTGTGTTTAGCTCTCAAACTATCGAGACAATTCTCTTTCTTATGCCTCCTGGGTCAACACAATGGAGAAATAGTCTGTAAATGCTTGCTAGCTATAACAGAATAAACTGAGCCCTAAACTACCAATGCCCAAGATCCGAGAGAATACAAAGAAGAGAGAGAGAAGTGAAGGTCGAACGGCGGGAGACGGGGAGACGGGGAGATCATGTGATCCGCCACTCTCACTTCTGCTCACTCTACACCCCTCTCTTTGATTACTCTACTCACCACTCTCATCACTTCAGACTAGCAATATGAAATACTCTGTGATTACAGCTTTCCTGGCCTTGCCACTGGCATTGGCAGCCTCCCTCAAATCCGTCGTCATCACGTTTCCCAAAGGAACGCCTGATTCAGTAATCTCCGAGGCCAAACACTCCTTGGTGGCTTCAGTACGCAGGACATGGCACCTTAGCTAGCAGGTTGGTCTGGTGTAACTAACACTCAACAGGGAGGTGTGATCACTCATGAATACAGTAAGTTCCCAGAAGCGATCTTATGAATACTTATGAGTACAAGCGCTGACATTGTTCTTTTCGATAGCTCTGATCAAGTATGACCACCTTCAACTCTCGTGAATCATCTTTAACCATGGCTCTAGCGGCTTTGCTGCCGAGGCTCCCGCCAGCGCGATCCAGTCTCTCTCCACCCAGGACGCCAAATACCACCCAGAAATCGAAGAGGATAAGGTGGTGAATGCGAATGGAGAGTATGCTGCTGCATTCTGATTGCATTGTGCATATTGCATTCTGCATTCTGCATTCTTGATTTGATTCAGTCTCGCGCAGATCCCAGGCATATACATCGGGTGCGACCCATACGGATCATTGCCTCGGGGATACTGTGGTTATCTATGGAAGCCGGCGTCTTGGGAAAGGCGCATTGGGTTTCTGGGCTCAAGGGAATGTAATTGGTGTTATATTGGGGTTATATCTGTTTATTGCAATTTGAATACATCTGACATGTCCATTCTGAGGTACACAACTACTCTGTACTGTGTACGGAGTATAGATGGTTAGGTTTCGTCTAGAATATGTGTAAACAATCCACAGTAACAAGTGATAGACAATATAGAGAACTCCGTTACTAAAATCACCTCGGAAGTGAATTCGCGTAGGGCCGATCTTCCCCCGCTAGCTGATTCCGCCCCAAGCGCGTGGATCCCTCAAACTCCCTTGAAACTGTCGACTCGCCTCAGGGGAAATGTTACCATTGGGCTCTTGAACCTCATCTCTGCTGCAATCATGGCCTCAGAACACACAGTGACTAAAGTCCTGTTGGAGTGGATCAACAGCTTCTCCCTGGGCAAGACCCTCCGAACCACAGAGGAGTTGACCGACGGTATCATTCTCTGGGAGATCCTCCAGGATATTGACCCTCAGTACTTCCTCGAGGAAATCCCAGAGCGCAGTGCCTCTGACCATTGGGTCGCCAAGTGGCAGAACCTCAAGCACATCCACAAACTACTGCTCAACTACATTCGACACCAGAACGACGATACCTTGCCCTCCGGTCTCGATCCGTCCCCCGACCTCGAATCGATCGCAGAAAAGGGATCAGGGAAGGAGACCAACAAGCTGCTGAAGCTTCTCCTCATCGCAGCCATCAGCTCCCCCAACGCCGGAACGTATGTGCAAACACTTCAGGAATTGAGTACTTCGACGCAGGAGGGACTCAAGGATATCATCGAGGAAGCCCACAATGGACAATACGAACCCATGGACGCGGCGGACGAGCTGAGAGAAGATCTGGCCCGACACGATCGCCCCGTGGATTTGGAACTGCAGTTTGAGGAACGCGTCGGCAAGGTCCTGGCTGAGAACGACCGTCTCACACACGAGAAGAAAGAGTTGGAGAAGGCACTGGAGGATTTACACAACCGATTGGCACGTCTTCAGGAGAACAACGACACCTTGCAAAACCGGCTGGCCTCGACCGAGGACCGCCTGGTCACTTTGAAGTCAGGAAAGGGAGACATTGGGTTCAACGCGAAGGCCCTGGAGAGCAAGACGCGCCAACAGGACGACTTGATCGCCTCCCAGGAGGCCAAGTTGACATCAGCTCAGGACGAAATCGATAGCCTCCGCATGACCGTGGAGTCCTTGCGGGTCAAGAACCAACGCTATCAGAAGTTGCAGGATGATTATGACGAACTTCGCACTGAGAAGGACCAACTCGCGCGCAAGGCAAATGCGGCTGAGAAATACCGCCAGAAGCTTCAGGCCAGTCAAGATTTCGAGAAGGAAAACCAGACTCTCAAGAATCAGATCAAAGATATCCAGCAACAGCTCAAGGAGTCCGATTCACAGCAACGATGGTCAGCCGAGCGTGATGTCGAATTGGAAGAATATCGCAAGCTGCTACCTCAAGTTGAGCAGGAGTGCAATGAGATCCAGAACTTGAAGAAACAGCTCGAGTTCAACAACCACGCTCTGACAGAACGGCTAGAAAGTGCAGATGAACAACATGAAAGAGATGATGCATTGATCAGCGAACTGCGCGAACGCCTCGGCGAAATAGATGGCTTGCCGGGTAGCCCATCTCCCGGCTCCGAAACGTCGAAGATGCAAGGGACTTTGCACAAGGACTTTGAGGCCATCGGCATGAAAGAGTCGCAACTGTGTGTATACAATGGCTTTGGTCTGAATTTAATACTAATTGTGGCAGCAAATCCGAGAACGATGACTTGAAACGGGAAATGGAATCTGTCAAGCCCTCTTCAGCAGTAAGTTCGCCAATTCTTCATCTTTTGTTTTCTATCTGGGTGTTTACTGATTGAATTAGCCGGGCTCTCATACTGGAGGCTTCTCTGAAAGCTTCAATGCCTCTGTGCAGTTGGCACGCTCTGGAACTTCGCAAAGGTTTGACCTTATCTCACCACACTGTTGTGCCTATCTGACTCTTGTGCAGCGAGGATTACTGGAAGCTATACGAGAACTATACCAGCGCACTCCAGAAGATTGCAGAAGTGCAAGACACTCTGGAGACAGCGAAGAGGGATCTCTCCGATACCCAAGCCGAGCGTAAGTCCATACCTTCCATCCTTTGAGCTCAGACTAACATTGTAAAGTCGGTCTTGTGAATATGGAACAGGTTGAGATGCTCAAAGGACTCGAGGAGCACACCTCGACCGAGCTTACCAGGATACGGGGCGACTGGGAGAGCCTGACACATAACGTCCACCATCTAGAAGCCGAGGTAGACGCCAGCCAGACGCTTGTGCGCGAAGTGTGTGCCGAACGCGAAGAACTGCGCAAGATGCTTGACAACAAGCAAAGCGAGATCAGTTCCGAAGACCAGGAAGTGATGAAAGAGATGCAAATGCTCTTGGGCGAGTTCGAAATTCACAATGGCGAGGGTGAGGAAGTACCGCAGAAGTCCAGCTTTGAGCTTCTCAAGCAGTGTGCTGGAGTCTTGGAAAAGAACGTTGAACGACTCGCCCAACGTGCAGAGGTTGGTATCCCTATCCCTGCTGCATCTTTGGTATACTAAAGCCGTTCTTCATCAGTACATCCAGCAACAAAACGAGCTCGTCAAATCGCTTCGAGAGCGCATGAAGAATTACGAAGAGAACCTAGACGATGGCATCCCCAAAGAGCGCGAGGTAGGTCCATGACATGGAGATTCGTTTGCAGTAACTGACCAAGACTCCAGCTTGAACTTCAGAATATCATTGAGAACCAGGCTCGCGAACTGAACCTCGTGGGCTCAGCTTGGTATCATCTTCAAAGTCGTTGGCAGAACAACAACATGACTGTCTCACGATATCGGCATGGAAGCAGCACAGGGGATTCCAAGGGCTGGCTGGCAAAGCAACGAAATGCTGTTGCTGGTTAGTAAATTCCCAGTGTTGTCTCCTTTTTTTTCTTTTTTTTTTTTTCTCTCTCGTTTGTTTGTGATATTCCCACTATACATCCTGTCATATTCTTGTGATTATTCCTATTCCTGTCCATATGCAATAGAATTGATCTTGAAAAAAAGGAGCTTCATTTTGAGAGCGGTGATTTCATTGTATCCGTAAGCCTAGGGCTCGTATAAGAGTTCGTCGCATTCCAAAAAAATGTGGCTACCTGAGTAGAACCCCGTAGAAATAAACATGTCTATGAGAAATACAAAAGCGGTCTTAGACCTGAAGAAAGGGGTAAAAAAAGGTAAACGGGGGATCTAAACAATTATAAAACTCGGTCTCTATACAACCTGACCGAAAGCGGGAATCAGAGTCTGTGCCAGCCAGAAGCTGAAGACCAGCTTGGGACCTGTCATCAGCAGCTTGGGGGTGAGACCCTTGAAGAAGCTGGTGGGACCCTCGTTCTTGAGCATCTTGGAGATGATCTTGGCGCCAGACTCGGGGTTGTCGAAGTTGCGGTTCTGGATACGGGTCTTGATGACATCGAGGGGAGCGGAAACAACGAGGGAGGCACTGGCACCGGCAACGGAGGCAACGAAGTTCTGGCCCCAAGTGGCCTTGTTGTAGTCGGTCAATTGCATCCATTCCTTAGCGAAAGCAGATCCACCGAACAGCTGATGAAAAGTTAGTGATCATGCGAATGGAATAAAGTCAGATAGGAAGACATACAGCGAAAGATCCGGGGGCGTTGCGAGCGGCAGTCCAGCCAGCACCGCGGTACAGACCCATACCCTCGTCGGCGATGATCTTGAAGAGACCACGGCCACGGAAGGCCTCGGGGTTGGTCTGACGCTTAATCTTAAGGACATCGAGAGGGAGGAGGACGATCTCTCCAATACCGATCAAACTAGAATGTGTTAGAGTAACGTCGCATATCCAAAGTTCAATGAAGCATACCTTCCAGCAGAGGCGTGCATGATGGCCTTTCCAGTACCCTTGCCAAATGCCTTATCGAAGTCGGCACCGTGGTGCTGCGCAAGGTAGTCGCGAGCAAAGGGCTGACCACCGTACTTGTAAATTCGCTGAAGCACCTATTATTTGCGTAGAGTGAGTTCTCTATTCCTCGTCAGGGGCGCAGAAGAAACGAACCTTGTAACCAGCAGCGTATCCCAGACCGGGGAACAACGATGTGAATTTGCGACCAATAGTGGCATTGGCGTGCTCCTTAAAGACGACCTCCTTGAAAGCGGCAGCGTTGGAAATCTATCCATCTTGTCAGCAATGGACTCATCCACGGGTCATGCAGTCTTTCACTCACGCGAGTCTGGTTGCTCATCAATCGCTTAGCAGTGGTATCAACCTAGTAACGTCAGTTGTCGGAACCTTCGCCTTGCATTGACCGGGCATTGAGGCGTACGGGGTGGAAGATCATCAATTCGGCGATACCAGCAGAGCCTAGGAGCACGAGTCAGACCATGATTACCACACATCATTGGGGATCACAAACCGGAACCGAGGAGTCGCGCAGTGGCGGACTCCTTCTTGACATCGTTGGAAGCGGCGGGAGACATTATGGTAAAGGAAAGGACCAAAAGCTGAAGAAGAATGACAGGGCCGATAATTCCAGGAACGAGTTGTCGGACTTAAATTTTATCGTACGGCACCGGAGGGCGCTAGTCCCCTTTCGGGTATGTCGGGGCCGCCATCGGACTAAGGAATTGTGGAGCTTATAGATATTGACATTTCTACTTGGATTGACCACTGTGTTGTCGATTTGGATTGGCAGCTAAAGAGCATACTATTCGTTAAGCAAAAGATAGAACTCCGAGTAAAAACGCCAGGGACCCCCCAATAAAGCAGACAGTGTATCCCGAGGTCGCAGAAGCCTTCTCACTTGCTAATTCCACCCATAGTCAAAAACACCAGGGTTGGAACAGCAGATTGTTGCAAAAAAGTAAAGAAAGACTAAACGACCATTATAGATCACCGAAAGTGTTTTCGCCCGAGTACCTAGTTGTTATGTCAGTGGAAGTCCATGAAATAGATATTGTGGCAAGAAACCGGGTGTGAAAAACATACGTGATGTACAAGAAGCCATCTTCGTCCTTGTGTTCTTCATAGATGCTGCTCATGAGGGCAGCTGTGGGAGGCAGGACCTCATCCACGAAAATGAAGATCGCCTTCTCGGGGGAGAGCTTTATGCGCTTGCGGATCACATAGACGAACTGTCCCACTGTGAGGTCTGCCGGCACGAGGTACTTCTTCTTGTCGATGGTGGCAATGTCGGACTTTTCGACCTTTTCACAGATGACCTGGATGTGGAGTGCCCGTTAGCTACCGAACAAGCGGTGAGGACCTGGGAGTAGCTGCCTGGCACTCTCCAGGGGGGGACGGATGTGTCGGGTTCAGAAACTTACAGGAATCCGGTCGGCATATTTCTGGCGGATACGCTCGGCCTCAGCCTTGCGCTTCTCAAAAGGATGTTCGTCCTTGAACTTGGATCGCATCGTGACTGATAAGGGTTGATAAGTAGAGCGGGTCGGGTGGAGAGTCGGGTTTAGATACCAGAGAGCTGGGTTTTCACAGTAGATATTGGAAAGTAAAGTCGATTCTCGATGTAGAGAAGAGAGGAGAAAGAGAGAGGATGATGAAGAGGGGGTGATAGAGGATGACAAGGCGATTTCCCCCCGCTGACGTTACGGTAATACCATCACGGGATCCACGGGCGGTGAACTTGAGTCACGCGGCAGAATCAGGTGTATACTTCTCTCTTAGACTTGTATGTTTTCTATACTAAAATATAGTATTATATTTTATAGATTCTTTGCATTCTCCAATATAATATAATATCACAGAAGCTACTTTGAATATAGTGCCAACAGTGCATGAAAGCAGTACTGCAAGTAGTCTGCAAGTAGTAATCCACGGTCGACGACTGGGTCCGGAGAGCACTGGCGCTTATCGTGCTTATCTCAGCCATGCAAACAACACAAACGTCGTACGATTTGAATGGTGGACTGACCTAGGTATTTCCTGCAGTTCCAACTACTTTTGCCATTGCTCCTTACAGATCTGAACTCACTCCTCCTTGAATCGCCGTTCACACTCTGATCTGACAGTCAATATCGGATAGTGCCCTCCAATTGCGAATTCAAAATGGCCACCCGGTCATACGCACCTCTGCGGAGGTCGCTGGCTCAGTTGTCTGCCCGCAACACTCGCATTGCCGGATCTCGTGCAGGTCATGCATTCCGTGGCTATTCGACAGGACAGAAACCCCCTCAGCCAAAGCCATTCACTGTCTGGAGGCCCTATCTGCGCCTGGCGTTTGGCGTGCCGTTCATTGGCGCAATCATATACTCAATGGTGGGACCACGCCCCTCTCAAATGCGATATGAAACTATGCTCATTCAGTGCAGATGACAGAAGAAGTGACTGAACTCGATGCTCCATCTATAGTCGAAGTAGATGAAGCCCTCAAGCAATCCTCGAAAATCAACGACTCCTCGCCGATGCGGTTACGAATGGAAAAGCTGATCAAGCAACACCAACAAAAGATCATTGAGGAATTGGGTAGAATCGATGGACAACAATTCAAGACTGATACCTGGTCGCGCCCCAATGGCGGCGGTGGTATCTCATGTGTCCTGCAAGATGGAAACGTCTTCGAGAAGGCCGGTGTCAACGTCTCGGTAGTGTACGGCAAACTGCCTCGGGCCGCCATTGAGAAGATGCGTGCCGATCACAAGTCCTTTGTCGGGTCGGATGTGGAGTCGCTGGATTTCTTTGCGGCCGGCCTCTCGCTCGTACTGCACCCTCACAACCCCATGGCCCCGACCGTGCATCTCAACTATCGATACTTCGAGACCTCCGACCCGAAGGATCCCATCAATGGAGACAAGAACTGGTGGTTCGGAGGCGGCACCGATCTGACCCCGACTTACCTTTTCCCGGAGGATGCCCAACACTTCCACAAGACCATCAAGGACACCTGCGACCGCCATGATGCCACATACTACCCCAAGTTCAAGGCCTGGTGTGATAAGTACTTTTACATTCCCCACCGCGGGGAATGCCGCGGTGTCGGAGGTATCTTCTTCGATGATCTCGACGCCAACTTCCTCCAAACATCTGCCGGCTCCTCGTCCAACCCCCAGGAAACTCTATTCTCCTTCGTTTCGGATGGATTGGCCTCTTTCCTCCCGTCCTATGTGCCCATCATCGAGCGCCGCAAGGACGAACTTTATACCCCCGAGCAAAAGCACTGGCAGCAGCTTCGTCGGGGCCGCTACGTTGAATTCAACCTGGTTTACGACCGTGGCACCAGCTTTGGATTGCGCACGCCGAACGCTCGCATTGAAAGCATTTTGATGAGTCTTCCGCGGACCGCTAGCTGGGCCTATATGGACCCAGTCTCCGGTACCCGCACAGAGAACATGCCTGTAGATGAAGATGATCTGGCCGAGGATAAGAAGAGTGAGAGGGAGTTGATGGATGTGCTCCGACACCCTCGGCAGTGGGCCTGATTTGGTGTGACATATTTTGTTTCTTGTACTATCTAGTCTGTTGGATATCTGAGGCATGGGAGATGTCTACAGTTAATGTATATTATGGGAATTGTATATTTCATCCCTCCATGGATGTCATTTGCAGGACATACTATGTGTAGTTGTACTCCGTAGGTGTGGTTTATGTGCTGGGCAATCCAAGTGATGAAAGGTCAGCAGATACCTACTTTTACGCTTTCATTCTCCGTCCGATTCGAATGAGATTTCGCTGTCAACCCCTGGCTGGTGCACAGGGACACGGAGCCAGTTTGCCATTCGGATGCACCTTCGTTCCTTACACGTACGGGCCGATACAGCATACAATTTCCGGCATCAAGACCTGCTCTCTTCAGTCCTCTGTATACCCATGAGATATTTCCGCAAATCCCCAGAGTTCGAACAAAGCCTCCAGTCAATTGGTGCTCTGGGCGCAGTACAGAGTACTCTTTATATGGAAAAGATTATGGAGATGAGTATTTAATACTTCAATTGGGCTGTCCCGAGCTATTGAAACATTTCTTTTCTCGTGCAATCCTGCAATGCACTGCACGGACAATGCATTTTGGACATGTATGTTTTATACGCGAGAAAATACCCACTTTGGAAGAGCTCTGTAACTAGTTATATTCCTGCAGACCGCTACTCCATACTCCCATGAGCCTGCTTGTTCGGAAATCTCCCCTAGGGCTCCTACGAGTAGTACTCCATAGGTCTTAAATAAGTCCACCGACGAATCCTCTTCCTCTAATTGAATCGTAATATGCATTTTCTACTGGGTAGGAGTGCATGATGACTGCATTTGGTCACTGGTGAAATATATGCAGAGTGATTCAATACTGAAATCGAAGTCCAACTTAGGATAGCTATGGACAAGGTCCAAAGTACATGTTTGGGCGAGAAACTGCATAGAAAGGTAGATCATTGCCATTTATAACCACAAATGACAAGACTTGATCACATTACATCAATATCTGTGAGATGACGATGTATAAATAAGCCCAATTGAAAAGAGTTTCCCATCGAACTGAAGTGAATACCCTACAACCTTGAAACTTTAGATCTACCGAGTACCTGCGACTATCCTTGATAAACCTTAGCTCTCACCATGTTCCACAATGGTAGGCCTCCACTCTCCCGCTATTCATTTCGAGCTGACAGGAACGAAGCTCTTCTTGTTCGGCAATCCCGAAACAGTCATGGATACAATATAAGCCAGGTAGTGAACCCCACACTATCTGGATATAGGAGAAACGATCGATTGCCTTTCACTGCGAAAGCGGGCATATTTACAGTAAGTGCAATATTATCTGCTACTCAATTACTGCACATACTCAGACCGGTCTTCAATAGGTGTCTGGGTCGATACACAGGGAGACTCTGGAGATGGAGGTCACATTAGAAGTGTACGACATGACCCTGGGAGTTTTGCAGGGACACGCTGGTCAGCCCTTCTATATCGACTTGGATCTCAGTATGGTCAAGGGGAAAATTGCGCTACGAATGTCTGGGTTTGATGAAATATGGCTTGATGCCGATACGAAGGTGTTCCAGCCGGCGGAGGATGGCGCCGGTCAGTTTATAGAGTACAGGAAGTCCCATCGGGTCCTGGAAATCCCGGGGATTCGGTGCGCTCCGTGGCTTTCGCCTGGGGCAAATCTTTAGTGTTGTACTTGAGTGCCTAGGTATTGAGCGAATCGAACAGGGGTATGCGCAAGATCGAATTAGCCTTTATGCCATACTCTGTCACTCAATGTCTAGATATTTAAACGATTTTCCCGATACAATCCTTTTATGCTATTCTCTATGATTTCTGCATCGGCAGCCTTCTCATAAAATTGGAACCCGATTTTGGCACCAAGTACATTGGGTATCACGCAATGGCCGATATTGGCACTGGTTTGGGCATGCAGCTACCAACGGGCGTTGTACAGACACTTCCAACTACTGGTATTCCCATCGCAACTGCATTGTCGCTTTCTGCCATGTGCTTTCCGGAGCAATGTTCATTTTCATTGCCCAGAACGGCTTTTAATCTACGTGTATCTCGGCAAAACAGAGGCAATATAATCCATTGATATGGAAATAGAGGTGTCTTAGAGGGCAGATGGATAGGCGCCTGGAATGCTGGGTAGAGAAATTTAGAAGTAGTCATCTTCCTTTTTTCTTTCTTTTTTGGCCAAACACAGTACAGGCAAGATTTGCGGTCTGTCAATACTATACCGGTACTGCAATGTAGGTCCTGGATATTGTTTCCGGTTGTGTAGCCATAATCCTCGACCGCTTCCATGCAATTGGCAAGATGGCCGAGTTGGTCTAAGGCGTCAGGTTAAGGTCCACCTTAACTCAATAACTGTTCTCAGTTTCCTGATCTACGTTTGTAGGCGTGGGTTCAAATCCCACTCTTGTCATTTCTTTTTTTCTTTTTTTCTTTTTTGATTTTCATTTCTACCTGATTCTCTGATTTTTGTTTCTTTGTTTTCAATATGAGATGGCTCTTTTCCAAGTCGAAGATTGGAGTATGAGGCTCAGATACCCTACAGATTCTATACAAGAAGTAAACTTCCTAACAGTGAAGGAGCTCATTTGGATATAGGATTTGCCGATTGAGAAATGCAATATAATGACGCGAGACATATTGGTTTATTTTGTTCACTAATGTTGTTATCCTGCTATTGCATACATAAAACTGGAGTAGAAGGTAGCCAGGAAATCTATCATCTTCTACTGCCTTGTATTCCCAGCCTTACACTTCCGCTTCTCTTATTCGTATAAACTAGCCTTTGGGCTCTAAGGTTATATCAAATTGATAGAACCACATACCACAGGAACTAACACATTATAGGGATAACTATAAGAAGTGCCGACTTCATACAAGGTTAATATGAATCGACGGGTATTCACAGGGAGCTCCCCTACGGTTCGTCTAGGGCACGCTGCCCTACCCTGCTCTGCAGGAACCTAGGGAACTCCGCCCGTATCCCTCCGTTGCATTCTGGGAGCGCAGGATCCCTCCGAGGGGATTACCTTACAGTAAGCAGTATAAGGTTAGCTACCTGATCATACTAGTGTCATTCTTGCAGAAGGGAGAGGGGCCCGGGGAGGCTCCCTATTTCTACTGCAAGAATCAGTGTTTGAATACAATTGTGTGTATCCCCAGGACCTTCTATAGTTCTGGAGCTCTACTTAAGTATTCCCTTACGAACAACATTCGAATTACACACAAATCCATAGTGGTTCCCTTTTTAGTCTTCGACCGGGTTAACAGGTGGTACGCCTGCGTCTGTACACTCATTACAATAACTGATATTAAGAATCCAAGCAGATATGGAATAAATTCCAAAAATATATCATAAGCCTTAGAATAACTCTATACCCTCAATATTGTCACATGGCGCTTACTATATTTAGGTAGCACTCAAAACAAACAACATCTTCCTTCTCACTTCCTTCCCGTGCTATAGGTAGTTACAGGAAGACAGGGCCTAGGCCAACTCTGGATTCCGCTAATAAAAGATCCATAGATTGTATAGTTATCTGTTCATAGTGCCCTCCAAGGCTGTCTAGTTGAGAGATGGCATTATCTGGTTACCCTTTTACACTCTTGTGCCTAGGTGGCTCAAAACTTTCTTGTTGTTGATGTCCAGGATTTCTGATACCTTTTGAGGTAGGCTAAACCAATGTCTCCACCTAATACCCAGATATAGATACCACTTAGCACAGTACATATATAGCCTCCGAGGTTAGTCCCAATATTCAATTAATAGAACCTTGGAATAAGTAATAATTGTACAAAAGCATGATCCATGGATGAGATCTAGCATATCTTTACTTGAATAGGCTCCACCCTTTGCAATCACTCAGAATTTCATCAAGACCACAGTGTGAAAAATATGTATGTGTATAAAAAAAAACCATCCGGTAGAAGGAAAAACAAAAAGAAAATAAGAAGTGACAAGAGTGGGATTTGAACCCACGCCTACAAACGTAGATCAGGAAACTGAGAACAGTTATTGAGTTAAGGTGGACCTTAACCTGACGCCTTAGACCAACTCGGCCATCTTGCCAATTGGATGAAAGCGGTCGACAGTATTGGCTACACAAGCGGAAACTGTTTTCATCAATAATATTGGCAGTTCCTTGAGGATTTCCTTGGCGAATAGTAAACACACTTAATGAAAAATAGTGATTTTCTAAATGAACAATAAATTTCTATAATTTTATTATGGATTCCATTAAAAATTGGTTAGAAATTTCCAACCTACTACGATCTGTATTATAAAGCAGCACTTAGTCTACCTGCTACTACACAAGAGAAGTAAAGCATACAATCAAATTGCTAAATTCACCAACGCTCCTTATCTCTCACAGTGCTACATGAGTTAGGGCTTCGATTCCCTTCAAGTCCAACGGTGAAGCCTCGTTACACTCCAAGGCTACGTGCCACCAACTCATGGCAATCCTTCAAGAACCCAGAGACCTCATTCTCATCATGCCACGCATCATTATAAGCAGCACTAAGACACGTACGGCCCCTGAAAGTGCCCAGAAAGAGACCGAGCCCCGTGCCCAATTCTTCCCCAGTTACCCAGGGACTATCAATCTCAAAGAGACCGTGAGTCGGAGCCACGATATTGTCAATGACACCCAAACTGGATATAGAAACCGACGGTGCTTCGTTTGGTGCTGGGACGGGGGGAACTTCTGGTCCTGCCGGATAGGCTGGGGTGGCGAGGGCCCAATAATGCGGTACGAGTGAGATGTGATCTTGATCATTCCGGATCCCGAGATAATATTGTTTGACTTGTTCAACTATGTCGAGGAATTCGTCCTTGACTTTGTCCATGCTCGGTGCTTGATCAGTGCTTGAAGGCACGGTCATGTCAATCACGAGGCTCGATCCCGAGACGGAGTGGTATACGGTGGCTGCATGTTGGGGTGTATTGTAAGGCTCTTTGCAGTGCGAACGTTCATTGATCAAAGAATAGTTGATATAACGAGTCTTTCGCTCGCTGGGGCCTCGATCTTGGATATTTCTTAGAACCAGGGCTATGGCTGCATGGTATACATGTGTCACGCTAGCACCGATACGCTTGACAGCCTGCAGAAGACCTTGAGACTGTTCCAGAGTCAAGTTGAGCTCAATTCGTTGATGACGGCGCGGAACCATCTGTCCCTGCCGGTAAGGCAGTTTCACGATCTCGATGCCCTGACGTAGCGAGGCATTAGAATTAGACAGTTTCTCTACTCGGGCGTGTTGTTCCGGCCCCAGGTTTCCTGCAATGTCGGCCGCTACTCGCAACGGCGGGCTCAGATTGTCCCATTCATGACCAAATGGAGGTAGAGGGGAGTTAGGATCCTCCAGAAACAGAGATGCATGTCTGAAAAGATTGTTGAGCAGATGCAAAGACCCGATACCATCAACGATATCATGTTGAGATCGAAGCACAAGATCTGCTTGGTAGTTGCCGGTCGGATTCACGCGAGTAATGAGAAATAGCGTTGGCAACTTGGGCACGGGGGGATCGGCATTACACCACTCTTTTCCGGTTTGACCGGTGGTGATAATACGGAACGTTTCATTAAGCCAGGCTTGACGGCTAGAGTCATCCTGCAAAGGTTGGTACCTCTTCTTGCATCTGTGACTGGAGGGGTCATATTCCACCCACGAGGCAATAGTGGGATGGTCATAACGCAGCTGTAGCCACGCTCGTTGAAGTGCGGGCACTGGATCTAGAAAGCTGGAAACAGAGAAAGAAACATGAGCTGTCATAGCAAAAAAGGTCCTACCCGAGCCTTCGAATCTTCTGGCCAGGGTGGTGTAGAATTGTTCGGCTTCATCGACATTGCGTTCCCATCGTTCCGGGGATTTGGTCCAAGTGAAATCGTCCATGGTGAGGATCGGGGTGATGCTCTGGGATCGAGTTTTGTCGTACCTCTTGATATACACAGAGGTCGAGGGTCCCTGTTAGCTAATTCTCGTGGCGTTCCAAGGTTTAGCCGGGAAAGAAATAAGACTTTCCCGATGACAGTGATCAGAGATCTAAATTCCTCTTTTGCTCAGGAGGAATGCCCGCCGACCCACATCTAGAGATCGTTTTAGCCGATCGGGAGGAGTATACGTGGTTTAAGCCCGAGGTTCGTGTTCGTGTGGAGGTAAGTAGAGTGGACAGTGGACAAGCTGGCCGAACTGCCCGATTCGGTAATAATGGCCACTGTCACGGTGACTTTACTGAGCAATTCGGCTTCACTTTTTACTTAAGTAATAGCAAATTTGTAGCGATTGAGTCGACTCTTCTTTGACAGACATGTTCCTTGTTGAAATTTACATGTAGTTGTTTTTCGTGCATCTATAATAAGTATACTTTCGATGTCTTCTCAATTTCATATATAATCTATGTACATCTGTTATGGGGTTGAATTTCCATAGTCTCGTGGAGAATATAAAGACTGGACGGAAAATCCGTCTTGGCAGGGTCTGATACTTAAGTACCTAACGTAGAGCTTTGGGATTCAAAGCGTCTCTTTCCTGGATTCACTTTTAGTTCCCCGCTGTTCCCTGGTCAAACACAATATGAGCACACAGGAACAGAGCGAGATGCAGGACAGAGCTGGGCCCACAGAAGCCCTCGAGTCTGCGAATTTTCAAGAAAGCCCCGTCAAATGGGTATATCTGAAGATCTTCAGTGCCGGTGTATCCTTCTTCGTGGCGGGCATCAACGATGGAAGCCTGGGATCCATCATGCCCTATATTCTCCAAGAATACGCCATCAACACATACATGGTCTCTGTCTTGTAAGTCAAAAACTCCTACAATATGTCCAATCACCACAGTATGCCAGCATTTTGATACAAATAGGTACGGGGCAACATTCGCTGGCTGGTGTGTCGCAGCCCTAACCAACAGCACCATCACCCGCTACCTCGATCTCGGCCCTATACTTAGCGCAGGAGCCACCATTCAGATCCTCGCCCACGCTCTCCGTGTCTGGAACCCCCCATTTTCTCTGTACACAGTGACATTCTTTATTGCGAGTCTGGGCCAGGCATACAACGATACATTTGCCAACACTTTTGTCTCGACTTTGAACCAAGCCCATCGCTCTCTTGGCTTTATTCACAGTATGTATATGGCGGGGTGTCTAGTTGGACCTTTCGTGGCAACAGGGGTTGCATCAGCCAACGCAGATTCGAAATGGTATTTCTTCCATCTGTTCCCTCTTGGACTAAGCGTGATGAATTTTGCATTGGTGTGCACCTCTTTCCACGATCATATGTCGACTCCAGCATCCCTGCGCTCTAAACGACAGCCGGACTTGACACCTCTAAAGGAGATGAGTGATGTCCTACGTACCCGCGAGGTTTGGTTATTGAGTCTGTTTTTCTTTTTCTTTCTCGGGGCTACTATTACATCTAGCAGTATGTTTATCATTATATCCTTATCGCGCATACATGCTGACGCGACATAGGCTGGATGGTCGAGTACCTGGTCGAAGTTCGAAACAGCAATGTTGCAGAGATGGGCTATGTCCCTGCAGGCTTCTCTGGTGGTGCATTTTTAGGAAGACTTTTACTCACTGAGCCTACGTATAGGCTGGGTGAGCGGCGGATGATCTTCCTTTACGCTGTGATATGCCTAGGGCTACAGATTGTCTTCTGGTTGTAAGTGAGGTGTGTTTGTATTCCGAATGACTTTGACATTATCCTCTAGGGTTCCGAACATCATTGCTGCAGCTGTGGCAGTTAGTCTGCTTGGATTCTTCTCTGGTCCATTCTTTGCATCGGTTAGTTCTCGCCATCTTGTATTACAGTCCCTTTCTCACTTAGTATTGTTTTATAGGGAATATCGGTCGGGACAAGGCTATTCCTCCCAGAGATTCGCTCTTCTGCAATCGGTAAGACCAAGCTATCTGTGACAAGTGCATTGATTCATTGACCTGAAAATCCAGCATTCGTTTTTGTCCTCGGTCAGATTGGAGGCTCGGTCTTCCCTGCCTTGACTGGTATTATTGCAGCTAGGGTTGGTGTGAAGGTCTTGCAGCCCATGCTTGTCGGACTTCTGGGGGCTACTGGTATAAGCTGGTTGATTATACCCAAGCCAATGGCATTGCATCGGGAGTGAAACCCCCTAAATTTACACATAAAAAAAAAAGGAACCACGAGGGACTCTGTGGAAGAAAGCAAAAAGAAAAAAAGAAGTGACAAGAGTGGGATTTGAACCCACGCCTACAAACGTAGATCAGGAAACTGGAAACAGTTATTGAGTTAAGGTGGACCTTAACCTGACGCCTTAGACCAACTCGGCCATCTTGCCAATTGCATGAAAGCAGTTGACAAAATTGGCTACACAAGCGGAAACCAACCCGAGCAACCACATGTGAAAGTACACGTCCAAGCGCACTAACACATGCGAGTACATAAGTGCGAGTACACACGGAGTGATCCGCAAAGAGTCGGAGGAACGGAGACTAGCCGAGGTTCCAAGAGGATAATGATATCAGAGGACAGCTCCGGTGAAATGGCCGATTTGCGCAACCGACATCGGATAATTCTGGAGTCTGGGGGAAATGGCGGGTTGTCGGCTTTTGAGATTGGAATCGGAAATTGAATGCGTTTCATTGGGTTGTGCCTGGCAGATTGTCTGGGCTATCGGAACTGTGTTCCCGGCACTTGCGCCGAGAGTGGCATACGGACTACTCCGTACGAGTCTATTGTGGAAGAGGTTATTGCAAAAGAATTAAGAGTTGAAAGGAAAAAAAACTGCGTGTTCAATGGGTATCGGGTCTGTGCTAAGTCCAGACATATTAAGCTATACGAAAGTTTGCATCTAGACTCAAAAGAAAAAACATCCGAAAACCACTGCACGAGAAGGGTATCTCAAACCTTCTCTAGTGCTTCGCGGTGACAGAATCACCAGTCAATTTTTCGACTGCTTCCTTGGCCCTGGAAATGAATTAGTCGTAGGTCTCATGCGAAAGTCCAAATAGAAAAACTTACATATCACCAAGAGCAACCATGCAGACGGTCTGCCAGATGCCCAGGCCGACACGGGGAGCGACACCGCGGTAGAGACCGCGGATACCGTTGCTGTCGTAGATGTATTTGGCGGCCTTGCCGACAGTCAGGTTCTTGGGGCGGTTGGGGTCAGGAGTCTTGCTCTGCATCTCGACACGGATGACCTCAATAGGCTGGTTCCAGGCAGACAGACCACCACCAAGACTGGAAGCCAGGATCTTCTCCCAGGCGGACAGCTTGGTGGACTCGTCCTTACCAGCGACCTTGCGGATGGCCGACTCGGCAAGACGGGACAGACCGAAGCGGGAACCCCAGTTGGTGGTCTGGCGAATGGCGACGGCGTTGACACCACGGTTAATACCGCGGATACCCTCCTTGCGGTAGATATCCATGAAGGTCTGGAAGGTACCGGGGGGCTTGACACCAGTGGCCGCCATCTTGTGCTTGGTGATCTCGACGGTCTTCATGCAGGTGCAGAAGCCCATGGTGGCGTAGGCCTGAGCGACACCACCGGTCATACCACCAGAGATACCAGCGACGAAATCGCCAGCACCGAGGGCGCGAGCCTGATATTCGGCCTCGGAGGCGACGAAGAGGAGAACCGCACCCTTGGTAGATGCCTCAATCCAGGCCCACGGAATGAGTCCCTGATAGTCTAAACATTGAAATCCCGCAATTAGCCCGAGGTTACATTGACATGGCGCTAATCACGCAGGGTCGGGGGAAATCGAGCCAGGGGGGAGTTGTTCACTTACAACCGAGGATACCGCCACGGCCCCAGATCCGACCCATAGCGCCCGCGAAGCTGTCGCCTCGGTTGGCAGCCATGGTTGTCTTGATCACCTCCAGCGGCTAGATGATGGTCAGCAGGGTCTCATGGATGGCCCGAGGGATATCTAATTCCATACCTGTCCCAACGATGTGACCTCAAACAGGTTCAATCCAGCGCCCAGCAGCAGGTTGCTGAACTTGACGGGCTTCTTCTCGAGCTTAGGGGCCGAGGCCGTGGATGGAGTTGCGGTAGACATTCTGGGATGTTGTGCTGAAAGGGGCCCTGACCAAGGGATGTAGAGGGGCTTCGTGGGTTTAAGAAAGAAAAGAGACTTGCTAAAGTCGGAGGATGAGATTCCGAAATATGTGGAAGATGAAGAAGAGAAGGGAGGCAGGCCTGAAAGTCTTATAGGGGAGAACGGGGAAATCAGCGAGCTTGGGTAAGTAAGCTGGGGGGAACCGCTGGAGCTGGTACCTGGTACGTCCGATCTCCACCGTGTCCACTCATGCCATTGGGTACTCAGTACCTCCCATACCGGAGGTGTCCAGCATTGTCCGACAAACGGAGGAATTAATAGTTATTCTTCAATATGTTATTATAACTATAAATACTGCCTTCTTCCCTCCCTCATTTTACTCTTTATTATAGTATATACTGGCTATAGTTATATACTGTGTATGTATATACAGTATTGTATCCCTGACAACGAGTGGGTCACGATAATCGATATGGTTGAGGTGGATTCCCAACAACCGATGTACTGCATTCAACACTGGTAGCTTCCAGACCGTTGGACTTTACGCCGTAGAGTCGATCATAGTACTTTGATGTTATTTTGGTTTTATTTTAGTGTTTTTTTCAATTGATTTAATTTCTTATGTTTATCTTATATCTATTCTTATATTCTTGGATCCATAGCCTTATAGCCTTATTTAGTACTATATAGTCATATATAGTCCGATATAGTCTTAATGATCTACCGTGTATACTCGTACTCGTATGATCGTACTAATGATCTACAAAAAGGAGGACAATTGACATGGAAGTTCTGTTACAAGGCCCGCTCGAACCGATCAAGTCCCTATCATACATAAAAATAACCAAAGACTCTCTCGGTCAAACAAAGGAAATAATACAAATGTCTAACTCGGGTCCTCACGGGCCCCCAAGGCGAATAATTAAAAGGAATTCCGGTGAAACATCAACATACGCTTAGAGCTTGGCACCAACCAGCTTGGCGTAGGCCTCAGTGCTGAAGGACTTGGGGCGCTCAATGGGCATACCAAGAGCACGGTCGATGATCAGCTGGGGCAGGACACCGATGGCACGGGACACACCGAAGAGAACGGTGTAGTAGTTGGCCTCGGTGAGACCGTAGTACTGGAGGAGGACACCGGAGTGGGCATCAACGTTGGGGTAGGGGTTCTTGGTCTTGCCGTGCTCGGTCAGAACACCGGGGGCGATCTTGTAGACCTGGCTGACCAGCTTGAACAGAGGGTCATCGGGCAGCTTGCGGAGAGCAAACTCGCGCTGGGAGACGTAACGGGGGTCAGTCTTGCGCAGGACGGCGTGGCCGTAACCGGGGACGACCTGGCCGTTGTTAAGGGTGGACCAGAGGTAGTCCTTGATGGACTGGTCACTGATGTCGTTGCCGACGGACTGCTTCATCTTGGTGATCCAGTTAAGGACCTCCTGGTTGGCAAGACCGTGAAGGGGACCGGCGAGACCCTGGAGACCGGCGGAGAGGGAGAGCATGGGGGAGCTCAGAGCGGAACCAACCAAGTGGGTGGTGTGGGCGCTGACGTTACCACCCTCGTGGTCGGAGTGGATGGTCAGGTAGAGACGCATGAGCTCAACGAAGTCCTTGTTGCCACCGAAACCAAGCTGGTTGGCCAAGTTGAAGGAGTAATCCTTGTCCTTCTGAATGGGGGCGACCTTGCCATCCTTGAAGACGTTACGGTAGATGCGGGAAGCAATGGTGGGGAGCTTGGCAATGAGGTCCATGGAGTCCTCGAAAGTGTAGTTCCAGTACTCCTTCTTGTTGACACCCTTGGCGTAGGCCTTGGCGAAGGCGGACTCGTGCTCGAGAGCGGTCACAGCCAGGGAGAACTGAGCCATGGGGTGGAGGGTGTTGGGGCAACGGTCGATGAGCTCCTCAATGAACTTGGGGACATCGGAGCGAGCAGCCCACTCGGCGGACAGGTCACGGACCTGCTGCTCGGAGGGGATCTCACCAGTCAACAGAAGCCAGAAGAGACCCTCGGGCAAGGGCTCCTCACCACCGGGGGCCTTGGGCAGAAGCTTCTGGCACTCGGGAATCTAGGGATAATGAGTAAAACGATACTTCAGATATTGCGATCCAAAGAACCACTTACGGTGTAGCCACGGAAACGGATACCCTCCTCAGAGTCGAGGACGGAACCCTAGAAAAAAAAAAAATCACGGTCAGCTGCGTCATTGGTTAGGGGGTCGAGCTTTTTGAGCTTACCTCCCAGACGAGGGACTTGATGCCACGGGCACCACCATAGGCCTGGTCGAGGGTGACCTCACCAATGACCTTGTTACCGTGCTCCCTAAAATGAACACGCTGGTTAGTTGTGTATGGCGGAAGGGCCGGCAGAGGTCACGTACTTGCGGAGCTTCTTGACCTTCTCGATCTCGGCGGGCAGGTTGTCGGCGAAGGTGTCCTTGAGGGACTATAAGGGAGGCGATTAGTATTTGGCCATTGAAGCTTCCAGCTCAACACATACCTTGGCCTTAGCGGAAGAGTAGCAGCGCGCACCATTCAAGGCGGCGGACTGCACCGGCTTCGCGATGGAAGACCGGAGAGCGGTGGTACCGATGCGGAGGGAAGAAGCCATATCGCCAAAAAGAAAATGAGATGGGGAGATGGAGAAAGATGGACACAAAGCCTGGGGAGAAAAAGGAAGGAGAAGGAGGGAAATCGGGGAGAAGCTCTTTTGCGGCCCTGGAATTTTCATTTTTTCCATTTGGCCGTATTACAGCCGGTACGGTAACTCTCCCACATTCGGGACGCCGTAATTTTGCCCCAACGGAAGAGCACGGGCTCGGGCTGCCGGCAGATCAGCTTCGGGACATTGTCAAGCGATTACTGGAGTGTAGTACGAGTAGTAGTAACTCAATGAAGTACGAAGTATGGGTATTGTCGATACTCATCAAAAAAGAAGATACTTTCAAAGCTAACTCCTATACTCGTACTCTATTCTCTATACTCTGAAACTATATCGGAGTTACTTACTTTGTACTCTGTATCTTATGCCAAGGGGTTTTATGACGCGGTACTGCAATTACGTCTATTCCCTATGGGGTAGCTGGCAGTGACGTCGGCAAGTCGCCCTTTTCTTCCGTGCCGCCATCCGTCCGATTGAAACCCTCGGTATCTGCTTATCAGATGTTTTTGTTATTTTGCTGGCCATGACCTCGACGGACAAAGTGTCCTCCGCATATTCCCTGCGGACTAGGGAGGTTCCAGCTGAGTAGCTGAGCTGATCGGGAGCCTCACTAAAATGGTTCACCGAGGTCGGGAGAAGGCGGTAGGAGCAGTCAGATCACGTTTTAGGAAAAGGGATGAGCTGTTCACGGCATCCTCGGCCCACCGTTGCCCTGGCGTTTAAGATTCCCTGTTTATTTTCTAGCCTGGAGGTTGTTGGGACTTGGGGAGATCTAAATTACACTTGTCGAGTACGGAGTAAATGGTATAGCTATTGGAACAACTGGCCTGTATTGACTCCGGCATGACCTGGAATTCATGACCATGTCACATCAACTGGAGCTTACTCCGTACTACTCCGTACTCATGTTTTGTCCAGAGTACTCCATACATAGCTAGTGATCATATCGTTGAGAATGCATGATGATCGATCACCTCGAAGTCACTGTTGGGTGTACACCTCACTTAGGGCTTCAGATCGGTGGCAGAATACACTACGGGGAGTGAGAGCCTCCAGCTATGTATATCACGTGACATTGCCAGAATGAGACTAGTGTCCAAGTCGCAGATTCTGCCTTCTCCCCTGCCCGCTACTCCCACCTTCCATCCTCTCCTTTTCTCCCGCTCTTCAACTTCCATTTCATCGGTTTTTCGATCGCAGTGATTCCAGTCCATCCCAGTGACTAGGCATCACGTAAACCCTCTGGTTTCTTTTTTTCGTTTCTTACTGGGGATCTCACTACAAAGAACCGCTCTAGGCTGTACATCTACCGTACTCCCCCCGTACTCTCGTACTCGGCAGGCATCGTTCCCTGGACACAATATCGCTAGGCTGTATTCCAGCTGTAGGCGGCACTTCTCTGGTCGACAGTGAATGCGCTCGTGGAGTCTGTAGTGAAGAAACCGACACCTGCTTAAACCATATCCAAACTGGATTTGCGATCTCACTCGCAGTAAGCCAAGGATCTCAGTTACGTGATTCGTCCCAACTGCATAAAACAAGACCCCAAGGTCTCTCTATTTTCTCCCTTGTCGCGATCTCTCAGCATCGACGCTTTTCGCGGTAAACCATGTCGTCCGCAGTAGCTGAGCTGGAGAATCTCCTCCAATCCATGTTGGCTTTGAAGCCTCCTGGAGTATCAGGATCCAAGATCGGTGGAATCACATCTTTGTGCACAGCCAACGTGCAGGTACGCTTGACCCCTTTGGGTTGCTCTTTGAGTTGCCCTCGTTGTTGGATTTACTAACCCATCTGCAGAACGAATCAGTGCTTATTCAGAAAATTTACACTCACTTCAAGAAGGCCCCTGGCACACACAAGCTTGGTGTACTCTATGTCGTAGACTCAGTAACCCGACAATGGGTAGAGGCTGCACGCAAGACCGGTCAGACTCCCGGAGGTGATGCGCCTGATGGGACATTCGCTGCTGGTGTCAAGCGAGTGACTGACTTGCTTCCTGTGCTCATGACCGACATCATTAACAATGCCCCTCAAGATCAAAAGGTATGTGATAGAGCTATACCAGAATCCACGATCTTCATCCCACCGACGGTGCCTCAACTCGACCTTGACACACCCCCTATACTTCAGACCGAAGAAAGCCACATTCACTGTAGTGAACCAACAGCTAACCTTCCTCGCCTCGCCTTAGGACAAGATCAAGAAGTTGGTCGACATTTGGGAACGCGGTGCCACTTTCCCCGCGCCGATGCTTGCTTCCTTCAAGGAGAAGTTCAACGCTGCTCAGACCGTCGAATCGAACACCCCAGAGGGCTCACCAGCCCCCAACTCGAACTCATTGGGCATGCCTCAACAGCCGGCCGCTGCCGCACCCGATACCTCCAGCATTCTCAAAGCGCTGGCGGACATGGCCAAGAACAACAACGCCGCTCCGGCTGCTTCGGCCCCTGCGCAACCCAATCCGATGAGTGCCTTCCCTCCGGCTGCGCCAGCCCCAGCCGCCGATCCTACCGCCCAGGCCGCTGCCATGAACCCATACGGTGCAAATCCGGCCGCAATGCCCTTTGCTGGCATGGCTAGCATGGCCCAGAACCTCCCGCCCAGCCAGAACGGGACCCCGAACCCATTGGCCGCTGCCAACCCGCTGGCCGCGATGCTTCCCCAGGCCGCGCAGCCCGCTGTGCCCGATCCCACTGCCATGGCCGCTCAACTCCAGGTTTTGCAGATGCTGGCTTCCCAGGGCATCCCCCAGGACCAGTGGGGAACCGCTCTTCAGATCTTTAGCTCGGTCGGAAACAACGGAATGGGTGGTATGCCTCCCATGCCCGGTATGCCCGGTTTCCCTCCCATGCAGGGTCAAAATGCCAATGGATGGGGTCGTCCCGATTCGCAGAACATGGATGACCGAGGACGCGAATACCCTCGCTCTCCCCCCACTGGATACCGTCGTCGTTCTCGCTCTCCTGGCTGGGATCGCCGCCGTACTGCCTCTCCTCCTCGTCGTCGTGAGAGCCCTGTCTATGGCGAATACCATGGTGATTCGCCCGGTCGTCGTGGTGGAGACCCGCGCGATGCGCGTGGCCGTCGCGGGGAGTATCGTCAGCGCAGCCCGCCTGGCGCCCGCGGGGGTCGACGTCGCTCGCCTTCCCCGTCCCGTAACAAGGATCCCAACCTGCCTCCTCCCGGACCCAAGTTCATTGAATGGGATTACTCGATTGGTCAGGGTATGATCAAGGTTCTCAGCCGAACTCTCTTTGTTGGCGGTGTCACTTCCTCGGAGTCGCACCTGCGCCAGCTCTTTGGCCAATTTGGAATTGTTCAGACCTGCATTGTGAACGTGGATAAGCGTCACGCCTTTATTAAGATGGTCAGCCGTCAAGATGCCACTCAGGCTCGCGATGGAATGGAGTCGTACCGCACTGGTGAAATGCAACTCCGTACTCGATGGGGTGTTGGTTTTGGTCCCCGCGACTGCAGTGACTACCAGACGGGAGTTAGCATCATCCCCGTTGATCGATTGACCGAGGCGGATCGCAAGTGGATGCTTACTGCCGAGTACGGTGGAACTGGTGGTCGTCAAATCGAGTCAGGAATGGTGGTGGAGGAACCCGATATTGAAATTGGTGCGGGTGTGTCCTCCAAGGCGATCAGTCGTCGCATTGCCACCGACACTGGCGGCAAGCGTGGCCCCATTTCCACTCGTCAACCTCAGTCTAACCCTAACACCGAGGCTCGCTTTGGTCGTCGTGAGCGTGATGGTTATGGAATGGGTGAACCTGAAATGAACATGAACAATCCTGGTGTGGCCCCTGCCGTTCCAGCCTATGGTTTCAACTTCGCCAGTATGCCCATGTTGCCTCCTTTCATGATGGGTCAGGGCATGCCTGGTCAACCTCCCTCCAATGGTCAGGGCAACTAAAAAAATAAGAGAGATGTCTCTTGCATATGGTTATGGCGTTGAGGATTTCTTTTCTTCTGGTCTTTCCTCTTTATTTCTATCTTCATTATCATTCACAGGCATGGGCAGGGGAGGTTTTTCGTGATTTCCGCAGATTTTACTGCTACACATATTCTTATCTTTCAGGTTAATTTGTGCTACGGCTTTAGGCCTGGATTTACATCCAATATTCATTCATACAATCTGATCTCCTAAAGACAATACCGTAGACTTCTGTATATATTGATTCGTCACATTCTACTTAAGTAGCTTAATTTACGCTGGCACCGCCTGAGCAGCCTTGAACGACTGCTCAAAGTCGGCAATGATATCGCCAATGTACTCGGTGCCCACGGAAATGCGAATCCCATCCTCGGTGACCCCAGAGTCACGGCGCTCTTGCTCTGACAGCTGTTCATGGGTGGTGGACCAAGGGTGAATGGCCAGGGTCTTGGAATCACCGACACTGTAACATGTCAGTACATAAGCCAGAGAAAAACAAGGGGAAAACATACTTAGCAAGATTAGAAATCAGCTTGAAGTTATCCACAACTTGAGCACCACCAGCAGCACCTCCCTTGATCCCAACGGACAGCACACCACCAAACCCACGGGGCAAGTACTTCTTCGCCAGTTCATGGAAAGGATGAGATTCCAATCCCGGGTACGAAACCCAAGTGACATTCTCATTCTTCTCTAACCATTTCGCCAAGGCAAGCGTATTAGATGCATGTCGCTCACATCGCAGACTCAAAGTCTCCAGGCCCAGAATCAACTGCTGGGCCGCGAAAGGATTCAACGCAGATCCCACATCACGGAGAATCTCAACGCGGACTCGAATGGCAAACGCAAGGGATCCAAAAGTCTCCCAGAATTTCAACCCATGGTATCCCTCAGATGGTTCAATGAATTGAGGGAATCGAGCCCCGTTCTTCCCCCAGTCAAACTTGCCACTGTCAATCACCACTCCTCCAATCGTGGTACCATGTCCACCAATCCATTTCGTGGCACTGTGAACAACAATGTCTGCACCATGATCAATCGGACGAACAAAGTACCCACCAGCACCGAATGTATTATCAACCTAGTCCAGATATCAGTATCAATCTCTTCCACATAGCATAGAGGGAGAAAAACATACAACAACAGGAACACCCTTTTCATGAGCCGCCTTAGCAATAGCCTCGAAGTCAGGGACATTGTACCTGGGATTCCCAATTGACTCCAGATAAACAGCCTTAGTCTTATCATCAATGGCAGCAGCAATATCCTCTACCTTATCACCCTGAACGAACTTAGTCGTGATCCCCAGTCGCGGGAACATAACTTTGAACTGGTTGTAGGTTCCACCGTAGAGATTGCTGGTTGAAACGATATTGTCGCCTGCATGCGCCAGGGCCGTGATAGCCATGAATTGGGCAGATTGGCCCGAGGATGCGGCAATGGCAGCAACGCCGCCTTCCAGGGCTGCGATGCGCTTTTCAAACACGTCGACTGTGGGGTTCATGATGCGACTGTAGATATTGCCAAACTCTTTCAAACCGAAGAGTCTGGCGCCGTGGGCCGAGTCATTGAAGACATAGGAGCTTGTGGCGTAGATTGGGACAGCGCGGGAGTTGGTGGTGCTGTCTGGCTCATGGCTTTCCTGTTTTAGCATTGAGCTAATGGGACCTCGGATGGAGACTTACCCAGCGTGAAGCTGTAGAGTGTCGAAGTGGAGGTTCTCTGGCATGGTGCGGGGGAATTGGAGGTTGACGGGCTCGCTCTGGGGACTTTTGGTTCGAGTAGACGCGATGGGAGGGTATAAATAGGACAATCAACAGCCGGAGTCTCTTGAAATTACAGACCAAATTTGGGGACTTCAGGAGGGGTAGACAAAGGTTAAGGATGGCGTGATTTGCTCTGTTGGGTGCCAATATGCAGCTGTGTTTGTGTTATGCATGGATATGCCTGTGAATAAAAGGGAACTCGACTCTACTAATCATGTAGGTATGGAGTATGTAGGTAGTATTGCAATCCATGTATTGTATTGAAGACGATATATTCTACTGGTATGGCGCTGTGTGCAAGTAGATGAATGGCTCTGAGGGGAACTATACACTTCGAAGAGTGGTTGGTTGTGCCATGTTTTAATTTCCGCTCTTGTAGCCAACTTTGTCAGCCGTTTCCATCCAATTGGCAAGATGGCCGAGTTGGTCTAAGGCGTCAGGTTAAGGTCCACCTTAACTCAATAACTGTTCTCAGTTTCCTGATCTACGTTTGTAGGCGTGGGTTCAAATCCCACTCTTGTCATTTCTTTTTTGCTGTTTGAAGTCATCATGTTGATTAGAATGGTTGAAAACATTTTTTTCTGTTGGAAGAAAGTTTGTGAACATGTGCTGGTATTTAGTCTTATACATACAAGGTATCTAAAGAGCAATTTAAGTATGTTCTATTCTGCAAAGTGTATATTTACATGTAAAACATATATCAGATTGTATTCAATCTGCATATCTACCTATTGAAATGAGTGTCAATGGGAAATGTAATAGAATCCATTACTTTGGCTCTGCTGATCCCTATATTGCAATCAGTCTCACAGTTTAGTTCTAAGGTTTTGTGGCTGTTTGAACTGAGATATACTAGTAGGGCTGGGGTCTCCCATCTGACATACTCCGTAGTGTCATTTTATTTGTTCACTTTATCTGTTTACTGCATACTTCCCACTAACCAACCCATATATCTCAATCAATGCAAAAACTGCAAAAAAAAATCCCCACGGCCAATGGCCAGAGACAGAAAAAAAGATATGACAAGAGTGGGATTTGAACCCACGCCCCTTTCGAGACACGGAGACAGTTGTGAACCATCGGGATCAGGTTGACCTGAACCGTGCGCCTTAGACCAACTCGGCCATCTTGCCAATTGATGACAAATGGCTGGATTTAATGCTACATGAGTCAAAGACTCATTATCCGAGTTTCCACTGTTCTGCGGCACAATATGCAGGAACATATAGACCCTTACATATCTACTTGTCTTGCTTTAGAGCAACATAAGGTTTTTTAAAGGTGCAGCTATACTTAAGTAGCTGATGGCTTAAATGCGTTGACATGTGGATCATTGAACAATATGCTGTGATCATGGCTACTATAATCTGACAAAGTTTGGCTATAAGGGCATACCATGCAGTCAGTCATGCAAAGGCAATACCAGCAACCCCTTCGTACGCCACTCAGAGCAATATGGATGTAGTAAATATAGTGTTACTCCTGAAATCTGGACCTATATAACAAGCACTTGAAGGAGAAATCCATAGATCTAGTTATATAGAACTCATCTATTTCGGATATCCTGGCGGGTGATAAGTCGAAAAAAGTTACTTCCAGGGTATAAATTAAGCAATATATCTTGATCACTACCTTCAAAGCCCGTTGGAATGACTCATCTCAGGTTTCAGACCGCCAGTTTAGATAGATGCTCGTTTTCCCTTTCGCCTCTTTCTCCCTAGTCTCGCGCAGATAGTACTCAATCGTCATCTATCGAGGAAAAAGATCTGCAATAGACGTTGCTCTTTTTGAGCTCAGACTAGCTCACTGGTGCAATTCTCTGTTCAGATCGCCTGAATATAGAGAAATAGTCAGGGAAAGCTTCTCTCTTCCTCTTCCTTTCTCTCCCCTCTCTATATTCTGCAATACATTTGGATCTACAGATCAACATCGTATTGCCTCTCGATAGCTCTATTGCTATACTTGAGATATCCTCTACATCTCCGCTACAAACTCTGATGCTTTCAGTTTTTGATTTTCCTCACTTTTTGCTCATGGCTCAAGTGAGTATACCGCAATCACGCTGCACCAACATTCTTACACAACTGTTTGCGAGTCGCATTGGACAAGCCAGTCCTAATGCCCGTTACACGTGCGATTACAGGACAACGGATTTTGAGAATGACAACGTCAACATCAAAGACGCCACTGGCGAAGACCTTCGAATTCCTCCCACGGTCCACGCGCTGGCTGTCGCTTCTTCTTAGGACAAATTACGCTCCATGCGCTGACCATATCCATTCGCTTCACATTTGCACCACAACCCCCACAACCCTGAGCAAATACATTGACTTGACGGTGACCGTTGATGGGGTCTTTACATGGGTGACGTTCTACGTCGTGAAGGTTAAAGGCTATGAGCGTTAGACCTTGAACGCAACCGAGTTCTTTTTTCTTTGCTCTGGGTAGGAGTCAATCGAGACCATCGTCAATCCTAAATCGACTATCGAGGTCCAAAATTCATCTCTTCTTCCGACACCACCGAGGTCCTACAGGGACACCTCATCGATCCGGTCCCGCCAGGCCCAAAATTCCCTCGGTTGTGGTCGAAGTGGCATGTACTAGGGTTGATGAGAAGCTCGATCTGGGTGTTCGCTATTGCAACATGTGTCTGACACTTCGAGTCGATCGTGAAAACAACGAGATTCGTATGGAAAGTTGGATACGACGTGGTGTTGACAACTGCATACGAATCTACCGCAATCAGGTTGTGTACGTGCGAATGACGAAGGGCCCCATTGTGACTGAGGATGTCCCCTTTCGAGTCTCATTCGAAAGCCTGATGTTAAGACCAACCGTTCTTCTCGCAAATTTTTGGAACCTGCATGGGAGTTCCCATCAATTATGCTGTCATGCGCTGGATCATGAGCACCAAATGTGATTTCCTCGCTGGCAAGAAGACCGATTCCCTGAATCAGTGGACTGGACAATCGCTGCGAAACTCCAACACGATGGGCATTCAATACGCCATGCTGGGACCCCGATATCGACTTTGACCCCGACATGGACCCGAATTCTTCCTCGTTTGCAACGACGACCTTGTTCCCAGACTGGCCGTCGGATCTCATCACTGTGGACTACGATCTTATTAGAACTTAGAAGTTATTGCAGTTTTCATGGACATTGAGTCGAGCATCCCGACACTATTTTCACACTCCAAGAGCCAAAAATATATACTTTAGCAGCTATGACTCCGTATTTTACGATCACTTCTGGTGTATCTCTTTGGCTCACCTGGGCACATTTTCAAGGTTACAAATTAAAAAGCTCTCTCCAAAATGAGAAGTTTTTTTAACCTAGATTATTGTAACCATCAGTTAGCAAATGCCAATATCTTCAAGGCAATTAGTCGGTTGCCATTCATAATGCATTAAAGAGCGGCCTCTTTCATCCAATTGGCAAGATGGCCGAGTTGGTCTAAGGCGCACGGTTCAGGTCAACCTGATCCCGATGGTTCACAACTGTCTCCGTGTCTCGAAAGGGGCGTGGGTTCAAATCCCACTCTTGTCATATCTTTTTTTTTTTTTCTGTTCCCGTTTTGCTAAAAGGACCTTTTTTTGCACTGCTATGCAAGTAAATATCTGTAGATAAGTTGGTGGGTTGACTGGTGGAATAGGAAAAGTTATAAAGTAGATAGCAAACTGGAGGCAAACAAAGCTAGGTTGTGTTTTGTCAACATGTCTAACAATTCCTTTAGATCATATCCCTGGTGGATTTAATCTCTCAGGTTTTATCCAGACGTTAGGAGGAAGGGTGACAATGACCCAATGATGGGGGCAGTGTACACTTGAACATAAAGTATGGAAAAACAAGATCCTATGATGATTTGATATCATCCTTGGAAGAGAAGTAATATCTGAAGATAGCAGACATGGCATAGTGAGATCGACATGAACATCTATCAGAAAGAAACCAAGAATAAGGTACAATTGTATTACAGTCAACTACACCCTCAAAAGAACAAAGGAGATATCAGCAATGAATCTAGGCACAAGTGGTCACATCAAATCCAGAATGAAGGAACAGAGATTTCCCTCTATACGGTGTAATGTATACAGGGATTTTAAACGGTCAGACCGAGGTCCTCGGCGAAGGGCAGCTGGTGGATATCACCGACGCTGACAAGGGTGGCCTTGCCAGTCAGGAAGGTGTTGGCAACCTATGAGTTGTTAGTGTACTGCAAAGAATAAGAAGAATTAATAAAGAACATACCTCCTTGACCTGCTGCTCGGTGACGTTCTCAAGAGCCTGGGCGATCTCGTTGATCTGGTAGGGCTTGTTGCCGTGGACAAGGCCAGAGCCGGTGGCCTCGAGACCAGTCTCGAGGGTCTGGACGGACTCCAGAGCACGGAACTTGGCGAGGGCAACGGCCTTCTTGATCTCCTCGCTGGCGACCTCACCGGCGGCGGCCTTCTTGAGGGCGTCGACGACGTTCTGGCTGGCAGCGCTGATCTGGTCGGCAGCACCGGTCAGAGTGACGGTGAAGAGACCGGCATCGGAGTAGGCGTTGTTCTGGGTGTTCACGCGGAGGTTGTTGAAGCCCTTGGTGGCCTGGGACAGGAGGGAGAAACCAGGGGTCCACTTGATGGTGGACTCACCGCCGAGGAGAGCAGCGAGAACGGAAGCCTCGGCCTTGTAGCCGGCGGTGCCGAAGGCGCTGGAACCGGGGAAGGCGATGACAACGGAGTTGCCGATCTTGGAGGCAATGCGCTGCTCACCACCGTAGTACTTGGAGGCCTGGCTGGGCAGGACGTTGTATTGGCTGGAGGCGTTGCCGGTGGAGGCACCCTTGAAGAATTGGCCAACCCACTTGTTGAGCTCGGAAGAGTTGGGACCGCTGGCGACAAGAGCAATGTTGGACTTGGCGTAGGCGTTCTGGGCGTACTGGGCCAGGGCATCGCCGGAGATGTACTTCTCGAAGGGAGAGCTCTGGGAGGGGGTGATGGAGGCACCCAGGCCGCGGTGGAAGGCGACACCGTGAGCGGCATCAACAGCGACGGTCTCCGGGTTGGAGTGGACAATCTGCTGCTTGTACTTGAGGAGCTTGCTGACAACCTCGTTCAATTCGTGGTCTGTCGTCGCCAAGCGATTGTTAGAAAAAAAAAAAAAAACTGCATTCTAGACCAAATTGTTTATCCTTTCTCCGACGGGAATTGACTCACCAGCGAACTTGGTCTGGCTGGCAACCTCAGCAAGAAGCTCTGTGAAGTAGGGGAGATCCTTGGACAGGAACTTGGTGCGGAGGACGACGTTTTCGCGGGAGTGTGTCGACGAGATTTGACCACCGAGCAGCTCAGTCTCACGGGTGATACGCAGAGCAGAGCGCTTAAGGGTAGTCTGTTCAAAAGACGAATCATCAGTATACCGAAATCTAATGGAGATGACCCAATTGATGACGAGGACTGACCTTGAAAGCGAAACGGTCGAGGGCATCGGCGAAACCAGGGAAGGGCTGGTAACGGGAACCAGCCTTCGCAACCAGGGCCAGGGTACCGGTAGGACCCTCAACCTCACGGTTGGCGACCTTCACACCGGAAGCCTCAGAGACATCGTACTGGAAAGCCGGGTTGACCGCGGAGGCCATGGACCGACGGCCGGCGGAGAACGCACGCGGCGCATTTCGGCTGAGAGAAGACCGCGACAGCATCGTCGCCTGTGCCGAAGTTATGCAAAGGGGAGAATAAGAAATAACAACCCAAATTGGGTTTGTAAAAGAGAACAATTGAGGTGGGGGGAGGGGGGATGCGGAGAGAGCAGAGAAGAGCCAGTTTGGGAGGTCACGAAAAGCTTCAAGATCCCGGGCTCTGTTGATTACTCGGCTTCTGATTGGTCGGAGTGACGAGTCGGACGGAACCGGAGTTACTTTTGTTCGACTGTATATAATGTGTTCGCTTTTGTATTGTTTTTATGAGAGGCAGGACTTTTCTATTCTCTATTGTATTCTTGAATTGTTCAATCAAGACTCAACATGAAAGAATATATAACTACTTACGATTAGATACATAGGGTAAATGATTTGCAGGTGAATCTCTCCTTCTCTGCTGATGCGGGCGTACCCGGATCACCTGATCTCGAGACCACGTGACCCCCGATAAGCAAAAAAAAGAGGGACGTGGAGACCCTCATTATCGCGCGCATCAGAATTTTGGAGGGTTGAGCTCCCAGTACTGAATGAACCGGTGACAATTGCCTGTCCAAGGCTGGTGGATCGTCGTCCTCTTACACCATGATGTCCCAGGTATGCGACCTGCGAGATGCGACATGCGGATATCCGGTCCGAGCTTCCTGTTCCAGTACTTACCTGAGATTGATAGTGCTCTACGGAGCTGTGCATGCTCCTGATCGAGGATAACTTTGGAGAGCTATTCGCAGTAAGTATCACTAGCAGACCGAGCAACCGGCGCAAATCCTCGGGCTCTATGATTCATCGCGACGACTGGACACAGAGCTGATTCGCCGACCTTTTCGCAGCGCATCTTCACCACCCTCCAGCGTTATGAGAGATTGACACTACCTCGACTCAAATTCTACGCTCGTCTGACCGATCGTCAACTGCACCATGGCCTCTCTGCGATGATCCAGCACCACCTCGTCTACCATTTTACTTCTCTCGATGACGGCAATACCTACTATGAGGCGAATCCTCAAGCTGCATACTACCTGGTGCGGTCAGGAAAAATCCTGCAGCTTGTAGAAAACCGGTTAGGAGCATATGCGGCCCAGGTTCTGCAAGCAATCATGTTCCTTGGTCATGCGTCGATCTCTCACCTCGAGACCCTACCTGAGCTTCAACCCCAGCAACAAATTGCCAATGGAGTGAACCACGAAGAGAACGGCAAAGAATACACCGAACAGAATGGCGAACATGAAGAGAATGGCGAACACGAAGAAAACGGTGAACACCAAGAGAATGGGGTGACCAACGGCAACCATGTAGAGACAAAACCCGCGCGTCTTCACCCCACCCTGAAGGGTCTTGCATCCCACGGGTATATCAGCAAGGTCCGAGAGGCACATTTCCAGAGCCCCAACGACAACATTCTCGACGCCACTCGGATCATTTCCTCGCGGCCAGATATCAAGCACATGAAGGGCAAGCAGCAAACGACTGAAATCGCAGAAAAGTCACAGCAAATGGTCAGGGATAGAACCGAAGGAGATTTGAGTCGTGGTCTCATGTTCAACGGTCTCCCTCAAGGAATTAAAAGGAAACGCGACCACGGAAACTCCGGGTCTCACAAAGAGACGAATGGCACTAATGGAGTGAATGGAGACCACGGAATGGAAGATGAAGAGGAAAACGACTGGTCGGATGATGACGATGGTCTTGATTCCATGCCAATGGATGTAAGTTTGCCCTACTTTTTCCTCATAGCTGTGACTGACCATACCCTTCAGGTTAACCTCATTGTGCGAGTGAACTACGAAAAGCTTGACGTTGCACTCCGCAACACGCGGTTCCTGGAACTCGCTCGGCAAGATGCACCTTACGCCACAACGGAAATTTATGAATCTCTGCTTCGTCGTATTGAATACCAAACACCCCGCTGCCGAGAAACCTATGAGATACCCCGCGAAGGAGAAGAGGGTGAACAATACTCTGCCCCGATTCAATTAAGCTCTGTCGTTGCAGATGTGGACCCCCTACTAGACCTTTCTGGGTGCATCGCTCCCATGGAACCTTCCCTGGAATCAAACCGAGGGCGAAAGCGACCGTTAGATGACGGAGCGAACGGCGGCTACGATGATTATGACGATGAGCCTGCCGGGAGCCGCGCCTATGAAATTGACCAGCATCTTGGTATCCTCTCACAAGCGCCGTTCAACCTCACCACAAAGCACGTCATCTCCGGTCTTCCAACCTGGCGTGTTGCCTTCCGAGGGTTGGCTCGCAAGCTCCGCCACCTTGAACTGGAACGTATGATCGAATCCCGGTATGGAGATGTGGCGTTGCGAGTGATCCATGTCTTGCACGCCAAGGGTAAGCTGGACGAGAAGCGACTGCAGGAAATCAGTCTGCTCCCCTTTAAAGATCTCCGCCAGACTCTGGCCAGCATGCAGACAGGTGGTTTCGTCGACCTCCAGGAAGTGCCCCGTGACGCGCAACGCCAACCTTCCAAGACTATCTATCTATGGTACTATGACCCCGACCGTGTTTGCAGCAGTATTCTTGAAGACACATATCGCGCCATGTCGCGCTGTCTCCAGCGGATCAAGTTTGAACGCGAGCGCGAGAAGGACTTCCTTGAGAAGACCGAGCGTACAGACGTGAAGGGTCACGAGGAAGAGTACCTGTCCCCGGCTGAACTTGAGCACCTGCAGTACTGGCGGGCGAAGGAAGGATTGCTCCTGGCTGAAGTCTCCCGGTTGGATGACATGGTGGCTGTTTTCCGCGATTATTAATTAGATCTGCATATGTACAGGCGCAGCGATGAATTTGTGATACACAAAAAACAAGGCAATACAGATATTTCACGACGTCATGTATACTTTTAAGCCCAGGCAGCGAATAACTATAGGTAGATACAACTTCAGTATATTAATAGGCTGTAGGCAGTGATCAATATTAAGTATAGATCGACCGCCTTTTCCCACTACGTCAGCCCTAACGCCAAGTCAAAATGATGCAGTGGCTGCCCAATCCCTGCTTGGGATGCCTTGAAGGTATGTCCTTTATAAACAGCCCATGATCTCTCTTCGCATTTACCCAAATCTCCAAAATGGCGCTCCCGTGGCTCTATCCCGTTCGCATTGCTCAGGCACTCTTTGGCGTGATCGTGATCGGCCTGACAGGATATGGTAAGTACAGAGTCCCTCTGTACCCGTTTGGTGAACATGGCCTGACTCAACAGTGGTGTCCACCTACTGGGATTGGTGGGCATGGTCCGATACCGTGAATTTCGTGCTTTTCCTAGGTTGCTGGACCACCTTTGTGGCCGTGCCCTACCTCGCCCTTGCGCCGATCTTCTTCCCCCGTCTCGCGCATCACCTGGTCATCCCCGCGGTGGAGGTGATCACGATGATCTTCTGGTTTGCCGGGTTCATTGCCATAGGTGCCCAGCTCCCGGCCCCGAAGTACTGCCACGGCTCTGTGTGTAGTTCCCTGCAGGCGGCGACTATATTTGGGGCTTTTGAATGGTGAGTACTTAAGTAATAGAAACAAAAAATGGAATGAAAAGTAAGTCAATAATGACTAATTTCAAAATAGGGTACTATTTGTTGTGACGACGGTCTTTGCGGTCCTTGATGTGAAGCATCATCGGCGTAGCGGGGAGAGTGCCAAGACACACTCTAATGCGCACGTTGGGGTGTAGAAGTATGAAGTGATGAAGTTATTGAGATACCCTTTGATACTGAATTTTATATTTAACTTACTTACTTAAATACTAAAATAAGGACTATCAACTGTCATGGTTATTAGTATGTAGTTCTTATCTCCCCCCTGGTCTCCGCAAACGGCAAACCCACCGAGGTGCGTTCGGTCTAAGCAATAAGTAGCTTAAGGCCAATAGCCATTGGAAGGTCATTGATCAGTGGTTTTCTAAGTTTTCTAATATTATCTACATGTTCAGGTACGAGTACAAAGTAAACTACCGTGGCCTAGATCAAATAGAGAAGGTTGACCAGATAGCCCTAAGTGCAGTACGAAGTACAATCTCTTAGTGATTCCAATGACTATACATACATGTTAATGCTGTTATACCAATGGCCACAGAGTATAGTTATTAGTAGTTATCTACTCTATACGAGACTCTACCTAGTGACTCCGTACCTAGATCCTAGTACTACATACTCGTATTATCTTCTAAGAGTCGCCACCAAGAAAAAAATCTCTTCCCGAGCCCCGGAATAGCCCATCTCACGCCGGGTTCAGCCAATAACAGTCGTTTCAAGAAACATTCAGCCGCTATATAAGAGCAATTGAATCTACAAGTCCAAAACTATACAGATCTCGAGTCGCAATTCACCGATTACTCACAGTGGTGGGCCCCACTTTTGCGAAAAAAATCCCGTCTTCGGAGTCTTCCGTTGGGAGTGGAGCTCGCGCGACTCTCAGATCCTTTCACTTTCTTCTTTTCCCCTCTGTGTCACTTCTTAAAAAGCCTGCACGGGCAGCAATGGCGAGGGAAAACGAGAAGACCAAGATGAGCCCCGAACCTATTCAAGTGGCCCAACCCGACTATGACTTCGACTACGAGAAACATGGCGCGCAGCGCGAGGCCAACCCGCTGCCAGAGCTGAAGCGGAAGTTGAAGAGCCGACACTTGCAAATGATTGCAATTGGTAAGTGGGGGAGAGAACACTGTCGCAGAGAACATCTCGGTTAACCATCTGAAGGTGGCACCATAGGAACTGGTCTATTCATTGGTAGTGGGACAGCAATTGCCCACGGTGGCCCGGTCGGTGCTCTCATTGCCTACATCTTCGTGGGAACCATCGTCTACTCCGTCATGACCGCCCTCGGAGAGGTTGCGACCTATATCCCCATCCCCGGCGCGTTCACCTCGTACGCCGCTCGTCTCATTGATCCCAGTCTGGGATTTTCCATGGGCTGGATCTACTGGTTCTCGTGGGCCTCGACATTCGCCTTGGAATTGACTGCCACCGGTCTGATCATTCAGTATTGGGATCAGGATATCCCCATTGCTATCTTTATCGCGGTTTTTTGGGTGTGCATTATTATATTCAACATGCTGCCAGTGGGATTCTACGGTGAAATGGAGTTCTGGCTCTCGACCATCAAGGTGCTCACAGTCGTTGGATTTGGAATCTTCGCCATCTGTGTGAACGCCGGTGTGGGCAAGGAGGGCTACATCGGGTTCCGATACTGGAAGACCCCGGGGCCCTTTGTGCCATATCTGATTGAAGGCAATGACAGTTTGGCCAAGTTTGTGGGCTTCTGGTCGACACTGATCCAGGCTGGATTCTCCTACCAAGGTACCGAGTTGGTTGGTATTGCGGCCGGTGAAACGGAAAACCCTCGCAAGACCGTCCCCTCCGCCATCCGCAAGACCTTCATTCGAATCGTCTTTTTCTTCATTTTGACCATCTTCTTCATTGGCATTCTCGTGCCTTCGGATGATAAGAACCTGTTGAACAGCGAGGGTGGTGGTGCCAGTGCCAATAACGCCAATGCTTCTCCCTTTGTGATTGCTGCCAACCTGGCCGGTGTGAAGGCGCTCCCGGGTATTATCAACGGTGTCCTCTTGACCGTGGTGCTTTCCGCGGCCAACTCCAACGTCTACAGTGGAAGTCGTATCCTGGTCGGTCTTGCCCAGGAAGGATTTGCCCCGCGGTGGTTCAAGCAGACCTCCAAGCACGGTGTGCCTTACTGGAGTGTTCTCTTCACCGCAGCCTTCGGTCTCCTTGGATTCCTAAACGTCTCCGACGCCGGTAGCACCGTGTTCAACTGGTTGCTTCAGATTGCCGGTGTAGCCGGCTTCATCACCTGGTGCTCCCTCAATGCCTGCCACATCGCCTTCCAGCGTGCGCTCAAGGCTCGCAACATCTCCCGCGATATCCTGCCTTACAAGGCAATCTGGCAGCCTTGGTTCTCCTGGTACGGACTGTTCTTCAACTGTCTGATCATCATCACCCAGGGATTCACGGCCTTCATCCCCCACTTCCAGGTCCAGGAGTTCTTCATCAACTACCTGAGTTTGATCTTGTTTGTGGTTCTCTACGTGGGACACAAGATCGTCTATCGCACTCAATTTGTCAAGTCGATTGATGCCGACCTGGACACAGGTCGCACTACGGCGGACAATGAGACCTGGGAGACCACTGAGCCGACCACCTGGTATGGTAAGGCGTGGAAATGGGCCTGTGATTAGGGAGTCTGCTCCCTCTTGTATAAAGTGTTGCATACATCTATTGTCGGCGTTGGTTTTGCATTCTATTCATTGTAACTTAACGGAGTCAGGGCTCCCAATCTATAAATTCCAATACATATTACTTTATTATTCTATTATCGTCTCTCTAAAGTATATGTGACCTCGTATTTGGTCTTCGGCCATGTGAAAATAAATGAAAAGAGTGCATGTGAGGGAAAAATGACGTTGGGGAATGGGGTACATTGTCCAGTATGGGGGTTGCCACTATGTGGCATGTACCGAAACAGCCGAGGTTCCTCACCTCGGCTCATGATAACTTCAAAGGGGAGATTTATCCAAAAGGGTCGGTCACTCCGGTCGCTCGCCGTTACTCCAGTTTTTCTCCCCCACACTCTTTGCCCCCTAAATCCGGATCGCCCGGCTTTCTCTCTTCTGTTCTCTACCTTTTCATCTATCCGGTCTGTTCATATCCTGGTGTGAGCAACTTCGACAGTCGCAGCCATGTTCTCTACACAACCAGCGCATTTGGCCAAGGCCCAGGAGCTAAAGCAGGAGCCCCCCAAAGGTGTGGCCTACTCAGTCGCCATCCCTGGCACCGAACAGCCTGGCCGCAGCCGGGTATACCGAGCATGGAATGCGCAGAAAGAACTTCTGACCACACTGGATCCCAAGGTATGAAGACGAGAGCGAGAGAAGGCGAAAGATGAGATCGCGGGAGCATCGCTGACAGTTTCCAGGTCACTACGGCCCATGACATGTTCGAGTCGACCGCCAATCGCCAACCCAAGAGCCACTGCCTCGGATGGCGTCCGTATAACCCCACAACCAAGAGCTGGGACCCATACCAGTGGCTCACATACGAGACGGTACAGAAGAGGCGCGCGGCCTTTGGCGCTGGTCTGGTAGAGCTGCACCAAAAGCACAACTGCCACCGACCGGGCCAATATGGTGTTGGTCTCTGGGCGCAGAACCGCCCAGAATGGCAGATCACTGGTGAGTGGAGATCGCGAAAATAGTCTGGAGGTGCATGTCGCTGACAAGAATCGTCTGTATAGATCTCGCTTGCGTTTCTCAATCCCTTTACTCCGTCTCTATCTACGACGTTCTGGCCCCGGATGCCACTGAATACATTATTAACCACGCCGAGCTGAACTGCGTTGTTACCTCTCTTCCTCACATTCCAACCTTGCTCAAGCTCAAGTCCTCACTGCCCAACTTGAAGATCATCGTCAGTCTAGACCCGTTGGATGGACCCGAGCAGAATGGTCACTCCAAGCGTGCCCTGCTCGAGTCCATGGCCGCAGATCTGGATCTCGCAATCTACACGATTGATCAGGTGGAGGAGCTGGGTCTGGCCTCCAAGCGCGGATACAACGCTCCCTCTGCCTCGGATATTGTCACCATCAACTATACCTCCGGTACCACCGGTCCCCCCAAGGGTGTCGTTCTGACGCACGGAAATGCCGTGGCTGCCACGGCCTGCGGTCTTACCACCCTTGACTCACGTCCCGGCGACACCATGTGCTCATACCTCCCACTGGCTCACATCTATGCCCGTCTAGCTGAGCACACTGCTTTCTGGGGCGGTGGCCGCATTGGTTACTTCCACGGAAACATCGTGGAGCTGGTTGACGACCTGAAGATGTTGAAGCCCACTGGTTTCATGTCGGTGCCCCGTCTTTACAGCCGCTTTGGTACTGCGATTCGGGCCGCCACAGTCGACCAGCCCGGCTTCAAGGGAGCCTTGTCGCGACACATTGTTGCGGCCAAGACTGCCAACATGAAGAACCCCGACCCCTCCAAGGCTACCGTCAGACACGCTCTGTACGACCGCATCTGGGCTAAGAAGGTGGCTGCCGCTCTCGGTCTGGAGCGTGCCCGGTACATGGTCTCCGGCTCTGCGCCACTGGATCCCACTCTGCACGACTTCCTGCGCGTTGCAACCGGTGCCGACGTTCTTCAGGGCTACGGACTGACCGAGTCCTACGCCTCGGGTACCGCTCAGTCGACCAGTGATCTGTCCTCGGGTAACTGCGGACGTCTCGCACCTTGCGTTGAGGCCTGCCTGATCTCTCTGCCCGACATGGAGTACTCTGTCGACGACAAGCCCTTCCCTCGTGGCGAGCTCCTGCTGCGCGGTAACAACATGTTCCGCGAGTACTACAAGAACGACGAGGAAACCTCCAAGGCAATCACCGAAGACGGCTGGTTCCGCACCGGTGATGTCTGCACCGTAGATGACAAGGGCCGCTTCATCATCATCGACCGCCGCAAGAACGTCCTCAAGCTCGCTCAGGGCGAGTACATCTCCCCCGAGCGTCTGGAGGGAGTCATCCTCTCCGAGTTGGGCTACGTCGCACAGGCCTACGTGCACGGCGACAGCTCCCAGACCTTTTTGGTTGGTATCTTTGGTGTTGCGCCAGACCTCTTCGCTCCCTACGCCAGCAAAGTCCTCGGCAAGACAATCGAACCCACCGCGGATGCACTCAAGGAGCATCTGAACGACGACAAGCTTCGTCGTGCCGTGCTCAGAGACCTAGAGCGCGTAGCCAAGAAGCACAAGTTTGCCGGATACGAGCGTGTCCGTAACGTCTCGCTCAAGATCGAGCCTTTCACCGTCGAGAACAACCTGCTTACCCCTACGTATGTTTTCCCACCCCCAATATGCTGCGCACTTACTAACTGCCTTCTAGTCTTAAGCTCAAGCGTCCTCCTGCCATCAAGGCCTACCGTCCTCTCCTGGACCAGCTCTACGAGCAGGCTAACGAGGAACAATCCGCTCCCCGTGCGAAGCTGTAGTTTTGTAACTCGTTTCTTTTTATTCGTCTTCGTGTCTTTTTGGCGGTTGGGAATTGTTGCGGCTCCAGCTGTATATAGTAGCCGCTTATACACTGTAGTATATACTGAAGCATTCTTATTATGATTTACACTGTACTCTACTCTCCCTCCGTATTGAAGCTTGGTGATCACTGTACACCCAACCTGCCGACTGTGACATGCCTGAACAAATTTGCACCGCACATGAAAAAAAAAAAAACAACAACAACAACAAACTCTTACATGTCAATTGACTAATAGCAAAAAGAAAAAAATCAAAAAAGATATGACAAGAGTGGGATTTGAACCCACGCCCCTTTCGAGACACGGAGACAGTTGTGAACCATCGGGATCAGGTTGACCTGAACCGTGCGCCTTAGACCAACTCGGCCATCTTGCCAATTGGATGAAAGAGGCCGCTCTTTATGGCTATATAAGCCAGGGGCACAAATAACAATGCCACGCACTATACAGTATGTGGGCAGAGTAAATGGGTAAGGACTTTGGGTCCTGCATAACATAGTACCATACAACAATTTAAATTATCTTTAAAAGCGGCTCCTTTCTACTCTTCATAAGCTGAGTTTCGACAAATCAATGAGTAACTATGCTAACCTACCTATGCTGTAAGACAAAGCAACCAACTCCTAGCCCTAAAGACATAACTATAACAAGAGCCAACAAAACACGCCACACCATATATCATTATCGTATCACATCCTCACATCCATCATTAAAAAATCACCGGTCCATGCTGCACCAATAATCCACCCGTAAATCCGTCAGACTACGCGTTGGCAAACCCCAAGTACGCGCTAACCAAAGCGCCAACCCACCCACAACACCAACACTCCCAACGATCTGAACCAGCACCCAACTCCGCCTGCCCAAATCATCAACCCAGCCCACCACCCCAAGCGGGTCATGTGGACTAATCCCAACACGATAATGAGTCCCCTTCTCACGTAGTCCGCCATAGCCCGGTGTTTGCGAAAGAGGCACCAATGAACCATCAATAACACATTCGCCCAATCGCTCAGTCAACCAGACAGCCCGCTCACCACGCACAAGATCCGTGTAGCGATCTCGCTCATTCTGCAGACTGCGCTGGAGATCTGTTGCCCACTGTGCAAGCCGGACTTGGGCCATGCGCTCCTCGGTACGAGTATAGTCTGTGATGCGGGCCATGGCGTAGCTACTAGGGGGAGTCGAGACCCAGACATTTGATGGAGCAGGGATGGAATGGAGGGTCTCAGCGCGCAAGAGCAATTTCTTTGCTGCAGAATGGCGCAGCCAGGCTAGGTTGTCACGATCGAAGATTTGGTCGACTAGGGTGGTTAGTTCTGAGGGGATGAGAGGTTGGACGTAGTCCGGGCTCATTAGGATGCTTGCATCCATTGTTTCAGGGTCGGAGCCTTTGGCTGAAGAGACGGCGTACGGGGGCTGAAAGTCTATGCTTGCTTCATTGAGACCGAAGAGGAATGGTTTAATGCCGGCTTCTCGGGCTTGGGTGTGGAAGTGAAGTTTTAGAGTGCTGATTTGGGTGGGAGAGAGTGTGTCTGCTTTGGATATAATTGGTATTACATTGCTGAGCTCGCTGAGCTTGCGGATGCATTCCACATCTGTTGATAGGGTGTCTGGAAAATGTTAGACAGGGTCTTGGTCTGCGGAGTTGACTTACCATGGGATATCAAATATAAGATGGCATCCACCTGGGATCCACCATTGCCTGCGAGGAGGTTTTGGAAATCCACGTTCCGGCTGTTAAGTGCATTGGTCGCACGGACAAACTGTTGGTACATGTATTGGGCTGTTGCATCGGTTTGACCCGCGCGACTTAAGTTTGAGGATGTGTCGACAAAACACAGGTTTCTCTCCAGCACAATTTCCCCGATGCTTTTCCGGCGCTTGAGCACGCGCGAATCTTCCAAATCCGACCACCATGACGGATAAGGTTTCGTGCTCGCATAAATTTCGGTCGTTGACGATCGGGATCCCGAATGAGATTGTCTGCGACGCTCCGAGTTCACCGGGATCGTATCGACATGCACAATATCATCACATGTTTGGACAATAGATTTGATTAAAGCGGTTTTTCCGGAACCTATTTAATTGAAAATAAAAAATAAAAAGTTAGTTTATTGGGGACATTTGAATTAGATCCCCTTACTTACCAGGGGCGCCTGCCAGCAGGACTTTGAAACGACCCATGGCTTTGCCTCGCTCGGTGAAAGGCCGACGACTCGGCATTTTGATACTTGGCATAATAAGCTGGGATGCCCCACCTGCTATTCGTGGGGATCCCTTGGCCTCCTCATCTCCAGATCCCACGGCTTGGCTTTCGATTTCATCAGTGATCGAGATCTCGTCGAGCGGTCGCAGCGATTGATTGGAGATGGATTTAGGACTACTAGGGAGCGATGAGGGCTCGTCTGGGAGGCCCAACGTAAACGGGGTTAACGGCCGGGAGAGGACCGGGGAGGTCTGTCCCGAGTCCTGGCCTGGATCCGCTCTCAGTGTCGACCGTCGCTTGTGGGATTCTAGATCGACCAGGGGACTGTCGGGAGCGTCGCCGGTGTCTATGGTATGGATGCTCTCGTCGATACTTTGTACTCCGTACATACTCTCTTTGGTCTCGTCTGGCCGCACGAGACTCGGCTCCGGGTCCGAGACATGCGGGGAGCGGGACAGGAAGAAGGTGGGAGGATCGTGGGAGGAGGGTTTGCGCACTGCGTCTGGAGTCGATCTCATCATGAACCAGGAGGTTTTGAGATCTTGACTGCAATGTTTTGAAGTTAAAGTTGAGTCGCATGTCGCATGTCGCGATCATGTCATTGCTCAGGTAAGCCACCCCTCACATGCCTGAGGCACGCAGTATACCATACCTGATACCTTACGGTATTTAACCCCTTCACGTAAGCACGGCGGTCCAACTAGAACGCTAGGTTTTGGCTCCAAGATCTCATCCCACCTGGGCACTATCGTACCAAATTCATTTACCCTCACTTCTTCGCGTCATAACAATCCACAATTATGGTCAAGTTTAATTCTGAACACGAAGCGCGCGTTCTTGAAGCCTGCACTTTTACCAGAACCCAAAAAAAGCCCAATTTGAAGGCGATTGCGCGCAAATTCAACGTATCTTACAATGTTCTTCGAAATCGTCGAAATCGTGGATTCCAGGCTCTCAATGGGCCCAAATTCAAAAATCGGCTTCTAAAACCATACCAAGAGGAAGCTCTTATGACCGTTGTCACTGAGATGCGTGATATGAATGTCCCAATTCCCCACGCTATGGTCACCGAGCTCGCAAATGATGCACTACAACGCGAAGGTCTGGATTATCAAGTGGGTAGAAATTGGGCGTATGAATTCGAAAAAAGGCGTCAAAAACACTTGGAATCTGCTCCAAAAACTCAGAATATCAAAGATCATACGCGTATTCAAACCCCTGATGCGCCAGAAGCATCTCATTGCGATGATTTTGACAAAAGTTCATCCCCTGAACCATCATCGGGGTCGTCAAGCATTGCATCCACACCACCAAAAGATATCAAATCTCTTCATCGGAATCACCAAAAGATTCTACGTTCAATTGAGCAATCAAATACTCAATTGACGTCTAATCTTTCGAAGATCTTTACGCATAATGTTCAAATGATGGAAGAACAACGTTGGTTGCGCGAGCAACTTGCTATTCAAAAGGACCGCATATTGGACATGTTTTCGACTGAACAAAGGTCAATTACTCCCTAAGGACGGAGTATCAAATGTGTTACTATACATTACTGTATACAGTATATATACATATTGGGAATTGATGTATCGACACCCCTTTGGATAATGAAAAACCCCTGTCTGATTATGGCCTGATTCCCAGTTTCTCTCACCCTAAATCTCTACATATTTCTCCAAGTCCTTTGAAGGTATCTATCTCTACCATGCAAAGCCTCAGTAAAGGCAAGTACCTATCTAGTATAATTAGAAAATTTCAACATACTCGTAGACTGTAATCTGGTCGTAATAGTATTCCTCTCCAAATACCGCTTCCCCTAAGCACTTCCTCTTCTCATGGTATTTCTAAAGTTTGTATTCCTCTTTCTAATCCTCTTTCTATATTTGTGTTATATTTAGTTCTGTTAAAATATAGTTCTGACATACTCCATATGTTCTTAACAATTGTCTAAGCGCCCGCGGAGACTAGTGCTGACTTGGGCACCAGTGCAGATCCAACTTTGACATGGAACATGCCCACTCCTACTTATTGTTACGTGTACCTCATATTAACCCATATTTCATCTTAACCCCAAGTGATTCAATCCCAGGTTTGACTGGATATATATCCCAGCTTCGAATTCTGATGAGCCTATAGGCGAAGAGAGAGAAGGAGAGAGCGGGCTAGCTCTCTACAAACAGCATTGCAAACAGCAAACAGGACTGTGGCGAACCATCCTCTCCCAAAAAAGTCCATGATGGCCGATCACGACTACAAATTATGTCTCGAGCCATCATCAACTCTGGACCTTCTCAACATATACCAAAAAGCACCGGAGGGAAGCGAAAAAACGGTCTTGAGAGATATCATTACACATATGATCCGCCTGTTCCAAGATCATCCTGAGTATTCCTATTTGGAGGAGGCTGCTTTGCTGTCCTCGATTGTACAAGATAGTCCCGACAAGTACGAGACCTTGCTGGTGGCTATTGGAAATGTGATCATGGACCAAAACGATGGCACTATCATGGGCCCCAAAGTCCTAAAGTCATTCACATTCTGCATACGACAGGCATCGGACGATCCATCTGTGAACAGTCGTCTGAACGCGCCGCTTGTGCTAGTACTTCACAATCTGCAAGGCCGTCTTGAGATTTCCACGAATCTTTCCCAGCCCGAAAAGCAGTACGAGATTGTTTCCACGCTTTGCTTTATTCTGGATGCCATGGGAGACATTGGAGTCAACGGTGTGAGCCGAGAACATACGCACAACCCACTACTACAATCACTCGGAAGCTTGAGAGAGGCAAAGGAGCCACGCCTAGCCCAGTCTGCCAGCTATGCCTATCAAGCTTTATTGGGTATAAGCGATGATGAAAGCAAACTATCTCGCTTCTGGCGCAATGCAGGCGATATCATCATACCATTAGCCAATGTTGCTGGTGCAGCTGCGACGTTCGACCCGACGAAAGTTGTTGATGCAACGCCCCATGTGATGAAAATGTTGTCGACTATTTCCACGATGGTTACCTCTGCGCAGAAAATCTTCGATGAAACCCAATCCCTAAAGGACACCGCGAAAAGTATCGGCAGCAACTTGGAACAGCAGGACTGGTATCTGGCTTTACGCTATTCTGATCTTCTCATCACTGCCAGCGCGTTCAAGTCACTTGAGTATTTCCTCAGCGCTGTCCCCTGCGCTAATCAGGACAACTTTCTGAGTGGTATCTTTGCTCAACTGGAACGAGCTTGGCATCAAAGCCCCAAGGATCGAAAGAAGGAGACCAAGACGGCTATAGCAAATCTCGTTGATTCATTGATTTTGCGGGTAGACTACAAGAAACGGTTGGCATCGGCATGGCTTGATATACTAGCTGAGACCTTTGATCAGCCTGGTTGGAAAAAAGCCGCAAAGCCCCGGAAAAAGTTGTGGCCTTGGTGGAGAAAGAAAGGAGAGAAAAGAGAAGAAAACCTGCAAAGCTCCCAGGTTCGACCGTTTTATGCCAATGAAAATTCCCTGGAACCCCGATCAGAGCTGTTGAAGCTTGCAATTTCCCGGTGCGATGAGGCTTTGCGATACTATGCGAGCAACGAGTTGGCAAAGTTCTACTCCAAAGGTCATCTAGATATCAAGCGTCTATCGGGAGAGTTGCTTCATATGGATCAATGTTATATCAACCTAGCTATCATACAAGCCACATCAAGCAAAGCCGAGCGACCTCCCGCATTTGACTTGTCTGAACGCTCGTTACCTACCCCAACCGACGCCGAAAAAAGCATGACTTTGCCTGCGCTCTTCGATAAGCGAGAGGTTGATGGAGGTCATCTCATTGAACCCAGACGTATCATAATTCGCGGGCGTGCAGGAGTGGGCAAATCAACTCTTTGCAAGAAAATCGTGCATGAATTTCTCCGGGGTCAGCTATGGAGCGATCTCTTTGACCGTGTTATTTGGATACCTCTGCGAAATATTGCGCGAAAGCCTACTTTGAAGGATATCTTTGATGAATATTTGCAGAATTCTTCATCCCAAATCGACCGGAAGGATCTCGTTCATGCATTGGAGAAAACAGTGAACAACACAAAGAGCAACAACAGAACACTCCTACTGCTGGACGGACTAGATGAGGTACCTGGTGACGCGATTGATCTTCCATTTGTCAAAAGTCTGTTGAACCACCCAAGCGTGATCATCACCTCCCGGCCTTTTGCTGTTCATTTTGATGGCCTTGATCCAGTACACCTTGAATTGGAGACCGTTGGGTTCCAAGAAGAGCAGGTACAGTCTTATCTATCAAAGATCGTCACGGAATATTCTAGAAGAGAGGCAATCAAGGATTTTATTGATAATAACTGGCTCATTCAGAGCCTTGTGCAGATTCCAATCCAGTTAGATGCTCTTTGCTACAGCTGGGATGATGAGTTCGCCTCTGACGGGACAACCACCATGACTACACTCTACGAGCAGATAGAGACAAGACTATGGAGGAAAGATCTCATTCAACTAGGAAAGGCACAACCAAACCGGAAAGTTCTGTACAGAGACCAACTGGAAGAGGACGTCGGAAACGAAATGAACTTCCTCGAATTCCTCGCCTTTACTGGTCTCACGAACAACGTCATCATATTCGATGAGAAGATTCGTCGAGAAATCGATAGACACTACAGAATGATCTGCAAGAAGTCTGGCTTTGGGGGAGTCTCCGACAACACCCTCGACAAGCTCTCCTTCCTACGTACGACCGATTCGTTGAAGCGCAACATCTCGACATATCATTTTCTGCATCTGACATTTCAAGAGTACTTTGCCGCAAGGTATTTTATAAGATGCTGGGCGTCTCAAGAGCCTGTCCGCGTGCTGGAAATCCACCCGACGGGGAATAGCATATTGAAAGATGTTTCGACCGAGCGCTTCCTCAAAGATCAGAAATACAATGGGCGGTATGATGTATTTTGGCGATTTGTGACTGGATTATTGTGCTCCGAGGGTGAAATGTACCTCGATCAACTGCTTGAAAAGACGAAGGAGGAGCCCCACGACCTTCTGGGGATTGCCCACATGAGATTGCTCATGCACTGTCTCAACGAAATACCCGTTGCGTTCACGAAACAGCACAAAGAGCTGGAGTCGCTTTGCCGCATCTGGTTCGAATTCGAGAAAATCCTTTTTATCATACGGTATGAAGGCTACTTGGTATTTGATGCGGAATTCCCGAGGGATGTTCTCCAGCAGATGCTCAGAAGAAACCATGTTGCGGAGGGAGAACAAGCTGGATGGTTAGCCCTGGAAGCTATCGGAGCTCGACCCGCTCTAACACACGGTCTTCAAGATTCCCTTGTATCGATTCTGACAGACGAGAGCAGGCCGATGGACCAAAGAAAGAAGGCCACTCGGGCGTTGGAGAACGATCCAAGACTATCGGAACAGTGCCAAAGGGCCTTGAGAGAGCAACTGAAGAAGCCATTGGCCACTACACTACTTGGTTCAATACTTGAAATTCTACTTGGTCAAACCTCTATCTCCGAGGAGAATCTGAGTATCGCCGTCGGCTATCTTGATGACAACAGAGACGAGGTGGCTTGTCATGCCTTTTCTTGTTTGCACAGTATATCTCCCATGCCAGAAGCGGTTCTCCAGTCATTGATTGATTGGTTCCTGAAATACCAGAGAAGAGGTGGAGAGGTCTTTTCTGCTGGAAGCATTGGTTCGTTTCTTGAAAGGGCTGAGTCTCGTCAGAATGATCTATTGCAGCCCTTGAAAGATCAGGACCTCAATACTAAGATTTGGTGGTGCAACATGTTCAGACGTCAAGACTACGTCTCAGATGTTGTGTTGGACTATCTCACATCTTGTATGTTCGACGAAAATCTTGAAGTCCGATTCGAAGCATCATATGACCTTGGAGGTTTATTTGGATTTTCAAGTTGCCGACCGAGCGAGGCAGTCCTGACAAACCTCGCAAGCCAACTGGCGGCAGGGGAGAATTCAAGACTGTTTAACGAACCCATAATGAACGTGCTGTGCGGAGACTTTGCCCTGCCAGATGCGGTTATTGATATTTTGATCTCGAAATTGTCAATGGGAATCACTGGAGCTTTCGAGATCCTGTGCAGCAAGCAAAATTTGCCAGACAGGGCCATTGATGCACTGATGAAACTCACAAATGACCCCGAAGAATCCATTAGGGATGATGCGATTGTGGTGCTCGGAGCCCAAGTTTTCCTGTCGGATGAATATTGCGTTCATTTGTTCAGGCAAATCAAAGAGGACAATAGCCTCATCAATAAGCTCTGTGCTTCTTCGCAATGGAAGCAAAGAAAATTGCCAAGTTTCTTGGTTGATGCTCTCGTGAGAATCATCAAAGATGACTCCCAAAGCGAGAGTGGACAAACGGCTCTCCTGGCTCTTGCGAGGCAAAGTAAGCTGCCTGATGGAGTCCTTGAAGTCATGATTGAGCCTGCCATGGCTTATCTGCAAAGAGAAGGTCATTATGGTGATAGTATCCTTGATCTTACCAGGCATCTCTCATTTTCAAAGGAGTTCAGAGACGTTTTGATGGACTTGTTTCAGAGTACCACGAAAGATTATACTTATGTCGAAGTCGTTCGTGCCTTGGATCAAAATTCACTTGTGACTAAGGAAGTCGCAGATGCTATGTTGTCTAAACTCGAGCCAGGCCAGTCCGATTACACGGTCAAATCTGTGGCGTGGAAACACCTCCCAAGCTCGATTTTGTCAAGCCCTAGGACTCTGTCGATGTGCTATCGGTTCTTGTTCTCCAAATGTGTCGATGAGAATTTTGCCCTGTATGCAGAGCGTGGAGCAATCTACATTCTCTCTTCTCGGGGAAGGAAGGAGCTTTCACTCGAGATGGACGTAGAAGATGTAATATCAATGCTTTCAGCCGAGGCAACGCAGTATGGGAACCCAGTGGCAGAGCTTTACCGTTCTTCAGGGTTGTGATGGCTGTTACCTAGGGAGTTAACTAGTTAGATCGTTCACTGATAAAACTTTGTTATTATTGCATGACTTCTTTTACTACTGCCGGGCTGTATGACCCGATGAAGCTGGTTTTATTGCCGATTTTCATCACAAATTCAGAATTGAGACCTGGCACTGCCGTTGACCCCAGGTGCCAAATGACCTCACTAGTTGCCACCAATTTATTCAGGCCTTCAATCATGACGGATAAATCAGAACATAGTCCAGAGTCATCAGAATCATTTAGTGCTGCTCGTGACGCAGTTACACTGAGTGGTCGTATGATGGTGGCATTAGTTGGAACTTGGAACTTGGTTCTTTCATCGGCTTCCGTCTCATTAGAGCAGTCCAGTTCTTGCGTTGCTGACTGGACCGCAACATCGCGAAAGATTGCCCCCAGTGCAGGATATGATTTAGCCTGGTGCTCTAGCAACTCGGTCATATCCCGAGTGGGAGATGCTTTGACTTTCCTGTTCAGGGTATTGAGAAGCAGAGTGTTGACATTTTTGAAGGCTTCTTCCTCTGCCTTTGTCAGGCGAGACGTGGCATTTGATATCATGAGGAACTTTCATACTTTCAGTCCTTTTCGTCCTTCTCGTATCCAAGTCTGATGTGCTTAGAGAGTGCCGAGCCTAGCGCATCAATGATTCTGCCCCATATGAGCCACACTAGGCTGAATCGAGGTGTAGTCTGTGATATCCACCAATCACAGGATGTTTATTTTATACCGCCCGTCCAATCGGGACAACCATCACGTTTCCCCACCAAAAGTTCCTTTTTCCCAGGAACATCCATTCGACTGTACTAGTAGTACTAGTAGTACTAGTATGAGTATGTACCTGGGTCAAGATCAGTGAGAGTATGGAGTACTATTTCCATATATTTACGGGGATACTCCGTCCGGAGTAAAATCCAGTATTGTCCCGGTAACATCTCCACTGTGGGGGTTCTAAGTGCGAAGTAGTACTACGGAGTAACAAGTACGAGTCCGTCGAGACTACGAGTACGGACTAAGAACCCGTTAAATTAAATCGCTAAGAAGCCGGCGCTTTTAGCGGGAAACACTAGTATATTCTACCTTACAGTGCAGCCGAGCGGCATAAGCCGAGTAAGAAGACCACAGAAACCGTGTCCGCCCGAGAAAAGGCTGGTCTCCACCAGACTGTCTGGTTCATTCCCCTCTCTTTTTTCCCCGATATCTCTCCTGGGGGCGACACTCGCCCTGGTTTCTGGCGACTCGCACTTTGACTCCTCTGACTATTTTGACTACAGGGGATTTTGTCCTAAAGTCACCCACGCCTGGCCCTAGGCATCTCACGATCGCACAGAGGCAAATCGCAAATGGAACAACCAGCCATGTCCTGGCCGGAGCAACTCCCGAGTACGCTGCCGGCCCCCAGTGAGGAGGAATTCTCCAGTTATCTCGATTTCAACATGCCGTTCACCGATCTGGAGCACGGACCAGGGAATATGCAGCATTCCCCTCTGCCAACCACCACCGCCGAGTCCATGGCCCAGTTACGATCAACCGCCATGCAGTACCCAGGCCAGATGGAGGGCCTGGCCATGGACTTTGGAGACTCGCAGTCACAGAACCAATTGCCCTACTCCACGCCCCAGATGACGCCGGGATTCTGCGCCCAGGAACCATCCCCCATGGCGCAACCCCAACACCACTATATGCAGAACCAGACCATGATCCCGCCCACTCCAAACAGTGTCGAGATGCATGGGAACGCGGCTCGCTACTCACAGCGCGTGGATGGGACTCCGGATATGTATGACGGATATTCGCGCATCAATGAAGAGCAGGTTAGTAGTCCCTCCTCCCGGGGGTTTCAGTGAGACTAACAAGACAGGCGCTTTACACCCCCCTGGTGTCACCCGCGATGACTCCCCTGGAGCAGCAATTCCGCCTGCCCGAATATACAATCCCCGGCGAATATTTCACACCACTCACCTCCCCAGCCCTGGAAGCCCAAAATGCCGACTCCAACGGCTACCAGTTCCATGCCAGACAAGTGTCTGATGTGGGTTTCGTCCCCACCACCGCTGAGTCGAATCCCATGGCCACCACCGCACCAGGCTCCCCCAGTACACTCCGGAAACCCAACACCCGCCGCCGGGGATCGGCAGCCTCGACCCGATTGAGCACCGCGCGCAAGGTCAAGCAATCCCCCAATATCTTGGCACAGCGCAAGCGCAGCACCCTGGCCACCAATTCGGAGGAGTTCTACAACAGTCTCACCCAGGAGCTGAATGCCAACGCCACAAAACCATCCCATCAGGATGTCCGCTCGCTTCAGGCCAGCAGCAATGAGGCCTCGGGCCAAGACTCCGTTTCCCCGGAGCCATTGTCAGAACCGTTGATGCCACCCCCGGCACTCCCACCCCCTCGCGCTTCCCCGGCCATTACGCCCCAGTCTTCATCGCCTGGAGGCGCTGCCACCCCGGCGCTACTCATGCGCATCCAGCGGAGCCAACATGCGCAGGACCCGTCGGGCCAATTCCGCGGTCAAGCTCAGCTGGCCGAACCCGACTTCCCAGATGAGATTATGGAGGATATCTCGCTTCCGGAGGCTGCGGCACCACAGCAACAGCGCCCAAGACCCAGCCGGATCGAGACCGCTATCCGCACTCCATCGCTCTCCACTGGCACCCCACTGCTGGCCCCTTCGCCGGCGTACGACCCACCCTCCAACCTATCCGTTGCTCCCAGTCCCCACACAGCCGCCATGGCATCCCCTAGCGGGCCGGTCCCGAGGAGAGAGTCCAAGGTGGCATCTAATCGCAAACGGGGCAGCCTGAGTTCTACACATGCCAGCCCGCAGTTGCGGCCCAAGATCAGCCCCAGCATACAGCCATTGATGAAAGGCACCGAGGGTATGTCCCTCTCTATCTTAGCCCGGTGTTTATACTAACTATGTTTTAGGCATGTCACAAGACGCTCTCTACCTGGCATCCAAGTCTAATTACCAGCACATCCTGGATGGAACTCTTCCTTCTGGTGTCAGTTATCCTGAGGCCCTGGCCGAGAACCTCAGCTCCAAGCGCACGAACCACAAGCTCGCCGAGCAGGGCCGCCGCAATCGGATCAACAGTGCCCTCAAGGAGATTGAGCAGCTTATCCCGCAGCCGTTCATCGATGCCCGCAACGCCAAAGAAGCTGCCGAATCGGGCGGCAAACCCAACGATAAGGAAAAGGAGAAGGAAAAAGCCAACCAAACCATCAGCAAGGCCACAGCCGTGGAAATGGCCATCGACTACATCAAGGCACTCAAGACAACCCTGGACGCCACCACTGCCAAGTTAGCTGTGGCCGAGGCTCAACTAGCCGGCGGGTCCAAGGAGTCCCACGAAAGTCCCACTTCAACTTCCACGTCTCAAAATACCCAGGTCAATGGAAGTACGAAAAACTCTGCATGATCAGACCTATTTATCGATTTAATTTGACGTTTCTTTACCTTGGTCTGCGAGGGCTCAAAATTGATACCGATCGGGTGGATGTTTGCGTTCTATCTTTTTCGTTTTGATAGCGTCGGTGTTTCGATATACGGTTTTGTTGGCTTTGCTTTGCTTTTGCTGTGTAAATAGATCTGCTTTCGGTTCTAAGGAATGGAATGATAACCTCCCATTGTTCAAGGTTCCTTGTGTATTCTTTTGATATTTATAACACTGAATGGAATTGATTTCAAACAAAGATCACAATGGACCCTTGAATGCCCTTGTCATTTAAGGCTTGACCAGACAAAGCATACTCAGAATACCCCATTAGATGAGGCATTATAAAACCCTCGAACTCACCCTCGATCATAACTATACTCACATTCCAAAGCATTACATTAACCACATCCACATCCAAACAAATTCAAACACAAACATCAAACAGACATAAATCATGGCCTCCCCAGCCCCCCAACACACCGTCTTCATGACCCGCGCAACCCGCCACTCAAACAGCCAGATCATCTACGCAGAAGTCTCTACCCTCCCCCACACAAAATGGTACACAGTCTACATCCCAGCAGAAGACATCCGCTTCAGCGACGAAGAACTAATCAATATTACCATCCAGAGCCTACGACAGGGCCAGTATTATGTTGAAGATACGCCCATCAAGCAAACGCGAGGCTTTTTTATCTCTTATCCTGTTGTTAGCTTTGGTAGTACTGGGAATCTTGATATGGCGATCAATCTGGCTAGGACCCGTAGGCAGGAGATTATTGATGGCAAGATTTGTCTGGATCGGGAATACATTTTTGGGGGAGAGGGTGCTAGGGAGGAGGTTATTCGGATTCCTGGACTTAGGTAGTTCTGCCCATGTCTACAGATGGAGAGGGTAGATGTTGTATACTTACTTGGATTTAGGTAGGTGTACAAGAGTAATATTATCCTGATGTTTCTCCTAGATCTTGTGTTATTCATACTGATATGGATGTAGTATTTACCGAGGTCACTTGTGTCTGACTAGGAATTTGTGAGGCGTAGTAGTAAATGGCACTTCCAGTGTTGAGTGCTAGTGTACTTAAGTAGGCCCGAGGAATGGACTGGGTATCTTATGCGGGCAATTTCTTAGGACTCGTTTTAGAGATTTGGGGGATCTGCTATTTTACTTAAGTATGAAGCGAATATATTCTCCATATGTTGACCTCTCGACCTCGGCACATGATCTTCTTGGACTTTAGGATCCTCGGGAACTATATATTTGCATTCTACTCCGTACCTTTGGGCAATTACATTGTTACTTGAGTACCTGGGCAAAGTAGCCAACCGAGATGAAGATTAAATGTTATTAAAGACTTCCAAGGCTGATAATCATTATGTTCCAATGTTCCAAATCCTACAAATATATAGGTACAAGGGTAGGGGTACATAACTTAAAAGTCCTTGCCCATGAGTATTGAAGTTGGAATATATTGAGATAGACTTTATTTGGCAGTGTAAGTCGAAACCATCCATCAATGGGCGTGTGACTCAGTGGTAGAGTGTTCGCTTTGCATCTTGCTTCAAGCAACCCGCTTGCGAAAAGTCCGGTGTTCGATCCACCGCTCGTCCAATTCTTTTTTGTTTTTATTCTTTTAACCTCATCTTAATTTTGATTTCCATGGTCAAACCTACATATCTCAGGGGGTATTTATTGTTTTCCGAATTTTTGCTCAGGACCGCATTCTAGTACCCCAAGGTCCGTCAACTGGAAGTATGAAGGGTCACAAGGTGTAAATAAGCCAGTGCCACTTCCTCTTGTATGTCTTCTTATACACCCTGGGAGGTATACCTTCTATTCACTTTTGAGAATTGTTTATTAAAAACAACGACAAAGAATATGATCATACATACATTAAGTACATACTTCCTTCTTCTATTCATTCTTAGAGCTTTGATCTGTACTTACTGCCCCAAGTTGATAATTTTTAGTTCCTTTCAACTTTGGGACAGAGAATTTCTCAAGGGTAGACATAGCTCCGTGAACTTCTCGGTCAAAATGTATGCCGAGACGGAGTTCTGCTGTCCTATAACGACCCCAAGGGTGAAAGGAACCAAAAATTACCAACTTTGGGTAGTATAGGTCAAAGCTCTCCTCATAACCTATGAAGGTTATAGAGGTTTAGGGTTTAAGGGCGGTGAGGATATATATATATATATAGAAGGATGGAAGGACGAATGGAAGGTGATGGAAGGATAGGATGAATGGAATGTAATGGAAGGTGATGTAGAAGATGTATGAATGTATAGAAGATTGAAGAATGAATAGAAGAAGGAAATATGTATGTATGTATGATCATATTCTTTGTCGATGATAGATCTCTAATTACCCTACCGTATATATATCCAAAAGTTTGCATAGTTTGCATATAATATTGACGTAGTATCAATGATGCATTATAGTATTGACGTAGAGGTCAATTTGCCTCAGTGACATACTATATGATCAAATGACCTTTGTGGCAACAATTCATAAGTCTCTAGACCTCATACTAATAGTATGGGAACCAGAAATATTTAAAATGAACAATAACAATTATTTGATCAATATCTAATTCAATCAGCGCATCCGGTATTGCCTGCTTCAACCCCCTAACGAGGCTACTTCCACTCTTTCTCCAGTTGTAAGAGATAGTAGACGAATCTTAGCCGTGATTGACTTTGACCGAAGACCGGTTTCACGTAGATGCAGAGAACGCGATCACGCGATTTCATAGCAAATTCCATAGCAAAGTCACGCTGTGCTTGTTGCTCGAGGCGGACTTATGCGATGTCCTTTTTGGCTTGATATCTCCTTGTCATGGCCACACAGTGTACTTTTTGGGTGAACAAATCTTTTGTTGCAACGAGTATCTGGTCGTAACGCATGTTTTTTTCGTGCTGGCGGGTCCATTCTCCATCATTGCAGGCAAGTTCTCGCAAAAGACGGACTTCGAGGAGTTGCTGGCGCCAGTGGTACAACAGCCAAGTGGATTTAGCGCTTTGTCAGAGGCTTTAGTAGCTTCACATCTAAGCCGTCATATCCACGTCAGCTGATCTGGCAAATAAAAAAAGTTGGTGTCAACTTACCAAGCCTCGAAAGTAATGTTGGATGCCTCAGCGCAGCACCTCGATTCCCAGAGCACCTACTCATGGCCTGGAGCGCCAAAGCTAGTACATACTAACAGCAGCTGAGAGGTGTACAGGTTGCCCAAGGTAACCAGACCTTTACCGCGAGGACAATAGCAAACAAAATTGGGATAGAGGTTAAGCAGAGTTGAGACTAATAGCAAACTAGAATAATAGAAAGAGCGAAAAATGGTCAAGAGCCAACTCTTCTTTCTTTCCCACACTTCAACTCTTCTACCTTTCCCACACTGGTTTCTCTTGCCTCACCAGTACCAACAAGAACTTGAATCACTCTACTCAGTACTCTTTACTACCGAAGTCTCCCCTTGCAAGATGTCGACCACAGAGCCTTTCTCCATTCCTGAGCACGTCTCATCTCTGATGGACACAAATCGCCAGCAAGCCCTGAGTCAGATTCGAGGAAGATCGGTCAGCAACTCCTCTCGCCTTTGGCAAATTTCTCAAGATTCCCATTCAACAGCGTCCGATTTCCTGGACGCCAAAATTGCTGCACTGAGTGATGAACAAGATTATCTGATCTGTGTTCAACAGGGCCTCTCCGAGGCCCTTCACTCCAAAAAGATCACCCCTGACATGTACGAGAAAGAGAGTGGCACTGTCATGAAAAGCTTCCTACAGGGCTCGCAGATCCTCCGGGTGATTAAACGCCAACACAAGTTATTATTGGATGACCTTGAGGAAGCCGTGGAGCAATAGAGAGCGCAAGAGCCTTTGGAAAACAGTATTGTGGAAAAAACGTACGCAGATACGATTATTCCTCGTGTCATGAGCGCGGCTGCGAAGGTCGGCAAAACCAACAAATTCGACCACAAAGCCTTTCAAAAACAAGTGCATCAATTCTACGACGTGACAGAAAAGAACCTGGAGCCATACGTTGGTCAGACGGCAAATAAGCATTCTTTTTGTCATGTTCTTGGGTTGGCTTTCCTATCTACGTGAAAACAGCCCACCTTGTACCAAAATCTTTAAGCCCAGGTGAGGTTGCGCACATTTTCAGAGTTGAAGATCAGGACAGCGTTGGTCCACCTTCTGCCTGACACCGATCGGAACGCCCCAGTCGAATGCAAGCTTTTCAACTACGATCTATCGGTAGGAGATGGACGGTCCCATATGTACGAGGCTCTGTCCTACTGTTGGGAAAGCGAAGACAAGCCTAAATCAATTACTTTGAATGGCTGCAAGTTTTCAGTTACGGAAAACTGTTGAGAAGGCACGGCGAGAGAAAGAAGGCTTGAACCGGTCGATTATTCTCTGCGGGGAGAGAAGAAGAGAAGAGGGAGGAAGCTAAGGAGCTCGAGCTATCTACTTATTGGGGTTGGGCGAATTCCCTACACAACAAAAACCTTTACAGTGTCCTACAACACCTTCGAGACCGTCAGCTTCCAAGAACACTATGGATTGATGCCATTTGTATAAATCAAGGCAGTGGTGAAAATGTCGTCGATAAGAAGAACAAGCAGATCCCGCTTATGCGGCAGATCTATGCTCAAGCTGGTCGTATGATTGTCTGGCTTGGAGATGATAGAGAGGATGGCCCAAAGGGACTTCGATGGATCAATCACCTAGCAGGGCAACAATATACTGTCATCGGATCCGCGCAATGGTAAAAAACCCTTTGTTGCCTAAGAGCAGGATATACTAACGATTTAATCTCTAGCTTTGTTGTTGTGCAGTACGGCGGAGGAACTGCTCGATCAAGGAACAATAGCCATCGTGCCAATCCCTGGGGCAATCACCCAACAAACAACATGGCGTCGTTCTGGACAAATCGAAGGGACAGCAGTGAATTCACGGCTCCAGACCGGAACCCTTAATCAGAGTCAAGGTTAGACTGATTGATTTGAACAATTATAGAGTACAGACTAACAGTTATACAGGACCTAGACAATCGTCAATTGACTTTCCTTTCAAATGCGCGCCCACATCGACGATATCTGTACTTCCGCTTCATCATATCCTTCCTGAATGCAAAACAACAAAGCCTCATCACTTCCGCAAGCATACAGACGAAACGATTCTGGCCATCTGGCGGCGAGTACTTGAACGGGTCGACGTTGAAGAAAGACACTCTCGCAATGTGTATCTGGTTCCGAGAATGCAGATGAGTTTGAAGATCATACATTCGAGGATAACGATGAGTCCCGGAACATTGAGGCCGGGATGATTCTTGCTGCTGACGTTTACGGGAAACCTGGAGTTCCTGATCGTGCTCCGGATGTGCATGCCGCGTTGATCGAGAGTATGAAGAACCTACAGGGGGAGTAAGGGAGCTGCCATCATTTTTTTCTTTTGTTTTTGGATTTGTTATCAAGTCAGACCGAATGCAATGGAACGATAGTTTGACACTCAAGTAGTTTACATATGTTGAACATTGGAGATTGTAATATCGACACCCCCTCGGATATTTGGACACCCCTTTGGATAATATGACATTCATGATGCCTAATTTTGATCTGATTGTACTCAGGTACCGACAAGTACCTAGGAATGAACCAAGAAAGGGCATGAAGTAAGTCAATATGAGCCTTATATAACCATGGATGAGTGCCTTCCAGAAAGTATGAGAAATAGGCCTAAACGAGCGTCGGGGGGACAACCAGACTTCCAGAAGAAAACAATAAAGAATAGAAAGAGCAAAGTATACCTTCTCAGCAACATCTTTGATCTCTCTACACTTGAACAGCTTTCCATACCTCTACGCAGAAAATCTTCGATAAAGCCCAATCCCTAAAGGACACTGCGAAAAGTATCGGCAGCAATTTGGAGCAGCAGGACTGGTATCTGGCTTTACGCTATTCTGATCTTCTCATCACTTCCAGCGCGGCATCCCTATCATTATTTATCATTACCAGGATCAACGGGGTCGATGAAAATAGAAAAGATGCGTGATACCTCCTTTCCCAGAGCGGGTATCGTCTCTGAAAGGCAAAGCCCCAGGTGAGATCAGCCAAGCACCCATGGACCTGCCACATGTCTCTGAGTATCACAGAACTAACTGAACTCGCCTATTCCAGATTTCCTGGACGCAAGATTGCGGAGAGACTCTTTCCCAAGCACGTCGACCAGCCCTTCCTCCAGAAAGGCAACCATCTAGTGCCTAATGACCTCGAGGGGTACTACTGGGAACGGTGTGACTCCGTGTTTCGGGACGTACAGGAATACAACATGGTTATCGGTTGGGGCGCAATTCTCGACCAACAGGCCGAGGCGCAGATCAACGGCAACATCTGCGTATTCAAGGGCAGGATCCAAGTATCCCTTGGTGATGGTTGCAAAAACAAAATGGCAGTTCGAGATTCGACTCCTGGAAGAAACAAATGCAAGCCTCACTCTTACCGTGTGGATAGACCTAGGGCCAGGGCTCACCACGGATGACCCCCAGTGGGAGTCGCATCTTCGGGGTCGGACTATGGAGGCTCTGGGCATGGGCTAGTGGAATGGACGCACTCGAACTAGAGAAAGTCCAAGTGCAACGCAGAAGATTTCTACAAAGATATGATGAGAAAGAACCAGAGTGGAGGGAGGATGAAGCCAATACCCTAACACAACAGGCTAAGGCCCATGAGATCTCGCAGGGAATCTGCGAAAAGCGGAGAGTTAACCTAAACACAACACACCGTTGGAGATTGAGGGCCTCTTTCATGAATCTCTTCACAACCAGAGAACAGGTCCAAGATGCTTTCGAAGCCAAACGGCAGACAACCCTGGGCCTACAAAGACACGACTGGAGATACGTTGTACTGCTCTCTGTGGAAGTCTTCTACGAAAGTTCCGGGCTTCTCAAACATGAAGTTCCTATTGGGACAGTTCAACAACCAAGGAACGCGACAAAAAGTAAACATCCCCCACGTAGATTTTTCTCTTCCTTAAGCTTCGTACAAGTATGGCAGAGAACCCCCGCCCCCGTGTAAGTCAAGAAATCCATCATGGTGAGCTTCATGCTAATTGTTTGCAGCTTTTCTGCACACATTGCCATGCTAGTGGCCATACAGTTCAAAATTGTTGGCGCATTGAGCACCAGGCATCCGGAAGCAGCAACGACACATCCGGGAGCAGCAATGACAGCTTGATATCAGAGGCCTCAGCTACAAATACGCATCCAACCGCAACCTTGACAGGCTTACTACAAGAGTACCTCACAGATGTCACCAATACTCCATCCAACAAAGACGATTCCTTCCAGAACCTGTTAGGAGAAGCAGGGTTAACCCACATGTGGTTATACGCCTTGCAATATCCACATATTCGACAATTCGCGAACGAATTAGCCGCCGTGATCTCCGCCAAGCGTCAAGAGACTCGGGAAACAGTGTTAATGAGACAAATCCTGGATGCATTTGACACAGCGGGAACAGGTGTCACCAGCCTTCGACAGCGTTTTAGGGATATGGAGCCAAGGGATCAACAAATATTTAGGGGCCTGATTACTATTCATTTACCTGAGCTACTGTGAGCACCGGGACGGTGCGTTTTCGAAGAATGGGGATCTGTCACGTGACTCCACGTACATATATCATTAGCTAGGCAGGACCAATACAATCATCTTTACATCCCCAAGCTTTCGCTTACACGTACGTGTCACGTACGGTGGGCCATCCCTTACACAGGCGGCTCTGATCCGCCAACTAGCCGGCCCCCTCCATGAAGGTAAGATTGATACCTTTCTTTTCCATGAGAAACATCAGATCGGTCTGACATGTTGTCAAAGAAAAAGCCCACCCACCGGGGTTCGAAGGGTCGGGGTATGTTCTAAAGTTACACTACAATGCTCCAGGATCAGAATATGCACAGATTGCTAACATATTCACAGCCAAGCGGCTCGGAACAGGTATATCAATACACACAGCATTTCTCGGACAACCTTGGAATCGAACGATGCTGACTTGCAATAGACCGCCGTTCGGCCCTTGGCCCCGGTGGTGGGGTTTCTTCCTCCCCAATCCCCACCGCAACGTCCCTGCGGTTACCCGGGGCGAGAAAGCTCCCGCTCCGAAGGGTAAGTCCAGTGCCTAGGTCTATGATCACAGTTGCTAACGAGAATCCAGTCGAGCCCCTCCCAGTGTGATGCTGATCGGATGCTCTTTGTCATGTGTTCCCTATCTAGTTAGCGGTAGACACACCCAATATGATCACCTTCTTCCCCATCCTGCTTCTACAGTAACACTCTTTCGAAGAATGATGGATTGTGACTTTGCTTTTCCACACTTCTTGACTTCATCTCCCCTCTCCTCCCTCTCACTTCTCCTTCGTATTCACTCCTCTGCTGAGCACCCTCAGTATGGAGAGTTCCCCACAATCATCTCCTCGCAAGAGGAAGCTTCCAGCTTCCGCTGAAACGCGCAGGAAAATGTCAAACCCATTTACGCACACCACACATATGTGCCTCGCGTGTATGCGGGATTCGATCAAGGTGTGGGTGCAGGAGAAGCGTTAGTTGACTATTCCTTTCGAATTTGCCTGTATCCAGGATACCGACCACAGCACCAAGTGCAGAAACTAATGAGCTTCAAACACATAGGGAAGAACAGGCGGAACAAAACAATGAACGAACTCAAAGGGAGAATCCAAGTCAAAGAAAGAGAAGTGGATATGGGCTGTCTAGGGGATGGGAGTCTAACTTCATCGGCTTGGAGGTCGGTGGCATGCCGCATGGGCTTCCTCAACCTCTCCCTCGATTGGTCCAACGTCAATTGGAATGGATCACCTTAGTACAGGCCAGTCGATTTCCAACATGACAGAGCAAAAGTTAACAATTATATAGGGTCTTGACAACCGCCAGTTGGACCTCTGTCGATCAACTGGGGAGCTTGTCTCAGGGTGTTTCGTCGACACTCCCACGATTTGATTCCCTGTCTCGAGAAAACAATGACCTGGTTCGATCTTACCAGACTGTTCTCCGTTTTTCCGCGGTGGTAGTTGCAGGCGAGTGTGTTCTCGAGTTTTCCCACCCAGTCCGCCACGATGTGCGGGGTGGGCAAAAACCCGCGGTAGAAGGCCTCGGCATTTTGCATGAACTCCTGGGTTGTATTGGAGATACCACTGGTCTCATGGGCTTATTGGCCTCCAACGCTGCCACCAAATACACAAAAGAAAATCTTTCAATCTCCGAAGAAGTGATCAAAGCAGCAGCAGGAAACACTGGAGACTATGGCCATGAAGCTTAACAGTTCTCTTTCGACATACAGGAGAGAATCTTTCAATATCCGAAGAAATCGTGAGGTTGGCCGGCGAATCGCTTTCTCCCCGGAAAAGGAAAAGGTCACAGAATCTGCCTGCTAAAGACAGAATAATTGCTTTTCTCGTGTACTGTTGTGTTTTTGAATTTTACTTCATTACAGGATTATTACACTGAAGAATGTAGCCCGTAGACCTAGAGTAAGCCCTAATTATGTCAGTACTTAAACGGGTGTCGGGGGATGACCTGACTTTCAAAAAAGAACAATGAAGAATGGAAAAAGCAAAGTTTGCTACATCTTCTCCAGAAACAAGAAACTTGATCTCTGCATTCTACCAAAATCGACTTATACCTTCTCATATAACACAGAGTCGCAATAAACATGTCAGGACATATCACCTCCATCACTGACGGAGAGGCGAGATCAGACAGCCGCCTGTCCCACCCAGTCCCTTCATCCACTTCACATTTTCTCGATACAAGGATCACGGCACTCCAACATGAGACGGCGCAAATCGTCCACATCAAAGAGGACCTAGGAGAGAGTCTGGACAGTGCGAAAATCAGCCCCGAGCAATACAACCAAGAGATCTACCCCATCCTGAAAAGGTTTCGAAAGACCTCTCAAATGCTGCAGGTCCTGGCCCGTCAGCGTTCCTTGATCGAGGAGGGTTTTGAGGAGGCCGTGGAGAGCATGCGGCAGAGAACCCTTGGGCCTTTAGATGACAACATCTTCGAGACATTCTACGAGGATACCATTGTTCCCTGCGTTGTGGGCGCGACAGCCAAGATTGGGAAGAGCAGATCGGACAAGAGGTCTTTCAAGAAGGCAGTACATCAATGGTACAACGTGACCAAAGAGAGTCTGGCGCTAGTATTCGGTATGGAGGGATTAACGGAGCCATACTCCATCTGCCATGTTATTGGAGCTGGCGTGGACTATCCGTCCTCTAAACCAGCCTATTTGGTGCCCAAGTCCTTGAGCCCTAATGAGGTTTCACACATATTCGGGATCGCGGAGGACGTCATTAGCTCTGATCCACAAAACGGTATGGAACATCCCCTTTTATCTGAGAGAATGAGCTGACAATTTGACCATTAGCTTTGCTGCTCAGCTACAACATCAAGACCCTGTTTGACCAGGGTTTCATTGCCATCGTACCAGGTACAACCCGGCCAACTGCATGGAGATGTGTTGTGCTAGACAATTCAAAGAATAATAATCATGTCTGGGGTACTTACAGGAGTGGAATCCTCAGAGTGAAGGTCAGTTGGTCTGGGCAATGAAAGAGTGCATATTAACAATGATACAGGATCTGGACAACCGCGAGTTGTTATTCCTTTCGGATGAGCGACCTCGTCCGAGGTACTTGTACTTTCGGTTTATTGTCTCCTATCTCCGTGCGAAGCGGCTTAATCGAATTGATCCCACCGTCGAGGCCAAAACGTACTGGCCGCTTAGGGGCAAATGGCTGAACAGATCGACTTTGAAGACTTTCGCTAAATGTGTCACTGGCTATGATCTCCCCGATGATTTCATTACAGATTACACATTTGAGGATACAAGGAGCGAGGCTCGGAATCATGAGGCAGGCATGATTCTTGCAGGGGACATTCTCGATCAATTGAACCATCCTGTCCGAGAGAAGGATCGTTACTCTTACTAATACTGCGGTCGACTTGATGGATCATTACGTCCAAGACGAGTATTCACGCAGGAAGAGTTGGAGGCGACGAGCAAACAGCAGAGTAAGAAAAACGGATGCCCTTCAAGAACTGCTGAATTCGTTTAATATCAACTGATCACCTTTCGGCAAAAGGAATAGTGTTTATTTGATCGTAGAAGCCTCAAAGGGTATACTTAAGTAGTAAGCTGATGACCAATCAGAACATGAGTAAACAAATAGTCCAATTTCCAATCATCTTCGCTTTCCCATCAACTTGCACCAAAACTATCATGGAGAAATCCCTGTGTCCTGATCCCTCTTTAAATCGAGACCTGATGAAAGAATTCGAACGGGCCCTCGAGAGAAATCCGACAGTCAACTTGAAGGCTCTCATCCCTGATTCTTATCTTCAACAGGTGGACGCACAATCAGAAAGTCCAACACATACAGCCAAGCTCAACAAAAGAACTGTCAAGGAGCTCCAGGACGCCCTGAGGGATGACCCGGAGGTGGACTTGCTTTCAGTTTTCCCTCCCAACTATTCTCGTCGTCGGCATTTCGCAGCCCAAACCGACGAAGCAAAGACAGGGTCTGGTAAAGATGAACGGCCGATGCCTCCGGATGTGATGCCTCCGGATTTTCGGAAACGTCTGGATAGTGTGGACACAGCTGAAATCATCTTCCCGCTGTCGAAGGGTGTGACTACCGTACTGACATCATTCTCGAATTCTCCGGATGGATATATGGACACAGAGCAGTCGTTTCTCTCAGAAATACGACGTCTGCTTTGGGAGTCCAAAAAGATATGGGAAAATCCGATCCGGGGCATCGTCGTGCAATGCAGTGATGACATCGTTGCCAAAGTTATCACGACGAAAGGCGACTACACAGAGTATACAGCAATGCAGTACCTCGCCGAACAGATTCCTGAAATCCCTGCTCCAAGGCCCTATGGCTTGATCAAGTTTGGGTCTTTTTGCATTATTTTCATGTCCTATATTCCATCCATGACGTTGACTGAGGCATGGCCGTGTCTGTCACACGAACAGAAAATCTCGGTGCAGCATCAGCTAGATGGCATCTTTAGGAAGTTGAGATCTGTTCGTAAAGCAGATGGTCACTATCTTGGGCTAGGTGGCGGAGTAAAAGGAAACGAAGCCAATACAACCGTCAGCACGGTTGTATGTTCCACCCATCACGGAAGCACCACATACGCCGCCTTTCTTCGTTCTTTTCTCACAGATCCCAATCAAGGTTCAGTTTTAACCCATGGGGACGTCCGACAAGACAATATCTTAGTGAAGTTGAATCAAGACGCTTGGACGGTCACTGGGGTCATTGACTGGGAGGACAGTGGATTCTATCCCGATTACTACGAATGTACTCAATTGACGAGGACATTGAGTGTAATGGAGGAAGATGACTGGTATCTCTACTTGCCAGCGAGTATCTCCCCATCTCAATTTCCGATCCGTTGGCTTGTTGATCGACTTTGGGATGTCCATACCAAAACGACCTGACAGTTGGGATCTCTTCCACTTCGTACATTCAGATCAGAGCATATCTGGTCTTCGACCTATTTTTGCACTACCCCGAGTGTTTCAAGCGCATCTCTTCCGATAATCACTATGCTGATAATTGCATTGGCGTTATGTTCCTACGTTGAGACTTTGGAACTAAACGATTTTACTGCGCTTGCAGCCTAGTCACATTAACGTTTTGTTTTGACAATTTCAATTTAACAACTTGGAATTGTTCTAAATCAACAGTCACATGAGATACACTGAAGCAACTTTGATTTCACTCTGATATCGAAAATGAGATTGAAGAAGGCGGACTCGAATGTAGGGACTATAGATCATGCAAAGAGACTCGAATGTAAGGACTATAGATCATGCAAAGACGTAAAAGATACTCGGAAAAGAATAACCACAAAGCCCTGAGATTGAGTAACACAACCTTGAATTTCGTCCAGAAACACTACTGCAGGGACATGAACTCAGTCGGACAAGACTCGTGTTAGGGCTGCAGGTAGTACGGAGTGCAACACGAAGTACTTCAACCTCGGCACTTAGACTACAGAACAGAATACGATACAATTTACAAAGAATAGATGAATTTACAATTGGCAATTTAGAGAAAGAATTGGCTCTCATTGTAGACGCCTAAATAAAGAAAAAATAAAACATTCAAAGGGTCATATCCCGTTTCCCATTTCCCGTAAGACTTTGATTATTAGCAAGAGCGGAAGAAATTTAGTCGACCTCCTCCATGGTGCTCTCGCCGGTAGCCTCGGCAGGAGCAGCAGCATCGGTCTTCTCCTCGACAACGTCCTCGTCGATGTTTAGGCCCAGGGAGACGAGCTTGTGGATGCGCTCGGAGAAGCTGGCAGGCTCCTCGATGGTGAATCCAGAGACCAGCAGGGAGGTCTCGAAGAGAAGCTGGGTGATGGACTTGACGGTACGGTCGTTCTCGCCATCGGCCTCAACCTTCTTCTTGAGCTCCTTGATGATGGAGGACTTGGGGGAGATCTCGAAAGTCTTCTTGGAGGACATGTAAGAGGACATGGAGGTGTCACGGAGGGCCTGGGCCTTCATGATACGCTCCATGTTGGCGGACCAACCGAACTGGCCGGTGCGGATGGCACAGGGGGAGCCGACGAGCTTGTGGGAGACGACGACCTTCTCGACCTTCTCGCCGAGAACGTTCTTGAGGGCCTTGGCAAGCTCCTCGTACTCCTTCTCCTCAGCCTCACGCTCGGTCTTCTCCTCCTCGGTCTCCTCGAGCTCGAAGTCCTTGGTGATGTCGACGAGCTTCTTGCCGTCGTACTCCTTCAGCTGGGTGAAGGCGTACTCATCAATGGGGTCAACCAGGAACAGAACCTCGAAGTTCTTCTGCTTGAGGGTGTCCAGGAAGGGAGAGTTGGCAACAGCCTTGATGGACTCGCCGGTGATGTAGTACATGTTCTTCTGGTGCTCAGGCATGCGAGTGATGTAGTCGGCGAGGGAGGTGGCCTCGTCACCAGACTTGGTGGACTGGTAGCGGAGGAGCTTGGCCAGAGTGGGACGGTTCTGGGCGTCCTCGTGGATACCGAGCTTGATGTTCTTGCTGAAGGCCTGGTAGAACTTGTCGAACTGCTCACGGTCCTCGGCGATCTCGGTGAAGAGCTCAAGAGTCTTCTTGACGATGTTCTTCTTGATGACCTTCATGATCTTGTTCTGCTGGAGGGTCTCACGGGACAGGTTGAGGGGCAGGTCCTCGGAGTCGACGACACCCTTGACGAAGCTGAGCCACTCGGGGATGAGGTCGGTAGCATCGTCGGTGATGAAGACACGGCGAACGTAGAGCTTGATGTTGTTCTTGGTCTTCTTGGTCTCGAAGAGGTCGAAGGGAGCGCGCTTGGGCACGAAGAGGATGGCACGGAACTCAAGCTGACCCTCAACGGAGAAGTGCTTGACACCGAGGTGGTCCTCCCAGTCGTTGGAGAGGGACTTGTAGAAGGAGGCGTACTCCTCGGTGGTGATATCGGTGGGGTTGCGAGTCCAGATGGGCTTGGTCTTGTTAAGCTCCTCTTCCTCGATCTTGGACTCCTTGACGGTCTTGGTCTTCTTCTCCTTCTTCTCCTCATCCTCATCGACCTCCTCGACCTTGGGCTTCTTCTCCTCATCCTCCTCCTTGGTCTCCTCAGCCTCCTCATCGGGGACCTCGGTCTCGGTCTCCTTCAGGACGTGAAGGTAGATGGGGTAGGAGATGAACTCGGAGTGCTTCTTGACGACCTCCTTGACACGGGCCTCGTTGAGGTAGTCCATCTGCTCATCCTTCAGGTGGAGGATGATCTTGGAACCGCGGCCGAGCTGCTCGCCCTCAGTGTCCTCCTTCAGGGTGAAGGTACCGCCAGCGGCGGACTCCCAGATGTACTGCTCGTCATCGTTGTGCTTGGAGACAAAGGTGACGCGGTCAGCAACCAGGTAGGCAGAGTAGAAACCGACACCGAACTGGCCGATCATGGAGATATCAGCACCAGCGGAGAGGGCCTCCATGAACTGCTTGGTACCGGAGCGGGCAATTGTACCAAGGTTGTTGATGAGGTCCTATTCGACAAAGTCATTAGTTTCTTGTTCCATACTCAATTGAGATATCGATGAATATCGATGGAGGGGGAAAATTGGGAAAGTGGGGGTCTCTCCAGCAGAAACTTACAGCCTTGGTCATACCAATACCGGTATCACGGATGGTAAGGGTCTTGTTCTCGAGATCGGGGATGATGTCGATGCGGAGATCCTTGTTGGAGTCCAGCTTGGAGGGGTCGGAGAGAGCCTCGTAGCGGATCTTGTCGAGGGCATCGGAGGCGTTGGAGATCAACTCACGAAGGAAAATTTCCTTGTTGGAGTAGACGGTGTTAATGATCAGCGAGAGCAGCTGAGAGATCTCAGCCTGGAACTCGAAGGTCTCAGACATGATGGCGGTGTGGTATTCTAGATGAGTTAGTGAGAAGATCTTCCAATTGAGTGAAAGAACTGCACAGTCTGCAGTCTGATGTAGCGGTGGAGGACAGAGGACTGTTCAGGGGAAAGAGAGGGAATAGCTTACAAGAACTGAAACAAAAAAAAAGAAGCCTTGGAGGGGAGAAACCAAAGCAGAGAGAGGTGAAAAGAGATGGGGAAGGGAGGCGGGTGGTTTTGTGTTTCCAAAAATTTCTAGTGGAGAGGTTCTACGGTGATCCAGCAACTTCCACGTCGGACAGGCAACCTGCAGTCTTTGGTTCTAGAGTCTTCGTTTTACTTAGTGGCTACTATATGTGGTATTTATTTTTATCATTGCCCCAGACTATTCTCTTTTCTCTTTTATATGGACTTTATTGCATCTTTTCTATATGTTCTTGGACTTGGTGCCTCAGGCTGCTTCGCTAGAATCTTCCAAGTCAGCTGATGTCCGACGGTCCTCATATAAGATACTATACTAAGCATAGTCACAATACTAAACTACAATATACAAATGATATTCTCATGATCATTTACATTGTAAAGTAAAATAAAAGCAAAATACAAGAACCGGGATGGCGCACCACCGTGAAACCCTGAAGTTTGCTATGCTAGGAGAAATGCGAAGCCAAAAAAAAAAAAGACAAAGAAATATGGCGCAAGAAAAAAGATTCGAGATCCAAGAGTCGACCCAAGGGTGAGAAAAAAAAAAGAAAACAAAAGATTCAGGTTAAAACAAAGGGCCCAGAGGGGGAAAGAGAAGAACTTTTCCCGCCAACCCGGACTAACCGCTAATATGCACTGTGACGGGGAAAAAAAGAGGCAATAGTCACGTAACACATGTCATTAGGAAGAGACGGGGCAAAAGAGAAAAGGGAAATCCAAATCAGAGTAATACAGATCAGATCCTGAGATCGTCCGCCGAATGATGGCAAGCGGCGTGAAGAAAAAAGACGTAGAGGATCATCAATATCGGAATGGAATCTAAGCAGCCTGAGCCTGGCTGCTGCGGCCCTTGGCAGCAACGTTGCCACCACGGCCACGGGGAGCAAAGCCACCACGGCCCTCACGCTGGAATCCACCGCGGCCCTGGCTGCCAGCACGGTCACCACGACCACGGCCGGCACCACCGCCACGACCGGCGGGGAAGCCGTTGCTGCCGTAGGCGTTACCACGGGGGCGGCGCTCTTCGACGAGGATTTGCTCGCTGCCAATTTGGTGGGGGTTGGCGGCGACGGCGGCAGCGTAGCCAGCGGGCTCGTTAAATTCAACAAAGGCACAGTTCTACGGATGTGTTGGCATAAGAAATGAGAGTCAGGAGTTGACGGGAAAAACATACCTTAGGACGGCTAACATCAAAGTACTTAAGCTTACCGAAGCGAGAAAGAACTTGCTTCAGCAGGCTGGCGTCAACCTTGTCGTTGACATTCTTGATGTAGGCGAGGACGGTCTCCTCGCCAGCACGGGGCTGCGACTTCTTGTGGTCGTGGCCAGCGGTCTGCCATCCGGCATCGGTGGAGGGCTCCTGGGGGCGGGCCTCAGGGGTGGCAGCGGCAGCGGGCTGAGCAGCGGAGACAACGGGAGAAGCTTGGCTAGCGGGGGCGGCTGCCTTGGTAGTAGTGGGAGCAGCAGCGGGGGTAGCGGCAGCGGCGGCCTTGGAGGCGGCAGCCGCCTTGGCAGCAAAGGAGTTGTTGGCAATGCTAGCCCAGGTCTTGGGAACAGCAGGAGTAGGGGCAGTCTCCTTCTCGGGAATCTGCTCCTCCTTCTCGGGGGCGGGAGTGGGCTCAGGGGCGAGGGGCTCCTCGACCTGAATCTCAGCCTCAACGGCGGGGGCGACAGCGGGAGTCTCCTCCTCGGCGGGGGTGCCGTTGGCCTGAGGGGCAACTTCCTTGGGCTCCTCGACCTCTCCATTGGCCTCGACGTCCTCGAGCTTCTCATCAACCTTGGACACAGCGGCCTCGTCAGAGACCTGGGCCTCGTCGGTGGAGACGGCAGGAACCTCGGCCTCAGCCTCCGGGGCCTCAGTGGCCTCCACAGCAGGAGTGGGCTCCTCCTCGGTTTCCTCAACGAGGTAACGGAAGATATCGTTGAGCACGTAGTAGCCATTGGGCTGCTCGGCAAGGACGAAGGTCTGCACGAACTTGCGGGAAGGCTCGGAGTTGTTGGAGATCTCACCAATCACAGAGACCAGAATGTTGTCGAAAGAAGCCTGGGAGTCAACGTTCAAGACGCGCACCTTGCACTCCTGGAACTTCAATTCCTTGATCTTGTCACTGATAGACTGCGATACGGTTAGTCAGAGTTCACAATCCACGATCGAGCCAAACCAACCTTGGTGCCGATGATGACAGGAACGGGCTCGGCCTCGGTTCCGACGACCAGCTGGGAGCGACGGGAGTAGAACAGGTGGAGCTTGTCGGGGTTGCGGCTCATGGTGGTGTAGTACTGCTCAACAAAGTACCAGCCCACCTCATCCTTAGAGATGTCATTCTTCTGGTCGGTGGGAGTGACGGTAGTCGGAGTAGAGGACTGCGCAGGCTGGAAGCTGGCAGCAGTGTTCATAGTGACGGAAGAAGTATTGTAGGAATCAGGGTAGCCGTGCTGGCCGGGGTAGTTGCCATTGATGGGGAGCTGGTTCATGTCGGTCATATTGGAGGATTGAGGGGTTTTGTCGGCTTCGGGTTAAAAACGGGTTCAAGAGTAACGGAGGGCGGCGAAAATAACAGCGAAAATATAAGAACCGATAGGCTTTTCTGAATCTGAGAAGTGACGAGAATCGGTCTAATGATGTTCTTTTTCCCTCACTGAGTTCATTAGCGATGTGTCCGTTACTGCATCAAAGGGAACATGTGAAGATCAGAACTCACAATGCGAAAATGTACTAAGCACTAGTGCGAGCAATTGAAGGGGACTGAACGGAAAAGAAGATAGATGGGAACAAGAGAGAGCAAGAAAAATGCGCTTTAAGCTGCGGATCTTAAGAAGTATAGCAGAGGACTGAGAGGAGAAAACAAAGACTCCAAAGAGGAAAGATAAGAAGGATCGAGAGATGTGGGTCTCGAGAATAGGAAGATGGACAAGTCGGGGAAAAAAAAAGGAAGAAGTCGAGTTGAGAGTGAAGCTGTGGGAATTCGCCTTCGCAGAAAAAGCGACTTGCTTCTGTGACGGGTTTCGCGTGGGTTGGCGGTCTACAGTGGCAGAATCAGTATACTGTGCGAATGAACTACAGATATCTAGGAAGTAGAGTATGTTTAGATGATGTCTCTTGAATCAGCCTTGTCCAGGACGTACAGTTGAATATATCCAGAGAGGGGGTCCTAAGATTCCAACGCAGGCTACCCCGAGCAGCATGTCCAGAGATCAGACGGCACACCCGCTTAAAGAGCTTAAGGAAGCTGTGATGTGGAGTAGATCAGAAACAAAACAGATGAGGCTCGATCAGATGATAGATTAGCAGTGATCAATGCCCCCAGAGGTGCATTGACTGGGTAGCAGGCGGCTCCACCCAGCAGATATCAATGGCCGAAAAAAAAAATCTAAAGAGTGCGACAAAGACGTGGAAGTGATCGTAATGAAATTCAAGGTATGTGACAATCGATGAAAGAGGAATAGAGATACCAAAACACGGAGATATAATGCACATCTCGTCAAGTTCTAACGCCGCAAACTGACCCGGAAAAAGAAAAAGGAAAAGAAGGGTATGATAGGATATGAAAAAAAAAGGTGTTCGGCAAGGCGACAACGGGCGAGTTGTCCAAACCGAAATCAGGTACATAGTCAGGTAGATATAAAAAAATAGCGATCAAAGTCGTGTGGAGCACGGTGCGTGAAGATCTTTCTCGTCACATTCAAGGTGAGGTTGTTCCCTCGGTCTTCTCAGAGAGAGGCTTGCGCATGACAGCGTCCTGGCCGGTCATTCTGCGACCGAGAGCGCGCTCGACCTTTGCGCCGAGAGCGAGCTTGTTCAGGTTGTCGGACTTCTCGGCGGTGGGCACAAATCGCTGCTTGGTGAGCGGCTTGTTCTCGAGGCGCTCAAACCCATCGTGGAGGTGGGAGATGTCGGCAATTCGGGGATCACCACTGGGAAGGTCGGAGGCGAGCGAGGGACTGCCGCTGACAGTTGAGAATCGCTTGGAGTTGCGGTTCTGGGGGAGGTTAGCCATGCGCTGGACTCACGGTCTCGCCGAGGTTCCAAGGGGGCGAATCCTACCGAATGGGCCATGATGGGGCGCTCGGAATCCAAAGAATTTTGGCGGGCCATGCTGGGCAGAGGGTACGTTCTTAAAGGAGAGGCCTGCGCCGAGAGAGGGGCACTGTTTGGAGTACTCGTAGGTAGCCCTAGTTCTGGAATAGGATGGAGTCTGCAAGCGCTCTGTTAGCGGAGGGACTAGCGTGCCGCACCAAGTGTACACACGGTCTGATAGCACAATAGCACACAGTGTAGGAGAACACGAGTAGCAAGAAGGAAAGAGGTGGGTCAGTGACGGTGGGGATAAGAGAAAGGGGGATTTTTAGGATCGACGTAACCGTAAAATGCGGTAAAAAGGCGTACTTTGACAGTGTATGGGGCGTACGGGTGTACGGAGACGGTGGCTTGATTCTGGGTTTTTAAGTGGAGTCCAGTGCCGTGATGTCAAGACTTGTGGCCAATCAGCAGCCTGGACCTTATATTTGCCACGTGCAGACCACGAGCTCGGTATTTGGTATTTACGGACAAGTATAGTTACAAGTACAGAGTACAGACACCACAATGAGTACGAGTAAAAGGGCTTTGTCTCAGTTCTCAATGCTAGATTATGCTGTGAACCTGCAGGCCTTGGCTCTTGAAACCAATATCTAACATCGCTTGGTTGACTTGGGAATAACTGCAATTGTCAGATCGGCAAGGGATTATGCATATACTTGGGTACCTGGACTTAAGATTGTAGACCTATCGGCAATGAACAGACCTTTTCTGCAACATTCTGCACCCCCTTTTACCACTTGTTTCATCAGTGAAACGCTTACACCGGATCTTGGCACGCTGATCAGACGCTATGAGAAATTAACTACTTGGAGTAGCTGTCAATCCAAATCAGTATCTAAAATGTCTGACATGTCTCTTTCTGTGTATGTTTAGTCTGAGTATATTTCGAGAGAAATTCCGAGGTAGACTCATCGAGCGTGTGGAAGTGAGAGTTGCGGTCACACCGCAGATTCTGCCGGATCTATAATCTGAAGTCCACACTACTTACTCAGAGACATCTTCATCAATCTCATCCAATATGCCAAAGCCCAAGTCCTTTCTGAAAGAGAAGCCAAAGAAGAAGGCTGCTAAGCAGCAGGTACATATTATTGCATCCATCGAAAACACGCCATGATCTCATAGAATTTGACAGGTACCTGAGACCGCCGATGATTTTCTTGCTGGTATGTATTTCGTCCATGCGGACCATTATATCAGTCATCAATATACTAGTTGGATCATTACTAACCACTTCCAGCTGGCGTCGAGCTAGAGGAAGCCGGCGAGAAATGGCGGGCTGGGGATGCGGCCAAGTCTATGCGTTTCTTCATGCGCGCCATCACGAACTATGACGAGGGTCTACAGAAACATCCTGGGACCTTTGATCTAGCTTACAACAAGTGAGTATCTGGAGAGCAGATAATTTCACACTGGCATTTCCTAATCTATGGAACATTGTGTACGAATTCATAACTGACAACGCTTAAAGAGCACGAGTTCAATATGAAATCACGCAGCACCCTAAATTAGCAGCCCAATTACCTGCAGCCCAGGGAGAGCTCCTGCAGGTTGCATTGCAGTCGCACCGGGATGCACTAGCTTTGGAACAGGATAATGCTGACGTGTTGTTCAATTCGGGCCAGGTGCTGACCAGTCTGGCGGAGTCGATGTCCAACTCCAAGCATCCCGGCGAAGAGCAAATGATGCAAGCAGGGACCTACCTGCAGGAGGCGATCGAGCTGTTTCAGCGGTGTTTGATCGTACAGGAGATGAAGTACACCCAAATGCAAGAGGAGATGGAACAGATGGAAGCGATTGCATCTGGGGATGTCCCACCCGAGCCAGAGGCTGCGCCACAGCCTGAACAGCCAAAGACTGGTTCCGACGAGCAAGAACAGTGGGCGATGATTGTTGAACCCGTCACGAAAAACACATTGGTCGATACAGCCGTTGCCCAGTTGGACACTCTGACTACCCTGTGCAACCTGCTGACGTCAAGCCCGGGTGCCGGTGGCGTTGGCTGGGTGCAACAGTATTCGGCAGAGCTTGCTCATTCCCGACTGCCCGTTTATGTCGAAGGCTCAGACAGACAGTACGAAGCGGCCTTGGCGCGCGCTAAGCTTATTTGTGCTCTGAATGACTTGCTATACCGAGGCGGACATACCGATGTCCAAATCTATCAGCAGGAAGTCGGACAGGTCTTCGGCTCTGAGCTGGATGTTTCTGCGGACCCCGACGGATTGTGCGCGAAAGCAGAGGCACTCATCTCACTCAATCAGGCACTCTCTGACATCCCTCCTGATGACGAGGAAACATTACAAAATGCGGTGACTTTGCGTTGGAAGTCTCTGTCGACTGCCCTGGACTCATTGACAGCTGCCTCCAAACACCCCGATGCTTCCAACCTCCCCAAAATCCATATCGGACGGGGAGATGCAGAGATGCACAGATGGCGTCTTGGACGTGCCCCATGGAACCACAGCATGGCAAAGCAAGGTGGCGCCACACTCCTGCGCAACGCCCAGACCTACTACCGCGGCGGAGCAGCTCTGGCGAGACGCGACGGAGCCGCAGAGGAAGAATTCGAAGGAACCTGCAAGGAAGCAATCGCCGCAGCAATCGATGGCCAAAACACGAAACTCCAACAGCTCAAGACAACCAATCTCCAGCAAGTGATTGTCGTGGCGCAGGACATAGTCGAGGACGGAATGGTAGATGGGATGGAACTAAGCGCCCTGATCTCATGAACAAAAACCAGATATCACGATAATCTCACAGAGCAGGACGAGCACTCGCTTCTTGGTCCATTTGCACGGCGTCCTGACGAATATGATGCTCATTGCTGAACTGCGTGGCTGCAGCGGCAGCACCTTCAATATCCGAAACAACCAATCCAAGATGTGATAGCAGTTGCTCAATCTCGAGTCTTTGCGCCTGAACTGTCTGCGCGAGTTCTGCATTTTCCGCATTCGTAGCCTGAAGCCTGTTGTTGAGTGTTGACTGCGCTTCTTCGAGGAATGGCGTGATATGCGCTTTGTACAGATCTTCTGCACCGAGTGTATGCGGGCTAAACAGTTCCGGCAAATTAGTTTCCAGGCCCAAATAAAACAAAGATAACAATCCAAATTCAAGACGCATTCAACATACACTACATGTTCCTGTGGCTCACTATGCTCAGCCTCCTGCTCTTTCCTAGCCTTCGCATCATTGACTAGTCGATCAAGTTCATTTAGATGAGGTATCGCATCCCGCTCCGCGACAATATCCTCAAACTCGGCTTTAGCATTAGCTTCCAGCTTCGCATTCAGCTGTCGCCAAACACCCTCCAGACTAGCCGGGACATGGCGCGCAGGAGTCGGGAAACAGCTTGCGAAGTTCTGGTATGAGTTTGCGCGGAGTGTGCGCGCCAGTGCTTGGTCGAAGACCTGGTGCAGGCGAGAGGCGCGCGGGCCTGGGGTTTGAGGAATCGGTGCTGGCGGGGGAGGGGAGGGCGACGCGGCTGGTTGCTGGACCTGGGAGGTTGATTCCGCCATTATGTGTACCCCCTGCAGAGATGAGGGTTCAGATGTAGCGGGGTGATTGAGGGATCTGTTATGCTGGGTTTGAGGTGACTGGTGAGGAATTTGGAGTTCGGACAGAATACCGTTCAACGCGACGCGCCGATCACGTGTTTTATAGATCATTGGTTTATTATTTTAATGTAAGTTATTTGAATTATATTGCTAATTGATATAAATATATGTTACTACTACAAGCTTGCTAGCTACAAAGGATCGTACTTAAGTAAAAGTAGGGGTAGGTAGTAATCATTTCAAATGCGTTGGATCTAGCTCTAACAAGGTGGGTGAGACCCAGGCCAGCTGCGACGCCTTTCCTCGTTATCTGCCTGCAACAAATGAGGCGTCAAAGAGCTTTGAGAGCCTTTCCGAATATGGATTGGCTGCAGCTGCTTTGGTGGACAGGGCACATGCCATGAACGTATGCGCTTACGGATGTCGGACCATAGTGTTTTGACAGCAGGCCATGAGATAGAGACGTAAATCAGGCTATTCCAGAACCCCTGTAGGGGGAGCACAAAGCTAGAAGCATAATTGAGGTTGAAGTTAAAGTCATTAGGGCGGGCGAGAGAATATACTCTATTGATGGTGGATGGGACCTGTAACGTTGGATGAGGATGTGGACAAGATCGATCATACATGACCAATGAAGTTGACTTACCCATGTTACAAGTAAAGCGATAAAGAAAAGCATGGCATATTTGTAGTATGCCCAAGTAGCTGAATTCGTCTCTGTGGTGAGCCTCCGCTGAGAGTCGACAACGTCGGGTCTTGTTTTGACAGTAGTTTCCTTCTGGAGAGGACCCGGGACGATTTGGGAGCTGGGTCTTTGGAACTTGTTTTGCTGGCTACCACCTTCAATAGTGACTGTATATGATCTGAACCCGGCAGAGGGCAAACCGCGGGCGCTCTCCGCCGAAATAGACCGACGCTCAGGCGTCGAGCAGGCAATTTCCCTCGTGACTTGGATTCCAGTCAACATGGCAAATGGAGATTCCGGAATATCAATGTCAAGCGAGTCAATGCCACCGATATTCCGAAGCTGTCGACGCTTCTGATAGATCACTACTCCTGCGCGTAAGTAGATGGCGAAGGTCAACGAGACGATTAACCAGACGGGCCCGTAGAAGGTGGCAATGCGAAGAAAGTCCCATTTAATCGAGACCCAGCACCAGAGCTAAATGGTTGGTATCAGCATTGCTATGTTCTGGGAAGTTCTGATCTTACAATGGCGGAGCCATAGATCCGACCTCGTGCTTGGGTCTGAATGAAGAAGAAGGCAAATGCCGGGATAAATGGGATTCCATAGCAACAAAGGACATATTTCCATTCCAATTTCCGTAGCTGCTCGGAGTCATATTTGTGGAAGAATGTTAGGTAGACGTTGCAGGCCATTGCAAAGGTCCACAGAGCATCGGCAGGCATGAACCTATGCTCACCAGTCAACATTTAGCAGGGAGAAAGATTCAGAATACCTCACTCACCATTGAATCAAAAAGCCTTGAAACTGACAGAGTGAATTATCAACTCCTTGGTGTATACCATTCGCCGAAATTATGGTGGCTATATTAGCCATCATATTACCCCACGACGCATAAAACACCAGACGATTGATAGGTTTCCGGAACGCAGAGGATCCAAGAAAAGTGGCTACTATCACGAACGTTCCCATCAAAGAGATGGTCGAGCAGACCCGCTCGGTGACCGAGATGGCCGATATCTGTTTCTCAGACAGGGTCATAGTATCATGTCCGACTCGAGGCCAACGTGGACGGGCAGCCACAGGAGTATATCTAACGGCAGATATGAGCCGAAATGATGCGCGTGGTTAGACCGGGAGAAATGACAGATCGAGGAGCCGGATGATCTGAGGGGACTTTGGACTTGAACAAAAGCACATTCGAGAGTCCCAGATCATCTGCTTGGCGGACAAAGAGTCGAAACCCCTCAGCATCTTATTGAGAGTGAACAAAGAGGATCCCCGACGCCAAGAGCAAGAGTGAAAAGAGCCCAACTAGACAGGATTTAAAATGGTTTGGTTGAAACAGGCTAAAGGGAGTGAAATGTCCCAGGGTCGGGGTTGTAGACGAAAGAACTTGAAGTCAATGGGAATCTCATTAGGATTCCGTGTGTAACCTCGTCTTTTCCCCCCGACGACAGGCCGCTTTAGAACGGAAAGAGAGATATAAGACAGAGAGAAAGAGAAAGGTTTTGCAGGGAAGATTGATTTTTTTGTTCAAAAAGAATGGCCCAAGAGGCTAGTTGCCCTATAAGCTTATTTCGAAATGCAGACCAAAACCCGTAAGTCCAAAGCCCGTGCAAGTCAAAGAGTTTCGAACAAGGCGAACACGGCCTGTTGCACCTGTTAAATAATTCGGCCTTCAATTCTTGGCTCCAAAGGCTTGAAGGATAGCCATTGGGTGACTCACTCGGATGGGACAGCAATGCCCGGGGGAAGAACAAAAAAGCAAAAAGAAAAAGAAAAAAGAAAATAATAATCAAAATGCCAGTTGGAAACAAAACAGCAAAATTTCCGGGTATAACGCCGAGTTCTCCCAGATCCATTTGTCTAATCTCGCTCGTCATCTCGTCGTGTGCTGCCTAGACCATTAAGATCATTAGTACGCAGGCTGCGGGGGAACCATGCCCCCATATCCAGCCATCTGCTGTTGCTGCTGTTGCTGCAACTTGGCCTGGATCTGAGGCAGATCGTGGAACCACGGGTGTTGAAGAGCCTCGTTGGCACCGATGCGCATCTCAGGACGAAGCTGCAGCATGCGGTTCAAGAGGTCCATCCCGATGGGATCGATTTGAGGGATAATCAGGGACAAGTCCTGGGTGGCATAGATGTGGAAGTTGGTCTTGTATTCGGGCAGTTGCGAGATCCCTGGCCAAGATCGTTCGGAGGGGGTACCCATCAGACGGAAGATCTTGACCAATTGATCCTCGTTGGTGGTGCCGGGGAACAATGGACGGCCGGTGTACATCTCCGCCATAATACAGCCCGCAGACCAAATGTCAATGCTAGTATTGTAGGTGCGGCTGCCGAGGAGAACGTCCGGAGCGCGGTACCACAGCGTCACGACCTCGTTGGAGAATGTGTTGACGGGGATGCCGAATGCGCGAGCCAGTCCAAAGTCACCCAGCTTCAACTGACCCTTCTTGTTGATCAGGAGGTTCTGGGGCTTAAGATCGCGATGCAGGACTCGGTTATCGTGGCAGAATGCGATGCCTTTGAGGAGCTGGTGCATGAATGATTTGACGGTAGCGGGGTCCAACTGTCCGCGATCTCCACGGGTGTCCATGTACCGCTTCAGGTCTCGGTCCATGAACTCGAAGACCAGCATCAATTTGTTCTCGGTATGGATGACATCGTAGAGTGAGACAATACTCTCATGCTTCAGCTCCTTCATCAGTGAGATCTCACGGATCGCCGTGGATGGGGTTCCCTCCTCCGAGTCCAGATGGATCTCCTTCAACGCCACCATCTCGCCTGTCTGGCGGTTGCGTCCCTTGAAGACCTGTATTGCCCATCAGCGACGAACTTGGGGGAGGAAGTGGATCGAGACGTACGGTTGCATAGGTTCCTTCGCCGAGCTGTGTAGAAATTAGTGGTGATTCTTGACTGAGTGGGCAGAGATTACCTTTTCCAGCTGCTGGAAAGAGCTGGGCTGTTGGGATTTATCCATTTTGTGAACAGTTCTAGGAGGCCCTGGTTTATGAGGATAGAGAAAGGACCTAGGGGAGACAAGGCTTGAGGCGATCTTTAAAGGGTGGAAATCCCTAGGACGCTCCATGCTGAGAGGTGAGGAGGAGCCCCGCGTCGGGAACCTGAGTTAGCCGCTGACTCTCTTAGGCATTTCATACTTCTTTTATTCTTGTATTCTTTTATTTTCTATTCATACATTTAATATTAGTATTTGCATATTATGGTTGGATTGCATATTGCATATTGCATATTTTATGTTTTATCTATAGATGTTTGTTGAGAATGTCATCTGTAAGTACCTGCTCTATAGAAGATTGACTGGCAGTTGAGACACCACACTCGGCAGAACCAACTGCGATGGATGGCTACATCGAACATGAGATGTGGGCGACTCAATGTTTCCAAAGAGCGTGGATTCGTTCCGGACTCCTCCCACATTGATAATCCCAATGGGCATGCCGCGTTTGTACGCTCGTTCCACCAAGCGCCATGCAGAATAGGTCGCCAGGCTACTCCCCAGGATGAGCAGCCGCCCAGCGTCATCGATGGCTTCTTCAGCCGCCGTCTTGACTAGTGGATCAATGTTTTCTCCAAACATCACTACGGCAGGTTTGAGAATGCCAGCGTTGGACGTCGACATCCACGCGCCATCACTTTCCACCTCGACATTCGCCCTCGTACCATCTTCCAGGATAGGAGGTGTTTCCAGACATTTCGGACACGAAGGGTACCGGAAAGTCGAATAAGGCGCTTCAGCCAAATCCACATCACCATCCGGATTCAGCTTCAGGCCTTTCCGCCGTTGCTCCTCGGGATTATCGGTGTCGAGCGCGCCCTGTTCCATCATGCGAGCCAAAAACTCAGACCATGCTGGATTGAGTCTCTCCAAGGACGCCTGGAAGTCAGCTCGGGGGAGCTGACTACGACAGCTGGTGCAAATGACCGATCGCAGGTATCCGTGGAGTTCGAGAGTATCCAGCTCCGAGTGCGCTAGAGAATGGAACGAGTCCACATTCTGAGTTACCACGGAACTGATATACCCTTTCTCCCCGAGACCCTTGATGGCCCAGTGCGTGGCGTTGGGTTTTGCTTTCACCAAGCCGGGCCATCCGATGAAGCTGCGTGCCCAATATCGCTTTCGAGACTCGTGGCGGGAGATGAATTCGTGGAAGTAGATGGGACGATAGGATTTGTTGCGCCGGTAGGTCCCCTGGTCGCCGCGGTAGTCTGACAGGCCTGACTCGACGGAGATGCCTGCGCCGGTCAGGAGGACCGTTTGGGAATGCCTTCCCACATCGACGCCCCGGAGATTCAAGGATGGTGGGGCAGTGAAGAACGAGGTTACAGCCTCAATTGCGCCTGCTAGGGTTGCCGCTGACCGAGGGACTATAATGGCCGGGGGAAGTGGGCCCGTGAAGGGGATCCGAATTGCAGGCGTCGTCATTAGAGACGCATCGTGCTCGTCTTGGCGGTTTGAGAGCGGAAACGTTGCGTAGGCAATTAAAGCTTGGCAGATCAATAAGCGGAGGAGGAAGTCCGAAGCTAATATAATGTAGAATGTATACAAATCAGTGGAGTGTGATAGGCTCTGTAGGTAGTAGTAATAGTGTAGTAGTGTAGTAGTGAAGTCGATGTGAAATGCAAAGAAGCAGATTGGAACATCAGCGCATCTGGAATTGCGTCTTGCCGGATTACATGATATACCGCCCCTCCATGTTCTCTGCTTCTACTAGTATTCGAGTATTCTCAATTGATCATCCAATTCTTGTTGATCAATTGAAAGACCACTTGTCCCATAATCCCTGAAATGCCGCTGACGCAGCCCCTGCGTTGCAGGCTACGTCCTCTCCACTTAAGGGTTTCCAATATTGGATCCGCTCAACGCCGTATACTTACCTCTGCGCCTATTTTAAAGAACCCGGCTTCCTTTCTTTTTCATTCGAGACCACGTTCCCTTCCTTCCACTTTGAAAATGACCCAATCCAGAGGCCATGGCAGCCATGGCCATGGCCATCATCATCATCACGACAATACCTACCTCACCTCCTCAAATAAAAGCGACGCCGGTGTTCGCATTACTCGCATTGGTCTCGTCGCAAACCTGTGCATGGCCATTGGCAAGTTTATTGGTGGCTACGTCTTTCACTCTCAGGCCCTGATCGCCGACGCCTATCACGCGCTCACCGATCTGGTCTCCGATTTCTTGACCCTCGGAACGGTCGCATGGTCCCTCAAACCCCCCAGTGATCGATTCCCCAATGGCTATGGCAAGGTGGAGAGCATTGGTGCTCTAGGTGTGAGTGGGCTGTTACTCTTTGGAGGCATGTTCATGGGTCTCAACTCGGGGCAAGTGCTGTTGGCTCAGTTCTACCCCGAGATTGCGGAAACGGTAGCTCACTCGGGGGTGCTGGGACATGGCCATTCACACAGCCACGGGCCCATTGGTCCCAGCATTCACGCTGCGTGGTTGGCGGCAGGCTCAATTGTGGTTAAGGAATGGTTGTATCGGGCCAGTAAGTTTCAATGAGACAAGATCACATTATGCAGTCCTAACCTGCCTCTAGCTATGAAGGTTGCCAATGAGCGCAAGTCATCAGTCCTAGCCTCCAACGCCGTTCACCACCGGATCGATTCCCTGACGAGCATTGTCGCTCTATTTACAATTGGAGGAAGCTATGTCTTCCAGGACGCTACCTGGCTGGATCCAGTGGGCGGACTTCTGATCTCCTTGATGGTGATCAAAGCCGGGTGGGGCAACACCTGCACGTCTCTGTTGGAGCTGGCGGATACTACGGTGGACGAGGACGTCCGCAGCTCTGTGGAGGAAGCTACCTCCAAAGCCTTGAAGGAATTGGAAGAGGGACATGAAGTGATTGTCCGCGACGTGCAGGGGATGAAGTCTGGACAGAATTACTTGATGGATGTGGAGTTGGCGGTGCCTGGCGCTTGGGCTGTCAGTCGGTCGCATTCGATTGAGACTGCCATTCGCACCGCCATTGGTGCTGATGTTCGTGGAGTGAAGCGCATCAAGGTCCGTTTCATTCCAGCGGAACACCAGGAGCTTACCTTCTCGGATGAGTTCGTTGCGCAAGACATTGGCGGGGACCCTGAGGCCCACAGCCATGATCACAGCCATCACAGTCATCCGAAACAACAATAGGGGAAATGTGAAGAGAACGATGATACCCCTGCATATATTTGAATATACCATTCTACCGAGATACTGCTATTTGCTGCTACTGCGATTTCAGACTACAATTTAGCAGAGCAATTTACCCGGCTCGGGCTGGACTTACTCTACTAGATCAGCCGCACTAATGTGAGCTCCATTTACCCTAGTGCTCGGCAGAGGTTTCCTGGGAATTAGATAGCTCTTGTGCTCTCTATGTTTGAGGACTAAAAGACTGAAGTACACGAGTACTATTAGCAGTCGATCTGTAAAAAGCCCATAATATAACCGGCTGGACTTTACATCATAGCGGACTCATCCTTCCGCTTGCGCTTTTTACCCCTCCAAGTATAAATTATATACTTAGACATTTCCCACTTCTTTTCTTTCTACACCAGTATTTCCACCATGTCGTCCCCCCTATATATCGGTTTCGATCTCTCCACCCAGCAGTTGAAGGGTTTGGTGGTCAATTCGGAGCTCAAGGTGGAGTATGTCGCCAAGTTCGACTTCGACGCCGATTCCCACGGGTTCCCCATCAAGAAGGGAGTCCTGAACAATGAAGCAGAGCATGAGGTCTTTGCCCCGGTAGCTTTATGGCTACAGGCATTGGACAGTGTGTTGGAGAACCTGCGCAAGCAGGGACTGGACTTCAGCCGGGTAAAAGGAATCAGCGCTGCCGGCCAGCAGCACGGAAGTGTCTACTGGGGCCCAAATGCGGAGCAGTTGCTCCGCAATCTAGACGCCACCAATTCCCTCGAGACACAACTCGAGGGGGCCTTCTCACACCCATACAGTCCCAATTGGCAGGATTCGAGCACCCAGCAAGAATGCAATGAGTTTGATGCGGCGCTCGGGGCCCCTGAGCATCTGGCACAGGCATCGGGAAGCAAAGCACACCACGTAAGACACCCTCCGAATCGGTGTGAACAAGCATACTTAGGTACTAATATCTTTCAGAGATTCACAGGACCCCAAATCCTCCGCTTCACCCGAAAGCACCCAGAAGTCTACCAGAAGACATCCAGAATCTCACTGGTATCTTCTTTCCTGGCCTCGCTGTTCCTCGGCCATGTGGCACCCTTTGACATCTCCGACGTGTGTGGGATGAACCTGTGGAACATTAAGAAAGGAGCGTATGACGACCGACTGATTGAACTCTGCTCCGGTGTATTCGGGGTCGAGGAACTCAAGCGGAAGCTCGGTGAAGTGCCAGAAGATGGAGGCCTGCATCTAGGCCCCGTCCATGCATACTTCGTGGAGCGATTCGGCTTCAGTCCCGAATGTACGGTCATCCCCGCAACTGGTGATAACCCAGCTACTATTCTGGCGCTGCCATTGCGGCCCTCAGACGCCATGGTGTCCCTGGGCACCTCTACCACCTTCCTCATGTCCACCCCTAGCTACAAACCCGACCCTGCCACCCACTTCTTCAACCATCCGACGACCCCCGGATTGTACATGTTCATGCTGTGCTACAAGAACGGTGGCCTGGCCCGTGAGCATGTCCGAGACGCCATCAACGATAGCTTGAAGGATACCCCCGCTCAACCCTGGGCCAACTTTGACCAGGTTGCGCTGCAGACACCTGTACTGGGCCAGCAGAAAGCTTCGGATCCTATGAAGCTGGGACTTTTCTTCCCGCGCCATGAGATTGTGCCTAATATCCGTAAGGGTCAATGGCGCTTTACATATGATCCCAGCACGGGGGCTCTGAAGGAGACCACCGATGGATGGAATAGCCCACAAGACGAAGCCCGTGCTATTGTTGAAAGTCAAATGATCTCCCTGCGTCTGCGGTCTCGGGGTCTCACTCAGAGCCCCGGTGACGGGCTCCCCTCCCAGCCACGACGAGTGTATCTCGTTGGAGGAGGTTCCAAGAACAAAGCCATTGCGAAGATTGCTGGCGAGATTCTGGGTGGTGTGGAGGGTGTGTATCAGCTCGATATCGGTGACAATGCCTGTGCCCTCGGTGCTGCATACAAAGCTGTATGGGGAATTGAGCGCCAACCCGATCAAACCTTTGAAAGCTTGATCGGTGAGCGTTGGAAAGAAGAGGAGTTCATTGAGAAGATTGCCGATGGGTACCAGAAGGGAGTGTACGAGCAATATGGCCAGGCTGTTGAGGGCTTTGAGAAGATGGAGCAGCAAGTGCTGCAGCAAGAGGCAGATATGGTCGCATAGAGAGAACCCAAAATAGTCACATATACCAATACAAATATATCCATGTCTATATAGAATTCAATGTAGTCTAGAAGTGTAGTATATAAATCTGTAGTAAAGGGAACTATGAAGCGAAGCGGGTGATTACGACATTCGTCCACCGAAAAACAATTTTAAACAAACACACATCTCCCCTCCTTTCCCCCACGCTTTGGAGCCTGGACTGGAAGATGGAAGAACAGGTATGTTTCTACTTACTCTCTACTTTCTATTTTGCGATCCTTTGAGGTCTTTGCAAAAATTGCTCTCCCGCTCTCGTGACCCCTCCAACCCTCGCCCCTCATGAGTAACACCTTCCAGGTCGCAAATGCCATTGAGATCGCCTCGAACCACGTCGCCGACAAAGACTTGAAAGCGCAAGCTTTTGAATACCTCAATCAACTCCGCTCCGACCCCTCCGGATGGCAGGTCTGCTTTGCCCTCTTCACCAAGACCCCACAACAGTCCGAAATCGTACGGCATGTCAGCTTGGAGGTGGTCAATAGTGCTGCCCAGGTCGGCTTGATCGACCAGGCCTCACTCGCCGTCATCCGAGATGGTCTGATGGCCTACATTCGCCAGGCCTACGGCCCAGAGACCACCACCAACCCCGACCCTCCCTACCTCCAAAATAAAATCGCACAGACCGTCACATACCTCTTTTCCTCACTTTACGCCACTGGCTGGGAGTCCTGCATCGACGAACTTCTCGCCCTCACCAACAAATCTACAGGTCGGGACAATCAGGCAGGTGTGGTCTTTTACCTGCGTGTGCTGAACTCGATCCACGATGAGATCGGCGATGTGTTGGTTTCGAGGTCTCGCGGGGAACAGGATAAGGCGAATGCGCTGAAAGATCTCATCCGTGAGCGGGACATGCAGAAGATTGCCAATTCCTGGCAGGAGATTCTAGCCGTCTGGCGGGAAGGCGATGACTCCATTGTCGAGATGTGTCTGAAGGCTGTGGGCAGCTGGGTGAGCTGGATTGACATTTCGCTTGTCGTGAACCAGAATATGTTGGACTTGCTCTTCCAGCAGCTTGGACGGGCTCAGAAACAAGAGCTCCAGGAGAGTGAGCAGCGAGTGCGTGATGCTGCGATAGATGTTTTCACGGAAATAATTGGCAAGAAGATGAAGCCTGCCGACAAAATTGAGATGATTGTTTTCTTGAATCTGGATTCTATCATCACACAGCTGTCTAACAGTCCTCCACTGCTCTCGCAGCGCTTTACATCCAAGTACGATGTTGATTTGGCAGAGACAGTTGCGAAGCTTGTCAACAACACAGCCGTGGACATTGTGAGGGTATTGGATAACGATGTTGGGCCTGTTAGGGAGAAGGCAGAGAATCTTCTTCACGTCTTCCTCCCTCACATCCTGCGATTCTTTTCCGACGAATACGACGAAGTTTGCTCGACTGTGATTACTTGCGTCAACGACATGCTTACCTACATCCGGAAACTCGCCAAGGCAAACCCATCCTACGAGGAGCGAAACAAGGCCATTCTGCTTCCAGTTTTGAAGGCAATTGTTGCTAAAATGCGGTACGATGAAACTCTCAACTGGGGCGATGAAGACGAACAGACCGACGAGGCGGAATTCCACGAGCTCCGCAAACGACTGGGCGTGTTGCAGCAGATCATTTCCTCGGCCGACGAGCAGCTTTACATCGATGCGATTTCAGAGGTGGTGGGCACAACTTTCGAGAACCTGCGAGCATCTGGAGGTCAGCTCGACTGGCGTGACCTGGATCTCGCCCTGCATGAAATGTATCTATTCGGTGATTTGGCTGTCCGCAGCGGCAGTCTCTACACCAAGGGCGTTCCAATTGGAGGGGCCTCCAGCCGCCTTATCGAGATGATGTCTGCCATGGTGGGAACCGACATTCGATCTTTCACTCACCCTGCAACCCAGCTTTTGTACATGGAGCTTTGTGTTCGCTACAGCTCATTCTTTGTTCACCACACCGACCAGATTCCCAGGGTTTTGGAAAGTTTCCTACAGCTTGTGCACCACCCTGTTGCAAAGGTCAAGACTCGCTCGTGGTACCTTTTCCAGCGCCTGGCTCGGCAGCTTCGCGCTCAGATTGGCAATGTTGCGCAGACCGTTGTGGAGGCATTGAGCGACCTGTTGGTCATTCAAGCCGAGGTTCCCTCAGAGGGCGACGAGGGTGATGAAATGTCCTCTGAAGACCACGAACGTAGCGGAGAGGCCATCTTCACCAGCCAGCTGAACCTTTTCGAGTCTGTTGGAATTATTAGCTCTACCCCAAGTGTTAGTGCAGACAAACAATTGCTCTATGTGCAATCCGTGCTCAGCCCCGTCTTTGGTGATATGGAGCGCAACCTTGAAGCCGCCAAAGCCAACGACGCGCGGGCGCTGCTGCAAATCCACCATGACATTATGGCCCTGGGAACACTTGCCCGCGGATTCTCAGACTGGCAGCCGGGCACTACAGGCTCTCCATCTGCGGGTGTACTGCCCGAGGTTTCGGCAGCTTTCGCCCAGGTGGCGGAAGCCACCCTGGTGTCCCTTGAGTCTCTCAAGAACTCGTTCGACATTCGAACTGCTGCCCGCTTTGCATTCTCTCGACTCATTGGTGTCCTCGGCGCGCAGATTCTCCCCCAACTGCCCCGATGGATCGATGGACTCCTGACTCAAACTTCCTCACGCGATGAAATGGCACTTTTCCTCCGTCTCTTGGACCAAGTTGTTTTCGGGTTCAAGGGCGAGATCTACAGCATCCTCGACACCCTCCTGACTCCATTCCTGCAGCGCGTGTTCTCCGGCATCGCCGAGCCAACCGTCGGTACCGATGACGAGATCCAGCTCGCCGAGCTGAAGCGAGAGTACCTCAACTTCTTGCTCGCAGTGCTAAGCAACGACCTTGGAGCCGTCATCATCAGCGAAAGAAACCAATCCATCTTTGAAACCATCATTACCTCCCTCGAGCATTTCGCCAAGGATAGTGACGACCTGACCACTGCCAAGATGGCATTCAGCGTCTTGAGCCGCATGGCCAGCTGCTGGGGTGGACCAGACATCGCCCCTGCCAATGGCACAGCCACAGCCCAGGCCGCCCTCCCTGGCTTTGGTGAATTCATGATCACCCGACTTTCGCCCCTCGCCTGGGCGCTCCCAACCACAGCGTCTTTCAATCCCAAAGATCCACAAGCCAAGCAAGTCCTTGCCGAAGCAGGCGGACTCCAACGCACCATCTACGCCAAGACTGGCATGGAATATGCCGAGTACCTGCGTAGCCGGGAGCTACCCGGTATGGGCATGGGTGCTGAGCTCATCGAAGAGTTCCTCAACAACATGGGCCAGCTGGACGTGAAAGGGTTCCGGCAATTCTTCCCGGTATGTATGCTCACCCCATACCATTTCATTCCATCTAACCTTCCATCTAGTCATTCATCCAACGATTGAGCGCATGAAGTTTCCTTTTCTCTTTCTCTCTGCTTTCTAGATATCCCCCTCCATATTTACGTTTTTGACCCGAGGTGACGTCTATCCTCCCGTCTTGTGACTTCATCTTCTATAGCATCTCCTTCATCTCCGAGGCTATTGATCGCACATCATGACATCTATGCATGAACCCAACACCCCCCTGGATCAAAGAGAGCGAAAATAAAAAAAAGCCACCCCCAAAAGTCCCGAGTAAATAGCATTTATACCTGCTTCTCATGTGCGCATGGATTGCCCGGCGTTTCTGATAATATCCAAGATATAAGATACACAGAAAGGGGTTTCTACGCGTTGCCTTGGTGTGAAGTAGGTAATTTGAGAAAATGAAGTGATTTATCTTGGTGTAATTTGCTACTCTACTGCCAATACGCTTATTTGGGTAGTTAAGTATCTAGGACAATCTTGTATTGGACCATGGCTAGTTACTGCATGTAGATATAGATGCATCAAAACCATCTTAATTCTCATCGTTCCTTCTATATCATGGACCTAATACCCTGGCCCTCACTTGAGCCAGAAAGCCAATCAGAACATGTTTAAGAATCAAAACGCAAAACATCACTCTTTTCAAGATTTCACGGGGAGCAGGAATCAGGAAAAACACACTATGCAAAGAGATACTTGGCCGCGTGTTCGACATGGTCATCCGCAAAGGAAGACATGGTATAGTAAGAGTGATCATAGTCAGGCTGGTAGCGAACATTCAAGCCGCTGATGCCTGCGTCGCGGGCCGCAGCCTCGAAGTTCTCGGGGAGGAGTTGGCCCTGCTTGTAGAAGTTGTCGCCGGTGCCCTGGATTGGTCAGAGATTGGGAATCGTTTGGTATGGTAAAGATGTGTGTGTGGCTTACGACGTCAATTAGGATGTCCAGAGGACCGCCTGTCCACTTCTTAATCAGCTCTGTGGCATCGTGCTCTTTCCACTTGTTTTGCTGGTCGTCGCCGAAGTAGCCCTTGAATGCCTTTTGGCCCCAGGGGCAGTTGGTTGGGTTTGTGATTGGTGCAAAGGCAGAGACGGACTTGTATTTGCCTGGGTTGCGGAGGAACTGGGGATGTTAGTTTATATTGTGGGTGGGGTAATATAGTCCCAGATAAGTGGAAAAAAAAGATGAAAAAGATAAAATGAGGGTTAGAAACAGAACATACCAAAGTAAGAGCACCGTGTCCACCCATACTGTGACCAGTGATACTAACCCGGCTAGCATCCAATTGAGGGAAAGCATCAAAGACAGTCTTGGGCAGTTCTTCAGTGACGTAGCTGTACATGTTATAGCCAGCATTGTAAGGTGCCTTAGTGGCATCCACGTAGAAGCCAGCACCAGAGCCAAAGTCATATGTATCGTCCTCGCCTTGGATGTTCAGGCCACCTGGAACATAAGTTAATGGGAAATTCAAATACGATGACAGAGTAGAAAAAGGCAAAATGTCAACATTGGCAACATACGTGGGCTGGTATCCGGGTAGAGGACTGCGATGCCTTTCTTGCTGGCGCCGTGCTGGAAGAAGCCCTTTTCAGAACAGTTCTCGGCTGTGCAGGTCAGACCGGAGAGGTAAATCAGCACGGGGACCTTTTGAGTCTGGGCCTGCGGGGGCAGGTAGAGGTTGAATTTCATCTCGCATTTTGTGGTGGTGGCGGCATGGCTCAGCTTGAGGAGCTTTCCGCCGAAGGAGGCGATGGTTGCAGTTGTGGTGACAGCAGACATTATTAGGGTAGTGAAGGATGAGAAGAGAAGAGAAGAGATGAAAGTAAAGAAAGAGGGACGGGGAAAGAAACGGAAGACGGAAGCTGAGCCGAGTGGGGGGAAATGTCCCGCATGAGGGGAACCCGTTTTACCGTTTTGGGTATACAATTGCGACTTCACATTGGTTTATATACATAGAAACATAACAATCATATTCATGATATTCATTCCAGGAACACAGGCACGCCGTAGATAACTGGTGCTGCACCATTGAGGTACTTCAACACACAGGCACCTCGGGACTGCGCAATAGCCGTATCAAGTCCAATATCCACACGTCTCTCAGAGTCTTTCTTCTCAACAAGTCCCCATTCGTCAAATGTAGTCGTGGTAAATCGATCAATATCACGATCCGTCACATCCCAGAGTGTAGCAACCAGTGCCGGGCTGCCCGCATGAAGATAGTTCATCGGGGTGCCGTACGGCTCATACTCCCCGGCTTCAGTCAAGCTGCCACTGCTACATCCCATAAGGAACGCAACAGCACACTGAGTGAGTCGTTTGACAGTGCGGCCACGGATATACTGCGCTCCACTGCCGTGGCCAAAGTAAAGGAACAGGTCCTTCTTTTCTAGCGAGTCGCGGAACTCATCTTCGGTTGGCTCGCGCTGCACAATAGCATTCCACGACTTGAACTTGGAGAGATCCTTTTCGAACGTGGTCTGGGTTGAACGTAAATCGCCAGTTGGGTTCAGGACAAATGAGCCAGACTTTCGGTCCACAACAGCCCCGGATGGGGATTTGCGGAATTGCAGAATTCGATCTCGCAGGCATTCCAATGAGGGAACTCTGCAAACAGGGTATCCCTGTAGACAAGGAAGCGACTCCCATGGGAAAAGATGAAGAGCTTTATCCAAGACGAGAACCGTGTGCTTGGGTGGTCGTGCTGCGAGCTCCTCGCGCGCAGCTTCGTGATAACTGCGCAGCGCGTCCAGGGTGTCGACAACCATCATGTCGAAGTCGATCTCGTCGTAGGCGTTACGCTCGCCTTGGAATTGAAGAATATCCACAACAAAGTAAAGAAGATCCATCAAAGTGTCTTCGGGCTCTTCCTGTTCTTCCAGGTCGCGAAGCCCAACGAACAAGTCAACCACGTTCTGATGGAGGGTCAATCGTGGCCCATCAGCCTTGCCGCCCTTCTGTCGAGAAGGGAGATGCTTGTCCAGAATACCCTGGAAAACACCGGCAAATCGGGCCAGAGCATTGGTCTCTTGCGACAGTGGTGAGAACACACCGCGGAAGCCACCAAACCAGATGTTTTCGACATTCTGTAGAGCACTTTCCATTCGGCGATCAAGTGCTTCGCGGGTTTTCCACCATTCTTTCTTGGAGACCTTGTCTGTGTTAGACTTGGCTGCGTGAGCACTCTCATTGGCCAACTTGATCAGTTCGCACATCTCCTCTTTACCGTCTTCAAAAGTGAACTGCTCTTCCTCGTCATCCTCCGAGTTTCCTCGGTGGAGAGGAAGGCGTAGAAGGAATGGAGAGCGATCTTTCTGTAGTCGCGAGACCACAAATTCTGTCTGGTCTGCGCTGAGAGACAGGGAAAGAACATTCCAGCTTTCGGGCAGAATGTCCACGTAATCTTGAGTGAAGTTGGAACAGAGAGCATCGTCCAGATCAATGGCTGAAGGGAACGAGGTTGGCCAAAGAAGAGGATCAGCATGGTCAGCCAATTGACGATCGATATCAATCGCCATGCTTTCGCGAGCAAATGCACCAACGCGGCCGATTTCTGAACCCAAGTTAGTTTTGGCGACGGACCACACGGGTTGTAACACTTACCATTCATGTTTGCAGGTGACTGGGTTAAGTTGGCTGGAATACCAGGAGAAGTCGCATGCGACAACATCGATATCCGGCTCATCAGACGGGACACTGCGTGGCCATCGAGTGTTGAACCAAGAATCGTCGCATCAGAAAACACGCTGGCAAGGCAATCACTCGCCTTTGACAACATCACCGAGAAGTCCTCGTTCGCTTTTTGAGCCTTGGTGCGGGCAGTCTTAGCTGGTGCCTTGGCCCGCCTTGTCGAGGCTTTCTTTGCAGGCACAGGGGGTTCATCTGCCGTCTTGCTCGGCGATTTGAGCGATGGTAATGAGATTGTAGATTCAGGTAGGACACAGTAGACGGCATGGCTGGCGAAATGACGGATTGCGTCAGCTAAGAGATGCTCGCTTTCGCCAATTTCCAGAGTGATCTTGCTTTCCCGAGCAACGGCAAACTTTCTTGCCTCGGCAAGGGTCTGCGCTGAGCGTTCAAAGTCGCGTAGTTCTCGTAGACAGTCAGCTTGCTGCCTGAGGATGTTGCCCTTGAGTTGAGTAATGGTTTTGGATTGGACCTCTGGGGGAGTAGGTTTCGGAGCTGGGATTTTCTTTGTTGTTGCTTTACTGGCCGCGGAGCTAGTTGCCCGGGTTCGTCGGGTGGTAGTTGTGGTGGGGGTTGGAGTTCGCCGACTGCTGGTCCTGACTCGTAGCTTGTCCATCTTATCCTCCAGTTCTGAAACAGCCGAAGCCGCCAAAGTGGCCGGTGTGTCTGCAGATGTCACAGATGCGACAATCTTTTCCGCCTCGAGAAGAATGCGGAATGCTTTCTCGTGTGCACCTTGAATCTTGTACAGAGAAGCAAGTGCCATCTGGAACGAGACGGTCTCAATGCTTTTCTGGGTCTGTTTGGAAGACTCAGCAGCAGCAGAAAGATGATCCTGGCCTTCGTTTAGATGGCCACTAAGGACCCAGTGACATCCAAGCTGGGTTTGCGCTGCGAGTAAACGCGCATTTGCGTCAAGGGTCTTGTCAATCTTGAGCGCTTGTTCGCCGTAATAAATGGCATCTTGGAAGAGACCATGGTGGGCAGAGAGGGTTGCTAGGTTCAGCAAGCAGGTGTGGTGAGAGCCAAGATGCGGCCAGAACGGTGCTCCTTGAATGTAAGTCGCAGAAACGTCAGGCGAAGACCCGTTTTGGGAAAGGTCAAGTTTGGCGACTCCGTCGGCTACAGCGTCGACATCAGTGCTTCCAGGGGCGGGCAAGGACTTGTCTTGCTTTTTCTGGGCGAGTCTTTCGACCTTAGCCCAAATACGACAGTTCAGTCTCACCGACAACTTTGCGAAGTAGAGAGCCTGCGTGGCTGAGCCTTGCGCGGTAAATAATCGAGATTGGACGAAGGCCGCATCTGCGACAAGTCTCTCCCATGAGATTTTTGACAGAATAGTCAATTTGCTCAACTCGGATTTGTGACTCTTTTCATAGAGTGTCCGAGCGGCGGAAAGAGCAGAGGCAGCCTTTTCAACTTCTCCGTTCTCCAAAAGGTATTCCACCCGGGCAACCTTGTAAGAGATGGAAGCAAGAGTCGAGACCTTGTTCTGCACGATGTATTGCTCGCCACGCGAGAGGAGCTCACCTGCCTTTTGGCAGTAACCAAGGCGGCAGTTTTGCAACACCAAACGGGAGAGAATTATGATAGCATCTGACATATCCCCTGACTGTTGGAGCTCTGCAGCACGCAGTATCAGCTCGAGAGTACAAAGCTGCGCTTTCCAGAGGCCATGGATTTCCGTGTAGTCTACCAGAGCCTTCAACTGAAGGACCCAGTAGTCTGGGTCATTAACACTCAGGAGCAAAGTCTTTTCATCGACACACCGGCGAGCCAGTGAAGTCCAAGAAGCAAGCGTTGCATCCAATACACTTGCATCAATCTTACCTTGGTGGAAGCCAAGAATGATATGAAGCGAGTTCCGCGCATGAATTGCAGACTGGGTCAGATCAGAATCTTCTCCGATTTGAACATCGCAGGCCAAAGCCTCTGCTGCTTCTTCCAGCAAGGTCTCGCTCATTTCCGGGCCGAGGGAGGTTGGATTTTCGAGGAGGAAACGCAAAGAGGAAAGGATCAGACGAGAGCGGCGAATGGGATGAAGATCCAAAGGGTAGAGCGCGAGAAGTGAAGAGACGAGTGGGCCCAGCATTGAGCGGAATTGCTCTTCGCTGGAGGATTGACTGTGCATATCAAAAAGCAAGCCCATTTGCCATTCTAGAAGGATAGTCCTGTGCTCGAAATCGAGCTCAGTATCGTCGTACACAGAACATGGCTGGGATCCCTTTCTGCGCAGTTTCATCTTCAAGAGGGCGGAAAGTACACGGCCCAACATAAATCCAGGAGTTTGAGGGTCCTGGCTCACTGAATTTGGATTTCGTCCTCTGCTACCCTTGACGACTTCGTGAAGAGTGCCAGAGATGATATATTCATCGATAGAATGGCGGAACATCTTGTCAGAGTCACTGTAGTAGTTTCCCTCGGCATACAGATGGGCCATTCTCTCAAACTTGAGAGCCGCAAAGGCGGTTTTCCGGTGAGAGCTTGAGCAGTTCGCAAGAAGCTGGGTTGAATGTTTGAGGAGAGGGATCAGCTCTCGGTAGCCATGACCGGATTCCTTCTCTTTGATATATCGAGACCAGAATAGGTTCGAAAGTTTGACGAGGGCCATGCCAATGTTTTCGGTGTTTTCTGGGGTATCTTCGCCGGAAGATTCGATTGCCGAAAGCAAGCGTTGGCAGTCAGCTAGTATAGGTAGCATATCTTCCCATGGTGGCCGCTGGGACATGATGGAAAGTTTGCCAACTGCCACTGCCGAGTCAATAGCAGCAAGAATGATGCTCCGCGCAAGCGAAACACGGCTGTTGAACATCTCGACTTCGTTCTCATCGCTTTCTTCTGTCGGTTGGCGTCCAATATAGCGTCGTAGGAATCTGAGGAATGCTTGCAGATACTCTCTGATCTGACTGGCAACTTCGTTCTTTTGGTTCTCGGATTCGATGGTTTTCGTGACGGCCTCGCCAAACCAGGCAAGAGCAACCTTTTTCAATCTGGCGGCCTCCACAAGAAGCTCATCTAGATCGTTGGCGCTACCTCTTAGTTGCAAGCCAAGCGCTGCTGTTGCCTCCGAGATAGAGTCCAATGTCGCCCCTAGCAACTTTTTGGATGTCTTCAAAGCCTGGAAATGAACAGAAGCGATTTTGCACCGGACTGTTGCTAATGAAAGGCTCTGTGTTTTTGAAAGTGGGTTGATGGCTTGTGTAAGAAGCTTCATGGATTCATCGAAACAGCCGGCGTCGAAAGCGAGCTGACCGAGGATTGTCATTAATTTGGCGGCTTGGGTGGCGTTCGATGATTCCGATGACTTCTTCTTGGTTTCTGCGATGGAAGTCTGCACCCGGGTAATATTCTTGTAGATAAGAGCAAATTCGGCCTTCTCGATTCCCTTGCTGCGGTGCGAGAAGCTGCCGAGATAACGAAGTAAAGGATCGAAGAATTCTTTGCTCTCGTCGCAGACATGACCAGACAGCTTCCAACTCATGGACCGCACCTCGAGAGAAAGCAGCTGAAAACTCAATGAGGTGATTGGCTTGAGGCTACTGGAAGCCTCGTCTTTGGAAACGGATGTTCCAGCGCAGAGCGAGAGCACTGCATTGGACAGTAGCTGCAGCTGGAGAGCAGCCTTATCCGTGGTCAATTGCCCCGATTTCAAGGCTGCCAAAATAACCTGCGCAGGACTGCTGGAGTCGGATATTTGCAGGCAAGGTAGTACTTTCTGTATCGTCGATGCTCTTTTATCCGCAGCCAATAGTCGCAACACATTCGAGTGGAAAGAGATGACCAAGCTGTATGGCGTTTTCGCGTTCGCGATATGGGCAAATGTCAACAAGTCCGACATTCGCTCCTTCGCGATCTCGTCCTCTGTGTCCTTGGATTCCGCGACTTTCCTCCCCGCTTTCCCGCTGTCCAAGTATTGCTGTATCCTGCGCTTGAGGAGTCGGAGTTCCTTGTATGCGAGATCGTTCAGTCCGAGAGTGATTAGCTTCCCTGCAAGAACACACAGTCCTTGTTCTAATTGCATGTTGGGGAAAGTGTCGCCTGCGGTATCATTCTTCAGTGTGCGCAAAGTCGACAGCGCAAGTCTGGCGCATTCGGCTGCGGACGTGACGCCGGAATCGGGATCTTGTGTAGAGGCATTCTGGCGCCTAGCTGTTGAGACTTTGGCGGCGTCTGTGAGGGTCTTTAAAGTGGCATTGAACACCTCCGTAGCAAAGACTAGCTTCTCCTGGCTCGACAGGGTCGAGTCGTCGGCCAAGGACTGCAATGAAGCATCGGTTACAGCCTTTGATTTCGTTGCGCGTGAGGTTCTGCCCCGACTGGCCGTGGCGGGCTCTCGTGTGGAAGTCGATCGTTTAGGTTTCTCGGGCATCTTTGGTGACCCGCGGAGGAGTGTTTGGAGGGACAACAAGGTGGCGTCGGAGCAGGTGGTTGTTGAGCTAAGTGCCTGCTTTATGGATTCTGTTAGAGAGCTGGCCGGCAAGACGGTGACCGCCATTTTGGATGTATTATGGACTGAGGTCATCTGAAGTCGGCTCTTTGAGTGCAATCGCTATCTCCAGACGCGGTTGTCGCAGCAACAATACCACTATACCCTTTTGGGACAGCTGGCCTTGGGGCCTGAGGCAGAAACACCCTCATCTTTTCCCGCTGCGGCGATACTCACTGGCAGCTCAACACCAACATGACTTCCGCTTTACGATCCAGGGCCTTCGGGCTTAGCCGGAATATTTGGGCTACTCCCTCAACACTTAATGCTACTCGTCAATGCCGCAGTCCAGCGGCGCGCTCATACTCGACCTCCGATCGCCTCCCGAAGATCGCAGACACCTCAGTATGGACGGCCATGATTCCCAAATTCATTCGCAATAGGGGTGCGCACAAGGACCCAAAGAAGGAAAAGTCAAAAGAATGGAATCCGGCTACGTTTTATATCATCATTTTCACCTTGATCGGTTCCCAGGCCATTCGCATGATCACTTTGAAGAACAGCTACGCGGCATATACCCGGACGACAGATGCGAAGATCGAGCTTCTACGGGAAGTCATTTCCCGAGTCAAAAATGGGGAGCAGGTCGACGTCGAGAAGCTACTAGGAACGGGTGATGAGGCGAAGGAGAGAGAGTGGGATGAAGGTTTGTCGAGACCTGAGCTACGTCTGACCTGGAATTCCAGCGGCTGACTCATCCTGCTTGTACAGTTTTGCGTGAGATTGAAGCCGAAGACTCCTTGTGGCATCAGAAGAAGACTAGCCAGCGAGAAGCTGAGGAGGCCCAGGCGCCTGTGAAAGAGGAGAAGCAGAAACAACCCACACAGCCTTCTAGCGAGGACAGCGGACCTGTTAAGACCGAGACGACGAAGAAGATGCGGTTCTACTGATTTATGTCTGATTGTGGCAAAATTGCCTTTGCTTTAATGCCTCGGCGTGGGGCTTCAACTCCAGGGGATTCCACCAGAGCCTCTGAGCTCAGCCTGAGACCTTGTTCGGAAATCCTATCCTCGGCCGTTAGTGACTGGCATACCCATGGGAAATCCATGGATGTAAAATTATGTACAGACAATCTTTCCTCACGTCAGATTGGGATACCCATTTGTTCTTCGGCAACCTTATATATCACTTTCCAACGTCGGGCGATATCCATAACTCGAATTCAAACACCGGATATAGCCGCACCAGACGTTTGATCATTCTCACTCGTGCAAGGATGATGAGTGCTATTTAGGTACTCACCGTTTGATTGCGCAGCATTGCAATTGAAGTATCAGACTATCGACTTCACTTGCACCTGACAATCACCTTGACTATGGCCATCTAAATGCTCAAACTGAATGCAATGATCAACCCAAACCACATCTAGATTGAATATATAGATATAGAAATCTCATGGCCTCTATGCCAACCAGACACCCAACTTTATCCGCTGTTGATACAATGCACGGATGATTTTTCAAACCAGAATGCAAAGCAAGGCCAAAATGAAGTCGAACTGAATCCGAAAGAAAAGACAAGTAAATCCCAATCGAGAAACACGTCTAGACACGAAAATAACAAAACAAAAAGTCGCTTTAATTGAAACTGTCAAAAAAGACAAAGACCAAATCATCTAGGCTCTAGCTCTAAGCTCTATTTGGAGCTCTGCAGGAACTTGGGCCAGTTTTCAGGCCGCGGGACCTGCACCCGGCCAATGTTCTGGTCCAGATCGAGGATGAGCTTAAGTGCATTCCTTGATCGGAGGTAAGGCAGAGGGGCCTTGGCACCCTGGCCACCGAGACCAGGCTCAACATGGCCAGTGGGAGTGATGGCGTCGCCCTCACCAGGCATGGGAAGGGCCTTTTGCAGGACTTCGTAGGCAGCAAGAGTGAAACCGAATTGAGGGGAAGAACGCATGATACGGGCGGGGCCGCCCTTGAAGAAGGCGGCGAGTCCTTCTTCCTTCCACACGGTTGTGGCGCAGTGTCGGAGACCGGTGTACTTGGTGTCACCCTTGCGAGCCTCGACTTGGAGACGGGTCTTGATGACATCGCAGGGTGTGGTCAGGTATGCGGCGGGCATACCGGCGATAGCACCGGCGGTAAGAAGCTGGACAACACCCAGCTTGTTGGTTTCGGTTTCACCGAAGAAATCGCTCTTCAGGTGAGAGTAGGTGGGGAAGTAAATGGCGGAGAAGGGAACATCGCGCAGAAGACATGCGCTGGCTCCCTTGTACAGACCCATCAAACCCAGGTTCTTGACGATCCACAGGGCCGAACGACGAGGGGCACCCTCGACATTTTTGGCGATCTCACCCTGGACCTGCAGACGAATCTTGACAATTTCAAGAGGGTTGGTGAAAACGACCTGGCAGGCACCGGCTGTACCACCAGCTACAACCTCGTGCAAGTACTTGATGCGCTTGGTGTCCTTGTCTGTGAAGAAACCACGAACCAGGTCGTTCACAGTCAGCTTGATGGCCTTTTCAGGCGCAACACCAATCAGCTGCGGGATGACACCGGAGTAAAGACCGGTGAAACCCTCGTTGCGGATAACCTTCCGGGCGCAATCGATGGAGTTGTTGTACAGTCTCTCACCGGGCCGAGAAGAGCGCTGGTTCTGGAGACGGGTCTTCACCAGATCGATGGGGTAGACCATGAAGGCACCAAATGCACCAGCAATACTACCCAGGGCGAAGTGGTGAGCAGACTCCAAAACACTGTGCAGCAGACCCTTGGTCTTCTCGGCGACTTCCTGACCAGCAGCCGCGGCCTGACGGGCCGCGACCACGGGGATGCGCCATGAGGCATCGATGACCTTGGCGAAATCCTTCTGGGCGAGACGTCCAGAGGGGGCATCGAGGCCGGCGAAATGGAAGAGGATATCGGCTTCCATGGGGGTGAAGAGGGAGAAACGGGTGAGGCGGGCGGCCTCATTCAGGAAATCGGAACGAGTGATCTTGCCGTCGGTGCTCTTTTTGGTGGCCTCGCGAACGATCATGTCGATGATATCCATCTCGCGCATGACATTCTGGAACGCCCGGACATTGGCGTAGGAGATGCGGTTGCTGGTGGAGATGTTGCACAGGGTCGGGAGGTTCTCGAGGACATGGTCGGAGAGCTTATGTTTTGAGGTCTCGAGGATGATGCGCTGGAAGTCCTCGGGCTGGATGAACCCATCACCGTCCTTGTCGAAGATGTGGAAGGCCTGACGAATTCGCTCCCCCTGGAGGCCGCGCAGCATCTGCGCGAATTGGGGGTAGGTCATGTCATGGCGGGTCTTGGAGCGACCTCCGTACAGCGAGGCCCATTCCGAGTCCCAATCGAAGGGAATGCTCTCGGCACTCTTGTTCAGGTTGTACAGGCCCTGGACGGTATCGAACTTGACACTACCGGTTCCATCGAAATCGAAGAGGCGGAAGGCGATCTCGTACTCGGCGTCAGGCTTGGCGAGGAGGTTTTCGAAGGAGGCCCAGTCGGAGATGTTCAGCTTGCCAGCCCTGCGTCGGTCTGCGACGTTAAAGAGGATGCCATATTGCTCGCGCTTGATCTTGTGCTATTGGACGAATGGGTTAGCCTGTTATTCTTTCATTTTCGTGCTTCTGAGTTCAGATGACACGTACATAGTCCTCCTGCTTGGGTGCCACGGCGTTGATGAAGTTCTCCTCGCTCATGAACAGGTCACCATTCTCGTCCTTTTGCGCATGACGATTGAAATTGGCGCGTGCCTGACTCGAGAGCTGGGGTTGCTCTGAGGATCCGAGGAATTGTTCCTTCACAGCTTCCGTAACACTGGCCATTTTGTGATGTGGAAGGGGAGAATCGAAAATCCCACAAAAACTGGGGGAAGGGAGGGAGTGGAGACACTGAGTCAAGGAAAAGGAATAAAAGTTATGCCCGAATTGCCAATTGTTTTGCCCCTTTAGGCTTATTACTATTATTACTATTATTACTATTATTACTATTATTATTAACTCACTACAGTACTGTTACTCTCAGTGTGGCCACGCGGAGATCAAATTTTCTTATTTACCCGGCTCACTCCTCTCCGCATCCGATATCGCGTCCCTGGATATCAGCCTTACGGCATCGCCTGTGATTCGATCTTTTGGTCCGATCCATGGATTAGCGCACGTTTGCCACAAGGAGCCACGGGATTGACACGTTCTATATAAATTAGCCAGGTACAGAGTCTACACAGTACTTGGGTTAAGAGGCAAATAATGAAAAAACAGTCAAATTGGGAACTTCGGGAGAATCGGGAACAAACCGGGGAGCTGTCACATGGACCGGTGTGCCAACTCGGGTGCGGAGTCTGAGGGGTTCTTCTCTATTGGTGTCCCCTCGCTCTCTTTATGAGTCTACTTACAGACTTAAGTACTTCAACACTCGGCACAACTCCGGCTTCTCTTTTCTTACATTATAGAGATCATAGATTGATAACTCTCTATTCGAGTGCCCTATTTAAGTACTGTGTAAATAGCGATTCCGCCCTTCCTAAGTGTTTTACCATCATACCCCCGCGCGTAAACTTGCCTATCTGGGGGTGTCCCCCCATACCTTCCCCATAAGTGCACGGTGCTCCTAAGCTCCCCAACTCAATCGAAAATTGGAGAACAGCTCCTGCAATTGGGGGTCTCTGACGTGCTGGTGAGTACTCGCGTCATCATCTTAACCCGAGTAACACTCAGTCGGGTACTCTGTACTCCGCATCGTCGGAAGCTCACCGGCTCATATCGTCTGAGCCCTGGAAGTTCATTTCATAATGGATGGGGTAGCTCTAGCTCCATGATTAACCGCAGAGTTTTCTGTAAGGACGATCACTTGGACAGGGGAGATCAAACCTGCATATGGCGGTGACACGGGTAATTTGGCCTGGACCGAGCTGCATTTGAGATCGATGTCGGACATTTATTATGGCGCGAAATCGAAATGTCAATAAGTTTCAGTCCTGGAGGGACGGCGTCGTTACTAGTTACTCTATACTCCATATGGTGTAGTAGAGCTCGGGTTTAAACCCGAGATCCACTACTATGCCGATGGAGCTATGAGTATAGTATACATACACTGTTTTATCAACAAAGATCATCACACTAGGACGAAACTGAGACCCGAGAGAGCGAAGCTAGATAGAATTTTATGAATGAAGTCCAGATAGCTTTGGATTTCGCAAGCGCGAGCTTCAGTGGACTGCTCAAGCCAAAAAGGTTTAGCGCACCACCCGGACAGGCTTCAAATTATGCTTAATCGGCCTTTCTCATTCTCAGACTCGGGCATCACAATACCCTCCTATGTATATATGAAAGGATTTCCTGAAGAATTGAGCCACCTGCGTGGTGTGCTCTTCCACCCGACCTCTATTTTCCTCAATGCAACCCCTGTGGGGTTCCAAGGTTCAGCATCAAGTTGACTGCATTCCCAGGGACAATGGAATCTCCCATACTTCCAAGTTAATTCATGTAATAAATCATCCGACAGGTCGTACAAACTCTTGATTCTTCAATTGCTGAAGCTGGGGACGATGGCCAGAGAGTTGACAGCGGGAATGTGGTCAGGCAGATGAAACCCTGAAAGTGCTCTGGCTGAGATTGATAAGCTAGATGGGACTGAAGGGAGCTGGTAGAATGGCTGGGTTTATCCTGGAGAGCTTGGGCTAGCTTGTCTGCATAGGATGTGGACCTCGGGAGGAGCCTCCATATGACGACTGCAGAATTGGCTTTGTCTAGGTACTAAGAATAGAACAGTTTATTTGCCGAATCTGCAGGACTTTGATAGTCCAGATTGGCTGCTGAGAACTCACCTCTAGAGGAACGCTCCAGGCCTTAAAAGTTGGCCTTTGTTCAATCTCGACGAAGAAGAGGTATGCAGCCAGTAGATGGAATGTGAGGCCAAAGGATAGGTATTTGACGAGTCTACTGTCAGACTTTCAATCTGTGATATCTCGGCCTATGGACTTGAAGCCAACCTTGGAAGGGAGGGATATGCACTTTGCGTTCTCCCCAAATATTTCCGCTTTTGAACTTAGAACTACACAATTTCTGACTGGAGATATTTCGAGACTCTCTGCATATCTCTCTACTCTTCGATTTTTCACACAGATTCAAATACCTTTGGATGTATCTACAGTCAGTTTTTCGATTTATTTACGACCCTAAGTGCAAAAGGGTCTAGCGTGTCAGGCTTCCAAGGTTCGGATTATGCTTAATATGCTTATCTTTGGTAGACCGCCTTTTCTCATCGCAAAGGCTGTCATCTTGTCGGCACTCCAGCTTGGCCAAAGTCATTCTATCGCATTTTCGGCCCGTCAACCCCACTGAGGGTCTTTACGAATGAGGCGGTATCCTCATTGGGCCACAGTGGAGCTGCGTTGATGTTGCCAATTGCGTCGAAGGCTGCGTGTGGCGTTCACAAAGATCATCGCTCGAGTTCATTGTGGTTATTGATAACAAGAGACCCAAAGACATTTTCCACAATGGACATTGTTTCCTCAAACCACTACAATTCCTTGTCCTCAATCAAAGACAACCTGACCCTCGAGTTCCTACTTCAAATGTTCAATATCTATATAAACTCTCTTGGTTCGCCTCAGAACCCAAGAAGTACCATCACCCCACAGAAAACCATCTCAAAAATACCCACAATGACTAAATTAACCAAGCCTCAACCTGCTCCCAAACCCGAGAAGCCTAAACCTGTTCCCAAACCCGAGAAGCCTCAGCCTCCTCCTCGCCAGGCTGGCGACCCTCCCAACAAGCTTTGGAAGCCTCGTCCTCCCAACCCAAGCCCAAAGGCTCCTAAATAGATCAAAATTCCACCTAGCTCCTGGAAGGCCTTGAGAAGCTGCAGATCCTTGAGTCTGAAGTATGCTACCTGCCATGTGGTAGACATTTTGGCAATACTTCATCTTTCGACTATACCCATAGCGCTTTTCATTTGTATTTTAGTATAAACCATAATACATGTTAACATGTACACCTTTGTTCTGCGATTTCTTCCCTGGCATAATACGTAAATTATTAATAATCACTCAACGCTGCCCACTATGTCACCCACTCCTTCCCAGAGTTTCCATCTACGGTGCAGACTGGCAGCTGGAAATCAATGTTTATGGGACATATCCGCCAATGGCCGAATCAAAGCTGCAGTGCAGTAGTATCCGGCTCCAAGGTCAGTCATAAAATAGGATCGGGAGTCATCTCTTCCGACAATATAATTTGCGAGGGCACCGTCAAGGCTATCACTTATAATGCCTCAAGGTGAGATAGATTCTCACCTAAATGATAGATAGCCTAACACTTGTCTAAGGAGCCTACAAAATGCTTACATGAAAAGCATTTTGCTACAACCGTATTGAGGGATAGTCATCCGCTATATATCCGAAATATAGCTGAGATAAGACTCCGCAGACTCCCAGAACACGAAAGAAGGCTCACAGAACAATATCAAGAAAAATCTATAATATTATGGCGATAATGATGGGTTTTCGGAGTAAGCGTCGTGATACAATTGGAAAGTTAGCGACTGATTTACAAAATGGTTTGGAAAGATGGAAATTTAACTTTATAATGGTCAAATGCTGATATCTATCTACGGCAAATATGATAGAAGTTGCAGCATGCACGATAAAAACTCGTATGATGCGTGAGAGAGAGACGAGTGAATATGCTCTCGAGTATCTAGATCTATGGAAGCAAGAGTCACGTGATATTGCCACCCCTAATCTCTTAACACTGTCATTTCCAAACTTATCATGCTTAAGAAGCCTTAAACAAGGTATCCAGTATTGAGGACACTTGAATAATTTCTTCATCCTCGAAAGGGCGACCCACAATCTGGATAGTTGACGGTTGGTTTGCGAACAAACCCGGATCATCTGTTATCGACAAAAAATTAGAAATCAAGTCGCTAGAGGGCATTTGGCTTAGCAGACTTACACAGTTCATGGTTGCGCTGATCGTAGGGATTTGTTTCCAACGGTCGGTACATTTCATCCACGGGGTCTAGCTGGGGATCCACCTTGAAGTTGGCAATTGGCAAGATGACAGAGGGATAGTCAAGAAGATTGAACAACGAGGTATATCCCCAGTATATGTTGAAGTCATGAGGATATCCCACTGCAGGGGCTGGGGGTGCTATGAGTGCATCAATAGCACGGCCAGAGCCACCAACTGTATTGTTCCATGCATCTGTAAATTGTTCCTTGAGGGCTCTTGTTTTGAGGTTCAGCTGTCCAGTATATTAGCATATCCTCCTTTACCGCACTATCGAAAAGAAAATAAAACAAAAAAGAGACATACTTGTAATGCCTCTGCAGCAGAGTGCTCTCGGGGGTTGAAAACCTTGAGCAGATCGGCAAAAGCTGGTATAATAGGCTCCCCAGCAGCTGCCAGAGTAGACCTAGTTCCCTGAGACCCCGATTGATAATAGATTTCAAACTAAAGTGACGTTAACGATGCAGTTTCTCCCGCTTTCGATGACATACTTACCGTGGTTTGAAGAGCATCCCAGGCATCAAAAGGTAGCTTGAAATCGATGACTGTAAATAGAATTAGCATGGATTCTATGAAGATTCTTAAAGAGAGAGAAGTAAAAAAAGCCAACTTGCCCTCGTGTCCGGCCTTCTCAAGAGTCTTTTTGCTGTGTGCAAGAGCTCGTAATACCGGTGGGTGAGGCATTACAGCTCCATCCCAAGTCAATAGTCCGACCGTGAGTTTGCGACCTGAATAATCCAGGGTTCTCCAAGGCACAGGCACGGAAGTCACATCATATTTGTTGCTCGGGTGTGCGTTGATGACTTTGGTAAATAATCCAAGATCGCCGAGAGAATGGCACACGGGACCACAAGACAGTTTGATTGTGAGATTCCCGGTGTTGGTGTTTTGCATGCCACCTTTGGGTATGCGATCCGACGTGGGTCGAATGCCATATAGCCCGTTGAAAGCGGCCGGGACACGAATAGAGCCCCCCATATCGGTCGAAGGGGCGATTGGGCTGCCTCTCAAGGCTACTAGAGTTGCATCTCCGCCCGAGCTACCGCCGGCACCCAAGTCTCTGTTGAACGGGTTTGTAGTGCGGCCCCAAAGATTACTGACTGTCTCCAAAGCCATGCCCGACTGAGGCATCGTTGTCTTACAGAAGAAAACTCCGCCTGCAGCACGCAATGTTGCTACAAGCGCAGAATCTTGCTTTGCAATGTTATTCCTCCTTGAAACGTAGCCCATTGTTGCGACATGGCCTTCGACTTCGTGGGAATCCTATTTGGCAACTTCGTCAGCCGTTTTAAATCCATATCCAAAGGCATGTGCTTTGTTTGCCGTACCTTTAAAGCGATAGGAACTCCATGCAATGGCCCCTTTAACTTCTCACCCTTGTTTAGAGTCTCATCAAGCTCTTTCGCCTGCTGGAGACCATCTTCAAAAAACCAATCGGTCAGGCAATTGACCTATTGTGGAAGTTAGCTTGGTTCCCTGATTTGAAAAGACGTTGACCTGCTAGCTGATGGGCAATGGCAGCCCGGGCAGCAAAAGCCTCTAACACCTGCACTGCTTTCAATTCGCGAGACTCCAGACGGTTCACAATTTCGACGACCGTGAGCTCGGTAATTTTGAGTTGCTCTCTTGTTAAGATTCCACTTGCAGAAGGCACACTTGTCACATCCTTCAGCGACCTATATTTGTCAACATCTAACCGCCAGCCGGTTGGAATGGCCGCCAGCACTGCGGCTTGAGCTTCATTGCTTATGGTTTTCCACGACATGTTGGGGATTCCAATCGAAAATAGTTTTCGGATTTTCAATTTGTCAGGGCAAGAACGGCATTACCCTTCGCAAGGCACATCGGTGGAGTAAGTGGCAAGGGAAATGACCTCGGAACAAGTTCAGCGCGTGTTGCACCATATGAGACAAAGAAATGATAATGTATTCCGATTGGATTCACTGTGTATGCTCCGATTCGGAACTCGGAGAGATGTTGTTTCCTTGGTTTTGGAATCGGTGGGAGTACGCGTACATAGACTGGAGTCGCTTTTTCTTTGTCCTTTTGTTCATCTCCAGTCATATAGCCGTGTCTGATGCACGCCGTTGCAGGGTTGTGATTCGTGATCGCCCATCACATTAATAATGTCACATCATGAAATCTGAATTTGTAATCAGCAGGTGCATACCGTCATTTTGTTTGTGATGGTACAATTTTCATGTCCCTCTCACCTGGTCATCTATCAATTCATCATTGTTTTCCAACTCTCAGATTTCACTCAGATTTCACTCAGAGGTTCGATCTGAGGTTTGTTGTTTGGCACCTATCCCACCACTCCAAACAATATCCAAATCATGACGCAAACAATAATCGACAATGTCGCCGCCAAAGGCATTTCCTATTACACACCTGCACAGGAGCCTCCAGCAGGAACTCAATTAGAGGGATCAATCAAGCTGTTCACCCCTCTTACTATCCGTGGTGTCACGCTTCCAAACCGTCTGTTCCTTGCTCCCCTTTGCCAGTACTCTGCCAATGCCAATGATGCCAAGGTCACCGATTGGCATTTGACGCATTTAGGAGGCATTCTCCAGCGTGGCCCGGGGCTGGCAATTATGGAATCCACCGCGGTGCAGAGATTGGGCCGTATCACACCTCAAGATCTTGGTCTCTACGAAGATGCTCAGATTGAACCGTTGAAGCGGATCACCGAATTTGCCCACAGCCAGAGCCAGAAGATCGCGATTCAATTAGCTCACGCTGGTCGAAAGGCCAGTGCAGTTGCTCCCTGGCTGAGCCTGAATGCTATGGCTGCTAAGGAAGTCGGCGGGTGGGATGAGCTCGTTGCCCCATCGGCAATCCCCTTTGAGGAAGGGGTCAACATAGTGCCCAAGGCCCTTACCTTGGATGATATCGAGGCATTGATCAAAGATTTCGCAGAGGCTGCGAAAAGGGCTGTCAAGGCCAACTTTGATGCTATTGAGATTCACTCCGCTCATGGGTATCTATTGCACCAGTTTTTGAGCCCTGTTAGCAACAAAAGAACGGATCGATATGGAGGTAGTTTCGAAAATAGAATCAGACTACTCCTGGAGATCTCTGACGCTATTCGAGCTAGCATCCCGCAAACAATGCCTCTATTGATCCGAATCAGTGCAACTGATTGGTTCGAATTCACTAAAGATGATGAATTAAAGAAAGAATTTCCCGAGAGCTGGACAGTTGCCGAATCGGTTCAGCTCGCCCCGCTCTTAGCTGAACATGGTGTCGACTTGGTCGATGTCAGCTCAGGTGGGATTCACCCCAAGTCTGCGATTGCGATCAGGCCAGGGCCTGCCTACCAGGTGCATTTGGCTCAAGAGATCAAAAAAGCTGTTGGCGACAAGCTATTGATCACAGCTGTCGGCGGAATCAAAACAGGGCCTCTGGCCGAGGAGGTGGTGCAATCTGGCATTGACGCAGTGCAGGCAGGGCGCTGGTTCCAGCAGAATCCTGGCTTGGTTCGCGCTTTTGCTAATGAGCTGGGGGTGAAAGTGAGAATGGCCACGCAAATCGACTGGAGTTTCGAAGGACGTGGAAAGGGAACACAGAAGAGCTCGTGATCAATTGGAATATTGCTCTTTTTATAACCGATAGTATGAAGAAAGCCACCTTGCTAATCTCTCTAAATGATTGCACAAAAGAGGAAAAAGTACAAAAGCTGGCCAGCGAGGTCTAGGCCATGATATCTGGTTGGGTCGTGAAGGTTACCCAGGTGACGTTCGGCCCGGATCCTTCGCGGGAGGTCCCGCGAGGCGCCCAGTAGATCAGCAAAGTCCAAGCTCCCCGATTGCAGAGATCTGACAGAATCCAGGAAGCTTGGGGGTAAGGCCAGCGGGAAAGAAATTGAAGTTGTTGAGAAAAGAGACCCAATCGACAAGACCTATCACAAAAGACCAAAAGAATATACCGTTGAGTTTTGAACCGTCTTTGGAAAGATTTTGACACTTAATCTTTCATGATTCAATATTTATTCAGAAGGAAGGCCCATGGTCTTCGCCTATCCTAGTCACATTCCTCCGGGGAACTGTCTCCTGCATTTGATTGCTCACTATGCCAACGTTTGAGGAACGAGCTCATTTCAGAAGCATATCTGGGATTTTCAGATGCTGCTTCAAGCACTGCTTGGGATATCACAGCACTATCTTTTCGGTAATCTTTCAAGATTTGAATGATTCGCATGCTTCCATCTCCATCATTCCTTGCAAATGCTTTCATCACCTCTTCGGATATTGTAAGATTCTCTCGATATCGAAAGAGAGCAACTAAAGATGGTGTTTCAGAGCTCCCAAGATTTCCTGCTGCTGCTTTGACGACTTCTTCGGATATTGCAAGATTCTCTCGATGTCGAAAAAGAGCATCTAAAGCTTCATAGGCCCAGCTCCCAAGATTTCCTGCTGCTGCTTTGACCACTTCTTCGGATATTGCAAGATTCTCTTGATATTGAAAGAGAACATCTAAAGCTCCATGAGGATAGTGTCCAGTGTTTCCTGCTGCTGCTTTGACAACCTCTTCGGAGATTGGAAGCTTCTTTCTATGTTGAAAGAGAGTTTTTAAAATGTTATGGGGATATTTTCCAGGATTCCCTGCTGCGGCTTTGACAATTTCTTCGGAGATCGGAACATTCTCTCCTGCGTGTTGGAATAGATCCCTTAAAACTCCAGCGGCAAAGAATCCAGTGTTCCCTGCTGCTGTTTTGACCACTTCTTCGGAGATCGGAAGATTCTTTTTATATTGAAAGAGAGCCTTTAAGACTTGATGGCCAGTGAACCCAAGATTTCCTGCTGCTGCTTTGACGACTTCTTCGGAGATTGGAAGGTTTTCTCCTGCGTGTTGGAGGAGAACCTGGAAAGCTTTATGGCCAAAGCTCCCAGGATTTCCTGCTGCTGCTTTGACAACTTCTTCGGAGATCGGAAAGTTTTCTCCTGCGTGTTGGAGGAGAATCTCGAAAGCTTCATGGCAATAGTATTTAGGATTTCCTGCTGCTGCTTTGACAACTTCTTCGGAGACCGGAAGCCTTCCTCGTCGATGCTCTAAGAGAGCTTTCATATTGAATGCAGAGACATTCCGGGCCACAGCTTTCAAAACATCTTCAGTGATAGAAAGACTTTCTGCACGATATTTAAAGAGAAGATCCAAAAACCCATAGTGACGGTAGTCTTGACATGCCCATCTCAACATCTCAACATCTGGAGCGCTCTCCCCTGAATATTTTAAGAGAAGGTCTATGAACTCACGATGTAGAAATCCTTTTGACTCCTCATCAGAAGTGAGATCAGGTGTGATCACTTTGATAGCAAGCTTGTAGATTTCAGACATAGAGACATCGGTTCCGCGTTGTTTGAGGATATTTTTCCAAGCCTTGACTTGGGATGTCTTTGAATCAAGAACCTGAGTCGCAACATCTAGCATCACTTGGGCTATGAATTCCAGCCGTAGCTCTATTTCATTCAGTGAACCTTCAACTTCTGGTGTGATTTGCTTGAGTTTCAATTCCTGGGGCGTCGCTGCAAATTTATCCATGGGTATGTTCCATGTAAGGGTAATTCCATGTCCATAGTCAAGCAGACCCAGGTCAAATGTATGGCTCAGGTTTTGGATGTGACCCATGCTGCGAGGCCAGAGAGATGGTGAAAGCAGACTGAAATGATCATTGCATAATCTCAAAATGCTTGGACGGGACTGTCCTTGCAAATGACAGATGAGATCCCCCTCTTGGACTAGCTCTGCACAAGCAGGAAGCATCCAATCCGAGGGCCATGTCTCTCTTAGTGAGAAAGCAGATTTGTGAAAGTGACAGGTTATGTCCTGCTGCCCAAAATCATGCATGCTCGATGTCACATGGCCAACATGACCCATGATCCATCCTTTGGTCTTGACGACAGCAGACGCTCTGTCTTCCCACGTTTGGACGAAGCTCCCCGGAAAAACGTGGCTTGTGATTTCCCTGAAAACATGATGCCATAGTGTTTTGTAATTCGGTTTCAACCAATCAGCGCCAGCGTCAGCGCTTAGACCCAGTAATGCATATATCTTGTCATGTTGCACAGTAGCACTATGGTTTCGATACATGCCGAGAAGCTCTATTAAAGAAAAGGTTCCGGGCGAACCAACATCAAATTTGGGTCGATAAGGTGCACCTTTCATCAGATGTGTGACTGGGCCAACTCTGCTTAAGAAGTGTTGGGGAAGTTCCAGTCTAGAAAGACCCTCCGCGAAAGCATGCGCGCTGATCTGAATAGAGCCACACAATATATCGATGTATCGCGCGACGCCGACCTCCTGAAGTACCTATATGAAGTTAGCAAGACGGACTCAGCTGAAGTAATGTCGTCTTACCCAAACACGGCGGAACCAATCACGCTGCAGCAATTTCGAAGACGCAACATCATGCTCTGTCATGAGGTCCTTCTTTGAATGATTGCCGTCAACGAAATATCTCATTGACTGATGGTCTTCAGCAGGGTCTCCCTTTGACCGATCGTCCAGATAACAAAGTTTGCCCAACGCGTCTGCTTCCATAGAGGATACTGACGGCCGATCACCTTCGATAACTTTTTGCAGAGATTTGCCTTGTTGCCCTGCGAAGTGGTTGATCCACCGAAGTGTTTTTTCGCCATCCTCTCTGTCATCCCCAAGCCAGACAATCACACGACCAGCTTGGGCGTAGATCTGCCGCATAAGCGGAATCTGCTTGGTTTTCTCATCGACAACATCTTTGCCATCACTTTCGCTATCACCCTGGTTGATACAAATGGCATCGATCCATAGTGTTCTCGGAAGCTGACGGTCTCGAAGGTGTTGTAGGGCACTGAAGAGGTTCTCCGTAACCGAAAACTTGTAGCCATTCAAAATAATTGATTTAGGTTTGTCTCCGCTTTCCCAGCAGTAGGACAGAGCCTCGTAAATATGAGACCGTCCATCTCCTACCGATAGATCGTAGTTGAAAAGCTTGCATTCGATTGGGGCGTTCCGATCGGTGTCAGGCAGAAGGTGGACCATACGAGTCATGTACGGGTGTTCTTCTGGAAGGGCTGGGTAGACAAAAAGATCCATCTTGGGAAATGCTTCTGGCTTGTTGGCTTGGTATGAGAGCAAAGGAGGCCGTCCAATGAAGGCATCGACTTGAACAAATATCTAAGGATGGTGGGGTATGGTCATGCCCAACACCCTGCCCCGCCTGCAAACTTGCATACTCGTACATAGTCATCTATCAATAAATAGTGAGGAATCAAACGACGGGTTCTGGTTTCGATTTACTGCGTCCCCGTACGGAGTAGCAGAATCATCGATAAAATAGCCGTGTAGCAATAAAACCATAAAATCGGATAAAATGGATAAATTTACATTGTTCCAAGCGTGTTAGCATAAACTTAGTAGACCATCGCCATCATAGCAATACCCAATCGATCCATTTCACCGCTTTCAAACCTTCCTCGCTGTACTCGTATGGAGTATTCCGTACTCATAGAGTGATCTAACCAGCGCCGATGCCAGTCACTGTGATGATGCAGGGATATCACCCGTCTCAAAGTATATTGTATGCTTCCATCCCCAGAATTGCTAGTATTTCATCGCATTATTGGCTTCTATTGATAGACCTCGGGACCACTGAGGGGTTCTCATCAATCTCAGACGAAAAGGTACGCCTTCCAGTGCAGAAGGCTGCAGGGCAGATCGTCGGCAGAGTCGGTATATTCCTAAGGTAGAATGGCATAGTAAAATTAGCATGATGGATCTGAAGGGAGATATTAATTGGATAGAGGTGTTTCCAAAGTTAGAACACTAAAATGTGATAGTGGTGATTGTGCACTGCCCTGCATAGAGTGGGCGCTTAGGGCGACGACGGCAGGTGGTTGGTCCAAGTCCTGATTGGGGCCCTCACGACGACGAATACATATAACCGCCCCCCCCCCCTCGACTCTGTTCGACTATGTGTTTGAGATTTTCTATTTTCGCTTCATCTATTTTCGTATCGCGCTTCGGCTGGCCCAAGTGATTTCTTCATATTCCGATCCCTACGTCAATAATTTCATCTGGACATCTTTGTTGACCAAAGTTTCCAGTGAATCTGAATTGCTTCAACTCGTCTTCAAATATTCAAGTCAAATTCCTTTGTGATACAAGTCATCATGTACAACACTGCCCGAGCCATGAAGCCAAAGCTGTCCTTGAGCATCTCTGCTGCGCAGAATGTTACTCGGCCCTCACTGTCGCTCAAGTCCCCCAGTGCTCTGCCTCGCACTCCCATCTCGCCCATTTCCGCCGCGAGCCCAACAACCAAGAGATTCTCTACATTGCAAGTACCAAACTATGCATACACCAACTCTTGTTCCTCAAAGAGCATTCTCAAGAAGCAGCCTTCCTCAAGAACTGGCGCCGACAAACGCATTCAATTCCAAGTCACACCAACGGTACACTGTGTGACGCCAATTGAAAATCCAGACGAATACTACGGCAAGCATATGAAAATGTCTCGCGAGGAGCGGCGATGGACAGTTCGACAGTGAACTGGAACTTGAATTCGATGTACAAATGACCTTTTGCCACTGGCTTCTCCATGATCTTTCGGAAGTGATACCCTGCACGGTGGCTCTAGAAGGTATCTCGTCCTGCGCTCCGGTCTTCGTTTATCAACCGGTGCTGCAATTCAGCAAGTGAGACCTTCAAATTTCAATGCGGTGCCACGGGATGATGCGACAAGCTACAATCGACCCAAGTCTGTGGAGGTCGAAGACACTCATCTTCGTGTCGCAGAGCTCATTGCAATTTGAGCCAGCTTGGACCGCTTCGGAGCATCATACTGCACATTCACCGGCGGAAGAACAATGCAGCAATGGTTGAAACAATTATATTGACGACGTTATGATGGGAACTGAATGTTTTTGTTTTTGTTTTATGAGCGTTTTAACCCAGTCATTCGTTTCTGCAAACACATGTATCCTTGAGATACTCTTTAGCAACCCCGTCTTTGGATTGTAAACATTGTAAATGAGCAGAACAAATACAAGTAGAGTAGAGTAGGTCGATTGCCAGGAACCTTGGAAGATCATCCATTTTGGAAAATTAGGGCATCAAGTGAGGGCTTCTCCGGCCCGTGCGCGGATCACTTTTTTCGCCCCTGGCGCCGGCCATGACAAGCATTCTCCTAAATGTTATTTTTGGCAACTTCAAGCTTGCGCAGGTCAGCATTGACCGCGTCCAAAAAATGTCTGATCAGCCGCCGTGGCTTGCTCACATTAGCCATCGAAACGTCATGGTAAGCCGTGATCGCCGGGAAGAAAAACAACCAACTAATCACCAACAGTGACGACACCTCGGTAGCCATCGTCGAAAAGACAAAAAACGCCAACGGAAATGCAGCCAAGATTCATTTCCTCGAGAACATCACCGCCGACACGCGCGCGCACCGTGGAATCCACCCTATCATCGCCCTCGAATCTCACCAGGAAAGCCTCGGAAACCTGGTCCAAAAAGCCCTGAACTACCTACCAGAGTCGCAATCGGGAAATGGAAACGGTCTCAAACTTGCAGACGGGTCTCAGCGCCGCCTACCCGACTTCATATCTGCGACCAGAGGTCCGGGCATGCGATCCAATTTGTCTGTGGGCCTTGAAACTGGGAAAGCGCTATCGGTTGCATGGCAGATCCCCATGGTCGGCGTTCACCATATGCAGGCACATCTGTTGACGCCTCGCCTGGTATCATGTTTAGACAACCAGTCCAACCCCGACCCTTCGGCCGTGGCGCCTGAACTGCCATTCCTGTCGATTCTCGTCTCCGGGGGCCATTCCATCCTAGTCCAGTCCACACACCTAACAGAACATAAGATTCTGGCCGCTAGCGAGGATATAGCTATTGGAGAAGCTCTGGACAAATCCGCGCGGGACATCATCCCCGCTGAGTTACTCCAAGGTGCCAAGAGTACCATGTACGGCAAGACGCTGGAGAAGTTCGTCTTCCCGAATGGTGAGGCGGATTTCGCAGATTACAAGCCTCCAATGACCCGGGGTGACGAGTTGGCTAAGCGGGAGAGCAAGTGGGGGTGGTATGTTACTACTCCCTTTGCGAACACAAGGGCGCTGCAATTTAGCTTCTCCTCGGTGTCGAGTATGGTTGGCAAGATTGTGGCTAGGAGAAGCGCCGAAGGGGGACTGTCTCATGATGAGCGCGTTGATCTCGGCCGTGAAGTCATGCGTGTTGCTTTTGAACATCTTGCTTCGCGGACTATTATTGCGCTGGAGACGCTGAGACCTCATAATACCGGCAAGGATAAGATCCAGACCCTCGTTGTGAGTGGTGGTGTTGCGGCCAACAGGTTCCTGATGAAGGTGCTTCGGTCGTTCTTGGATGTCCGTGGCTTTGGAGACATCCAGATTGTTGCTCCACCCCCATATTTGTGTACCGACAACGCAGCAATGATCGGTTGGGCTGGAATTGAGATGTTTGAAGCTGGATGGAAGTCCAGTCTTGCCTGTCGCCCTCTGCGGAAGTGGTCCCTCGATCCACAAGCTGATGATGGAGGTATACTCGGCCCTGGAGGCTGGGTCCAAAAGTGATTCTTGCTGTCTCCACAGCCCATGAATTGTACATTAGATCAGTGATATAATACTTTGTATATTAGCGTGTAAGATAGGGCAAAGCCATTCAACTCTACGCAGCGAAACCCAAACCAATGATAAACCCCATTTTGAACAAAAGTCATGCATTATTGACATGTAAGACCCATAATAATCAGAGACGCCTATGCCATGTACTCTGGAACCACGTATCACCCATGCATCCTCCACAGTAGGGTATCGAAGATGCGCCGTTGCAACCCATGAAATCGAACCAAACTCGCGACCGGCCGACTGTGCAATACAAGTATTTTGAGGAAAAGAAGTCGTAATCGTCATGTCTAGCCTCCGACAGGGGGGCCACCGCGCTGCAGCGCAGCAATCTGTTTCCGTAGCTCAACGAAGAAGTCTTTCCCGTTGCCCATGAAGTGTGCTGTACATATGTTGGTATTCGTTCAAGGGCAGTGCTGTCCAGGGAAGAACTGTACCTTTGGGACCTGTTGCTGTAGATCGTTGGTTTGGGCCGTCCTTGGCTGTGCTTTTGTAGGGTGTGCATGCTTTTGTTTCTGGAGTGGCGGCGCATAGGTTAGACTTGTACTGGAATCGATAGGGGATGAGCAAGTGTATATACCTCGAGGTCCTGGTTGCGAGATTCAAGTCAGCGTGGTGATCGTGTATACTAGCTTCGGGCACCGTACCTTTCTTAAGAACGTTCTTCGCCTCTGCTGTGTTGAAGCCCCGGACTGGGACATGCTGTTCTTGTGAAAGGTTCGATGCACCCCAGGCATTGTTGTTATCGCGGGCGCCACCTTGAGCTGTCTTGTCACGATTCGCGTTGCGCTGTGACGCTTGACGACTGGGTCCACCCCGCCATCTAAGTAACAATTAGCGAAGCTGTAGAATAGTGGGTGGCGATAGCATACTTGTTTTCGCTGGGGCCGCTCATGTTGATATGTGCAGAAGGAAAGAAAGAGAAAAAGCGAGTGAAGTGTATCTCAAGGGATCACAGCTCAGAAAGGAAAGGTGTAAGTCGCATTGGAGGAACTGGATAAGATTCGCCGCCTCAGGCCACAGTTGGGTCTCCGCCTTGAACACCACACTTCTCTCTTTTTCACCTTTTTATTGACTACGTTGGTTTATTTGCTTCTACTCTTTCTAGGTGAATGACTGGTGTGAGCAACACATTCCACGAGGCTCTGTTTGAGTTGGTCGCAGACGCGACCTGAACCCGTCGGATTAACAATCACCAACCCCGACGATCAACAGACAGGTCCGAAAGCTGGTTCACAGATGGCGCCGAGTGCCCGACATTCAATTTCGAGACCGTCACGCAAAGGATCAAGAACTTCCAAGACAACTGCCCCCGATTCCCCAGAGGGACCCCCTGCGAAGAAACGAAAGTACATTCCCGGTGGCCCTGGCGGCGGAGGAAGGTTTATTGAAGTCGAAGCTGCCGCAGCAGCTGCCGCCGCAGCAGCAGAAGAATCTCTCAAGAAAACACCTGCACCACGAAGGCCCTCCAGTGCCCGGAGTCAACCACCCGAGATGGAACACTCACTACTAGCCCCTCCTCCACCCCCGATCATCCCAACAACACCGCCCTCCATGTCGCGTCCCAGGCGCGATAAGAACCAAAACCGCGGTCGTTTCCCCTCATCCACAGCGGCTGCTCTGGCTTTGCAACAAGGCGATGGGTACAAACCCCGCGAAGAACGTGGGTGGGAAGAGTTTCATCCTGACCTGGACATCGATGGTCAACTTGCTGTCTTCACCTCAGAGGAGGTTGACGCACCAGATACCTCCACACCCAATGTGACCCTCGAATCACTAGCTGGCGCCACTGTTTCAGACCATTCAGGGTCGCCAGTGGTGGTCTCAAGTGAGACGGCTTCTCCAATCCCAATTAAGCGCAGGCCTGGTCGTCCACCACGTCGCCCCGAGGCTATTCTAAATGCGCTCCTCGCCCAGCAAGGGCAGAAAGTTATACCACCTCCAGGTCCCAATCCGCGGGAGAAGTTAACACTACCTAAGCCTTCGTTCAGACTGCGCGATCCATTTACGTTTTATGAGAAGAAGGGCGTTGGTCATCAGAACTACGTAGATCGTACCATGGCCAATGTTGGATACCAAGAGACCGATCTTTTCCTCCGCCACGACCGGCGCTTCATTCGAATGACCGAAGGCACACAAGAAGACGACCTGGATGTCATCCAACCTGCCATGACAGACGGAGATGTCAACACAACCACCGGACGTGTCGAGTATGATATGGACGAACAGGACGAAAAGTGGTTGGATGAATACAACGCGAAGCGCCGTGAAGACCAGCTGGAGCCTATCAAGCCTGCCATATTTGAAATAACCATGACCAAAATCGAAAGAGAGTGGCATGCTCTGGAAAAGCGAATTCCGAAGCCAAACCCAAAACCGCCTCAGACAGGGCGACCTCGCTCCAGCTCCGCCGCCGCGGTCAATGGAGAAACTGCCGGACCAGGCGAAGAGCAGGACAGCAAATGCGCCATTTGCGATGACGGTGATTGCGAGAATTCGAACGCTATTGTGTTCTGCGATGGATGCGATCTTGCAGTGCACCAAGAGTGCTATGGTGTGCCTTTCATCCCTGAAGGCCAATGGCTTTGCCGCAAGTGCCAGCTGCTGGGAAGAGGGTCTACCAACTGTATCTTCTGTCCCAACACCGAGGGTGCATTCAAGCAGACGACCTCTTCGAAATGGGCCCATTTGCTTTGCTCTCTTTGGATTCCCGAGGTCTCAATCGGCAATCCGTCTCTCATGGAGCCAGTGACGGATGTTGAAAAGGTTCCACGCAGCCGCTGGAAGCTCAACTGCTATATCTGCAAGCAGAAAATGGGTGCATCTATTCAATGCAGCAATAAAAATTGTTACCTCGCCTTCCACGTTTCATGTGCGCGCAGAGCCCAGCTTTATCTGAAGATGAAGATTGGACATGGCCTGATGGATTCTCATCTTCTGAAGGCTTTCTGCGACAAGCATGTTCCGCCTGACTGGCGCTTGGAGCATGGTACTGATATTGCGACTGCTGATGCCATGGAATACTATCAAAATACCATGCAGGGTCGCCGCTGGGGTGATAGCCAGGCTGCCGCACTGTCCATGGGTCCGGCACACCCGGTTGAAGGTGGAGATGAGGACCGTACCATGACCCCTCGCCTCACTTTGACTGTGGGAGGTAACAAGCGCAAGCGTGTTCCCCGCATGATCTGGAAGCTCCCTTCTGGTGCTCCAGTGATTCCTCAGGTCGTTCTGAACTCAGTCATAGCCACACTTGGCCGTTTCACCGTTCGACAAAGAAAACAATACGCCGAGGATGCATCGAAATACTGGACATTAAAACGTGAGGCGAGACGTGGTGCTGCCTTGCTCAAGAGACTTCAACTTCAACTGGAGACATTCTCTTCGATGGAAATGACGCGCAGGGACTACGTTGCCATGGGAGTTCCTGGGTATAAGCGTCTGACGCGCCGCATCGAGTTCGGAGACCGACTTTATAAAGACCTTGATAAGTTGAGGATGCTATGCGACGAGGTCAAAAAGCGTGAAAAGGAGAAGTTGAAGGATGCCGAGATGCTTCGCAACATCGTTGATCTTGTTTACTTCCCTGTCTTCCCTCTGCTTTGGCCAATCCTCGAGAAAGCCCAATTGTAAGTGAAATTCTGTGTCTTCCAAGGTTGTATGGTGATCAATGCTGACTCTGTCCCAGACTAGATGGAAAGGGTGTTTTTGCAATGGGCTTGCTGTCAATCCGGGAGAGACTCAATCAGCGATTCTACCCCTCTGTCGCTGCCTTTTCTTCCGACTTAGCCAGTCTTTTCACATCGGAGATTGGTGTGGAGCCTGCTGGTGATACCGCCGAGCTTCAGGCTCAGATAAGCGGTCGTGCTCCGGAGCTCAGTCTGGAGCAGCGCGAGAAGAGAAAACTTGCCAAGCGCATCATCAAGGTCATCCAACCTTCCTTGGAGGATGCGATCCGGAAGGAGAGCGAGCTCAACCGCAAGCCTTTCGAAAAAGAATTGAAGGAGCTGGACGTTATTCTGGACCAGAGTGTTATGTCTCGTGGTGGTTATAGTGTTGAGCCAGAAGGTGATAGCGAACTACCTGTTGACCCTGATGCCATGGAGGGAGTTGAGCAAACCGGCCCTGCGACAGAAGCTCAGACCGAGGCCCAGACCGCCCCAGATCAGCCACCCGAAGCACCTGATGCTAATGGGGCACCATCTACACAAGAACCCCCGACCAATGCCCCTGCATATTATCGACACCCTACACCAGTCTTGACAGAGCAAGATCAACAGCTCCCACTGGCTGTGGGTGGTATCCAATGGTACATGCAGCCATTTGATCCTGTTGGAACCACTATTCATGAAGAACGATGGACAGGGCGTGATGTCATGCGTGGCATGAGTGAAGAGCTCAGTGATATGGACGAAGAAGAACTCGAGGGATTGAAAGATATGGTTGATGATGGCAACATAGGTGTAGCAAGCAAAGCCGGCAAAGCTACCACTACTTCCAATGGCGCCCAGCCCCCGCTTGCTTCACAGCAAAACCATCGCCAATCTCGACGCTTGCGCACACGGTAATAATTGGGAATTGAGGCGTTTTAGTATTCAGCAAGTTGTTTATAGCGCTTTATATCAACGGGAGATGCAAGCATGTATTTGTAATCTACACAGCTTTTTGTTATTTTGCTTTCTGAAGTCACCTCCATTGTACTCTGTGTGAAGACAGAAATAAACAGAAATAAGCCCTAAAGCAAATATTTGTCAAAGTATTCTCTGTATAATCCTTCAGTACTCCCCCCTGCAGTGAAAATCAAGTATCGATGCAATGTATTGTCGCCTGATTCTTCAGGCGAGCAATCACGGGTAGCGTTATCAGCTTCCCAACTTCTTTCTTCTCTCTTCCATTCTACACCCATCGTTCTTTTTCATCATGGCAGACTACGACAACGATTCAGGCCGGTATGCTGGTATGTACCTCACATTACATTCATGCGCGCAGGTGAAGATGCTCATATAATTGAATAGATGAGCCCCGGTACGACCGCGACCGCAGCGCCTCTCCTCGCGATGAGCCTCGAGCCGACCGCGACCGCGCTCGCAGCCGCTCTCCCAATGGACGCTCTGATGACCGGTATGTATCTCTATACTTTCTATTCCGACATGTTTTAATTATATTCGACAGCGCCCCCATCACCCGCAAGCCTCTCGAAGAAGAAGATGAGGGTGCCCTCAACTCTGGCTCCAACCTCTTTGTCACTGGCATCCACCCCCGCTTGACTGAGTCTGACATCTCTCGTCTGTTTGAGAAGTATGGCGATGTTGAAAACTGTTCGATTATGTTGGACCCCCACACCAAGGAGTCCCGTGGATTCGGTTTCGTGAACATGGTGACTGCTGAGCAAGCTGATGCTGCCAAGGAGGGACTCCAGGGTGAGGTCATTGAGGGTCGTACTCTGAGCATTGAGAAGGCTCGTCGTGCTCGTCCTCGCACTCCTACTCCTGGCAAATACTTTGGTCCTCCCAAGCGTGGTAAGTCGCACAAACTCCTTGCGTCTTGTGTCTCGTGTAAGCTCATGACTTATTTTTTTCTGTACAGATGGCCCTGGTCCCCCTGGCCGTGGTGGCCCTCGTCGTGACCGTTACGATGATCGCCGTGGTCCTTCCAGCGGTGGCTGGCGCCGTCGTGATGACGACTACTCTCGCTATGGCCGTTACGACTCTTACAACGACCGCCGTGACTATGGCCGTGATTATGGCCGCGATTACGGCCGTCGTGATTACGGTGGTGGCCGTGACTATGGTCGCCGTGAATCTCGCGATGACTACGGTGGATACCGCGGTGGCGGTGGTGGTGGTGATCGTTACGGTGGTCGCGATGACCGCTACGGTGGCCGTGATGACCGCCGCGGTGGTGATGAGCCCCGTGGTGGCGGCGGTGGTGGCTACTACGATCGTGACGCCAACCCTCCCAGCTTCGACACTGCTGGCCCTCCCCGTGAGGCCCGTGACCCCTACGCCGGTGGCGGTGGTCGCTCCTACGAAGGTCAGGCACGCAGCAGCGGTGGCGGTGGCGGCGGTGGTGAAGACCGCTACGCCGGCAGGTAAAGTGTTTTCCTTTGTTTTCTAACCAGAAGAAAAGAGACCGGTTTCCAATGTCTCCTGGTTTCAATGTTGTACCACTTGCCCTTTTCGCTCCCCCACCCTTTTTCTTTGTTCCAATTGTTTTAATGCGGGATTTGGGCGACGGGCCTCGGGGCGTCGTTGTCTTTGCTTTGTCAATTGCTTTCACTCTTCGTCTCGGCAATGATCGGGACCGCCATCGGCCTGCGACTCGACCTTCACCGGCTCGTCACATTTCAGTCGCTTGATGTGTCTCATTTCTGTCTGTTCGCGACGCAACTTCGGGAAAAAAAACTTCTAGCGGCAAAGGGTACAAACAATTATCGCTGTAATTCGGTTATCTCATGGCTCAGCAATTTCGTCACACACCTACAACTCTACACCTTCACACCACATCTCCAGTAACGGCTCGATTGTATTCGACTTCTCTAAACACCTGCATGCTCGGCCTCGCCAAGGCCGTCGACTTTGCGCTTGTAGTCTCAACTTATAACTGCAGGTTTAAATCGGCCCTATGAACAGGTAAGGTTTTGGCAGTGCTAACCTATTCAAAAATTCTCAGACATTTCTAGGTGGTATCCAGATGTGCCCTGTGCTCTATCCAACTTTCCATAGGTCTTCAACGTTGGACACGACAGACACCATGGACAATTGTTCGGAGGTGCGTATCCATTTCTCATTTTCTCGTCGGAGGGCTTTTTTCATGGTCCCTGGACCCTGAATTTGGCACTTGATCCCAGCCTTGGAAAACAAACATGGCAAAAATTTACGGTTCCCGATTCTTTGTTCAGGTCCTGCTTTACGCATCGTCTTTCTGGAACGTAGACTTGGAAGGCATGTGGCGGCATATATCCATGGATATCCCGCCCTTTCATCGTCGTTGGTAGGATTGTAGAAGCCCAGTTCAATGCGGCAAAAGTCAACTATAGTGAATTTTCAATTCCTTCATTTACAGAAACCTCGAGTATTCCTGAAGTCTTAAGTTCTAAAGTTTCGGTTACACATCGGTGATCACTGAGATATATATCTTCTAAGCTTTCCCGAAGTCGAAGGTTCCGAAGGTACTCTACTTAAGTATACCTGGCTTGATTTCACAGAGCCAATCTTTTTTTCATGGTCTGCTTAAGCATGTGAAAGGCTAACAGTAGCATCAAAAGAACTGTAGCATTGCAGTTGAAACCATAGAATTTTCGAAGACGATAGGAAATCGAATGTACTTCAACCTTGGAAGCAATGAAAAAATAAAAACCCAGACCCGTGGACCATCTGATCCATTTTCCCTAACGCCAGAAAGAAACCTCTCCTGAAGTCCATCCTCACTCAGACTCCTTCTGAGTCTCACCCTCCAACTCGTTACTCTTCTGCAGCAAGTACTCGCCGAGCACACGGAGAGGGTTCGCAGGTCTGTACATCAAAATCAGTAACAGCGAAGCATACCACCGACACGGGGCTCACTGACTGTTCTCTCGCAACGGACTTCATTCCATCGAGTAGATGCGGCACGACCTTTTCATTCAGGTAGACGCGTGCGGGCGCACCGCCAGGACGAACCTGGCCGGCATTGATGTTCAGATCGCCCAGAGGCGTGCTCGTTCCATTGGTTTCGCCCATGGCTTTGGTGATTGAAGCAGATTTGGCTGTTTCAAGGTTGGGCAATGTGGTAAAATAGCCAAGGTCAATGCTTAGACCGAGTGAAAGCAAGATTGGTGGAGGTTGAGTGCAGAGTGGAAGTTGGAGTTTCTGATAATCTGTGAGAGGTATCAGTCTTGCTGGTGCAGAGATAATTATAAACTGGGAAGATATATATTTACATTGAATTCAGTGTTCACTTCTACTTAAGGAAAGTTGTAGATCGAAGTCGATGTGAATGCAGTGCAAACAGGACAAACAGATCTAATGGAGTTATATCACACACGTGATCTCGTGTTTGAAACTTGTTGGCGAGACACGTCGACGTCGGATATTCAACAGTGACTCAAAGAGACAAGTGGCACCCATGGAAAGCCACCATGTCCCTGTTGAACTTCTGGGACACGCAGCGTCCCGCGAAAAGACGGCGGATCTCCCAGGAGAGCGCAGAGACCAACCCGCCTAGCCCGAGTCCGTCGGCAGAAGTGAAGATGGAGGATACAGAGGATGCAGAGCACATACCGAACAGCCAGACGAATTTTGAGACCTCGCTCCCGGCAATTAAAACGGAGGACGCAATCGAGGAGTACGAGGCCTCGAAGGATGTCGACACGGGACTGCACATGAGGCTGCGCGATGGAGTTTGGCAGAAAGGCAAAAGCTCCATCTACGTTGATGCGTTCAATCTAGCACTGGAAACTGTGCTAGTTGAAGAATCGCATCTGTTCAGCGAGGCGGAATTGGAGATCTTCACGCAGTGGCAGGAACTGTCCTACGAGTCTCAATATCTGTATGTCACTTATACATTGGGGATTGACCATGTTAACATATGACTTAGCTATGTCCGTCTCTTCCTCCGCAAAACCTCTGCATGGCATCGTATCAACAAACTGAACTATTACTCCGATATATCAGATCTGACCTCAGTGGCCGAAGACCTACAACGGGACCGAAGCCTACCAGATTCCGAACTCGGATCTACATTCAGATTCGCCGAGGGAATAGAAGAGATCACCACGCTGGAAGAGGCATCATCACTTCTCCTCTTGGACGAATTGAAGATCTTTGCCAAAGAAGCCAAAGTACAAGGCAAAAGCAAAAAAGAGCTATTGGCAGCGCTCTGTGAAACGAGCCAGAACCAAACAGGTCTCCGAGACACGGGTAATAGAGATACACATTTCACTCAGAAGATCCTGGATTATACAGGCGGGTGCATCAGATTGGTATCTGTGCCTCGCGCTCTCTTCGAGCGAGTACACTTGGTCTTCTATCGCTCCACGGAATGGACCGAAAAGTCTCTGACGACCATCATTCTGGCCAAGATGTCTAAAAGAGCATTCCCCGAGTACATTGTCTGCCGCTCGAATTCCATCTTCTCATCTAGAGAAGCACTTTTGGAATTCGAATCTGCCATCCAGACCCAATTTGCCGTTGACAATATCCTCGAATTCAACGGCCCACCCAGTACCGAATCACTACAACAAATTATCGACCTGGCGAATAAGTTCCACCCCAGATGGACTGAACTTGTCAAGCAAGAACAACAAAAAGAAGACAGTATCTACGAAAGCGGCGAAGGCGCTTATCTCCGTCGCTTTTCACCCGCCTGGGTCTTAACTCGAATCATCCATAAAAGCCTCCATCCACTAGGTCGGTTCAAGGAGCATAAACGCGAACACGAAGTACTGGAAGAACTTCTCTCCCAGCGTCTATTCCACGCCGCACGTCGTGGAGCGTGGTATCAGCGTAAAGCATTACTGGAAGAGCATTATATGTGGGCTCTGACAGCAACAGAGAACCGCAGCGAGGAAGCACAGCGCAAACACTGGAAGAGGGTTGCGCTGCGGACTTGTGAAACAGGGCTGGAAGATCCGCTTTGTCACTTGATTTTCCATTATGATTTACAGAAGCGGATTACCAAGTTGGAAAAGGCACTGCGGGTCGTCAAGCGCGAGCAGCATGATTTCGGACATGTCATGCTGGGGAGACCGGCTGAGAGGACGATTGAGGGGATCCGTGTCGATACGGATGAAGTATCGAAGGTAGTTTCGCGGAAAGGGAAACCGACTATTTGGATTGATGGGCGGGAAGGAGGTGAGTGTCGAGTGGAAAGTATGTGTTTAAGCTGGTACCGTGATCATGGCTGGAAGGGATATCATTGTGAGGGTGGCATTGTTCGGACATTGGTGAGTTCAAATGTTCCCTAGCCAAGTATAACTCTGACAGTTTTATCAGTTCGGCTACCTTTTCTACGATATTCTTTTCACATATGTGCCCAATGTCTTCCAGACGGCATTCCAAACATGTCCCCTTGATCTCCACACGGATGTATTCTACCCATCTCGTGCATCAGAGATCAATCACCGCCTGGTTGAAATCACGAATGGCGGAGCCGAGCACATCGTCCGGGGGATTCACGATCTCCACTCCGAAACCCAGCCTTGCGTGGTCGGGCTTGACTGGTCATTTGATATAGACGACTTGATTGAGATTGTGCAGTGTTTCCGTGGTGAAGCGCTTGCCACGATCTGTAAGGTCATGGCGCAGGAGTATCAGCAGCGTGGAGGAGGCATCCCAGACTTGTTTCTCTGGAATTATGAGACTAAGACTGTGATGTTCGCCGAGGTCAAGTCGGAAAATGATCGGTTGAGCGATACTCAGCGTCTTTGGATTCATATTCTGTTGGCGGCTGGTGTGAAGGTGGAACTATGTGATGCTGTTTCATCGCAATCCAAGGAATGACTTTGATATACCTTCGGGGCTTTCATCGCCTTAAGATGATTAACGAGAAGAGAAATGTAGGCGCTTCTATGTTATATGGTGGGAGGCGCAGCTCTGGAGCGTGAAATAGCCCCAACTTTAGAATGACAGACTAAAAAGTACTGGAGCTAAGGTCGAGTGGCGTTCTAGATTTTTAGATGGAGACGCTAGACTCACAGAAGATACTTCTTAACGAATTCTTCCTATCAATGGTCTAGATCTGGTTCCATCAGATCTACATCTACGCATAACTCTAGGGCATTCGTGAGGGTATCAAATAATCGTAATCCTTTTTTTTGTATCTAAGAGAAAACCCCCAGATACGGCGATCACGACGATCCAAAGGGTTCCTCCGTCAACCACGCATCCTCCTAAAGGCGCTTATGCGACAAGGGTGGAAGCGGTGGCGGACTCGTAACGCCAGGTGGGGGGCAGGACACCGACGGTCTTGTAGTAGCGGGACAGACGGTGGATGCGGGACTCGATGAGAATCAGGCGGAACTTGGAGTCCTTGTCCTTGCGGTTACGCTCAAGGTGCTTGCGGACAGCGACGGCCTGGAATTGCGAATTAGCCTATACAATCAAGAGTGACAGAATTTTGTTCCATACCTTCTTGATCAGGAAGTAGAGGTCCTCGGGGAGTTCGGGAGCGAGGCCTGTATTCCAATCTCTCTGTCAGTCTTGTTCTTGACCAAGCAGAGGCTTAATTGCTGGTGCATTTCTGCGACCAGTGTCTGGGAGAGAGTCGATTATTGCGCTTCGAGACTGTCGATTCTTTTACCGAATCGGTTGGTCTGTTCACGCAAGTCCTCGCTCTCTTCACCTGACGGATGTAATTCTAACGTGGGGAGTCGTACCGCTGGACTTCAAGATACGGAGGATCTTGTTACCTGTTGCGCAAAGAAAAGTTAGCAAATTTTTTCTTTCCAAATTCACCGCGCAGATTCCGAATTTCATACCAGTAACAATCTTGACCTGGGCAACACCGTGGGAGTCACGGAGGACAACACCGATCTGGGAAGGAGTGGCACCCTTCTTGGCCAGCTTGCAGATGTGGTCAACAACCTGGTCGGGGGTGGTCTTGAGCCACGCGGGAGCGGTGCGAGAGTAGGGGATGGCGGAGGAGGCAATGCCCTTGCCCTTGCTGTGAAGACGACCCATTTTGAGTTGGTGATATGTCCGGAGGAATTGTCGGTTGGCGTGGATGAAAGATCGAAAAAGCGCTGAAGTGTGGGCGGAAAGAATGGGGTCTGTGTGGGGTCACGTGGACTTCGCTTATTTCGGGAAAACTTCACTTCGTCTCTTCTGCTCTTTTTAAGAACTTCAACTCTCTGTTTTCTCTAGACCTCAGTGACTTCAGTTACTAGACTAATGTGTCTTTAACTTGAACATTCTATGTTTAAATCGTCGACTTTTTTCGCCATTCGCCATCAATCTATCAGGTTCGTTCTACTCCCTCTCAGCACCTCAATCCCCCTTTTATGATGATACAACGCATTTGTTATACTTTATTTTCTGGTACCTCTTATGTCAGAGTTGGCGTTTTCGGACGTCAGCTCGATGATCTAACTGGACTTCTGATCTACAACTTCACCTTCATTTTTCATGACACTGTTGTTGAACCGTTACTGATTCGGTTATAGGTTTTTCACTTCATAGCTATAACGATGAATACATGTTTATCCATTTCACTTCAATATTGTCCAATCGTAGTTGTATATCTGTAACATGGCCGACATGCAGATCAAATCTTGCACTCGAGATTTCCATTGTAGGCCTCACCTCTTGCCGCTTTTGGTACATCACGTGACCACGCAGTACTTTGTCCTCAAGTTCTTCGGTCTAGTCTATGGTGATCCGATCAGAGTTGCCCAGTGATCAGAAAGCATCTAAATACAACCAGTCATGATTTACGTCCACGGGACCTGGGTAGACCATGAGCTCGTGCTGGTATCTCCTCCGAGAGCCTGAGCCTGAGCCCTACACATAGTTGCATGTGGGTGGATCCTGCGTTGCAATTGCAGCATCCTATAGTATATCGTTGTTCAATGCCGGCAGACCTAGCGCCTGAGTCGCTTGGACGTTCTCCGTAACTCTGTGGTCTGAGCAGGGGGGAGTATATCGGCTTTGCGCTTCTTGGGCGTTTTTATAGCCTGGTCAACATCCTCGACCTTGACTTTCACATCGACATCTTCTTCTTTGACGTCTTCTTCTTTGGGCAGTTTCAAAGCAAGTCCAGTGGTTACTGTTGTCTCAATCTTCACGTCGGTCTTTTCCTCTTTCACACGGACATCCACCTTCTTCGTAGCGGCAAGTTTATCTGCAAAGGTCCGCAGGTCCGCAGTAAAGAGTACACTATGAGCCCAGCCAGCTTCTTTGCCCCACAGCTTGCGGAAGTGATTGGCAACGGCATCATATGTAGTCTTGTTTAAAGTCTTGTTCGAGCTTTTCGCGAACTTGTAATCTCTCTGGGCAATTTGCCACACTGCCAAAGTCAGCAAACAGGTCTAATACTACAGAAAACAGAACTCACCATGAGTGTCAACCGGCACTGACTCTCCCCAGCCTAATCCCATCAGACTAACACAATCCGAGACCTTGGGTCCTACACCCTGAAGCTCAAGGAGCTTCTCATGGGCTTCGCGGTACCCTTCTCGACCCTCTGGTCTCATCTCACCACTGGGCTTTGGTTCCACACCAAAAGCCGGGCACTCGGGATTGCTTAAACTATCCAACCAGCCCTTCTCCCGTTCAGATACCATAATAGCAGTCTGGTAAATATACCGAGCACGGTACCCAAACCCTAGATTGCGCAGATTGCTCTCCACGTCCTTCCCTGTCAATGCCTCCGGGGGAGGGAAATCATGATACGAACGGCCTTCAATTGTTGCCACGGGGTTTCCATAGTGTGTGCATAGCTTCGCGACCATTTGCGATATACGCGCAATGTTGTTGTTGCTGCTGCATATGAAGGAGACCAATGCCTCCCATGCATCTTGGCGAAGGATGCGGATTCCTGTAAATTGTGCGGCTTTTTTCTTGAAATTGGGGTCATTGGATGACCATTGGGTATAGAGGTCACCCAGATTCGGGGTCAGGTTGAAGTAATGTTTGATTATGCGGGTGAGATGCTCATTATCATTGTTGTCGGACGATACTTGGGAGGGGCGGGTGGAGCGATAATACAAGCAGCTTGAGTCTTGTTTCAAGGATAGCAGGTGGCCATAGAGTACACATCGCCATTCCTCATCCTCAGGGATATGCTGCCATCTAGGAACAGTCAGTTTGGGTTGTGTTATAGATGGTGCGCGACAAACCTGAATGATTGACCACATCGTAAGGTGGTGTTGATACAAAGCTCAGACAAGCTTAAGGGCAGCTTGCGCCACTCTGACAAAGCACTTGCAGACATTTTGAAGACTGTAGCGACGTGATTCTGGACTCTCCAGGAGTCTCTGATTGCTACGCCTGCTCATTTTCTGCTGGTTTGGGGTGCAGAAGGCGGTGTGGACATGACCGCCTGCATATCTCATGAGTTTTCCCCTTCAATGGCGACCAAGCTTCAATCCTCATCAAAGCTCAAAATGAACGGTGATACCTACTCTTCCAGAGGTAAGACTTGGCCTTTCAAGACATGCTGGAGATGTATACTAATTTCTTTCAGATACTGGTCGTTCGCGCGATCACTTCGTAAGTACCAGCCACAATCTGGCCGCAACACCTCGGCGACTAACCCAAATCCAGCGCGACGAGCGACGAGACCGAGACCGGGGTGACCGACCCGAACGTGGTGACAGACCAGAGCGAGGAGAGAGGAGGCGATCTCGTTCTCCCCATCATGGATCCCGAGGCGATTCCCGTCGTGAGCGCGAGGTGAATTCCTATTCTACAAGTCGCGACTACCGTGCCCGCGAACGCGAGGACCGCTACTCTGGTCGCCGTGATGATCGGGACTGGGACCGCGGAGACCGCGGAGACCGTGGAGACCGCGGAGATCGTGGCGAGCGCGGCGAGCGCGGAGGTGAACGAGGAGATCGTCGACGTCGTGACTTTGATGACAGGCCCCGTCGGGACTTGTTTGAGGAGCGCCGAGGCGGCGGTGGCCGTGGTGGTGATCGTGGTGATCGTGGAGACCGTGGAGACCGTGGAGATCGCGATAGACGCGAACGCAAGCGCAGCGCTACACCCCCGCGCCGCAAGGAACCTACTCCAGACTTGACCGATGTGCCTTCAGTTTTGGTTCGCCAGCGCCGATTGACTCAGTGGGATATGAAGCCTCCTGGATACGAGAATGTTACTGCTGAGCAAGCAAAGATCTCTGGTATTTATGATTCGCTTCTCGTTGTGAAAGAGTTGTCTAACATAGCTAGGAATGTTCCCTCTCCCTGGAGCTCCTCGTCAACAACTCGTGGACCCCAGCCGTATGAAGGAATTGCTGAACCCTCCCACCGGTGATGCCGAAAACGCCGCTCTCAAGCCCTCCAACTCCCGCCAGTCCCGACGTCTTTTCGCCTACAACCTTCCCAACGGTGCCACGAGTGGTGCCGTTATCGCTTTCTTCAACCTTCAGTTGAACGGACTGAATGTCATTAAGAGCGCCGATCCTTGTATCTCAGCCCAGGTTTCCCAAGATAAGGGATTCGCTCTCCTCGAGTTCAAGGACGCCAATGATGCCACCGTCGCTCTGGCCTTCGATGGAATCACCATGGTCAATGGCTCAGAGAAGGGACTTGAGGTGCGACGACCCAAGGACTACATTGTTCCCAACGGCAGTGTAGACCAGCAAGTCCAGGAGGGTGTCGTCCTCAGCGAAGTGCCCGACTCCCCCAACAAGATCTGTGTTTCTAATATTCCCGCCTACATCCCCGAGGAGCCTGTCACAATGCTGCTTAAATCATTCGGCGAGCTTAAGTCATTTGTATTGGTGAAGGATGCCGCAACCGAGGAGTCTCGGGTAAGTCGCTTTTTTTGTCCCTACAATACCACACAGGACCTAACTTTTCTAGGGAATTGCTTTCTGTGAATACGCCGACCCAGCCGCCACTCCTATTGCCGTTGAAGGGTTAAACGGCATGGAGCTTGGTGACCGCCACCTCAAGGTTGTGCGCGCCAGCATTGGAACCACCCAAGCTTCCGGCCTAGACATGGGCGTCAACGCCATGCAGATGTTCGCCAAGACCACCTCCCAGGATCTGGAGACCACCCGTGTCTTGCAGCTCCTCAACATGGTCACCCAGGACGAGCTTGTTAACGACGAGGATTACGAAGAAATTATGGAAGACGTAGGCGAGGAATGTGCCAAGTTTGGCAAGATCATCTCCATGAAGATCCCCCGCCGCGGCCACGGTGCCGGCAAGATCTATATCAAGTATGACAATGCCGAGTCGGCTTCCACTGCCCTCAAGGCACTGGCTGGACGAAAGTTCTCGGACCGTACAGTTGTTGCCTCGTACTTCGGGGAAGAGAACTTTGATACCGAGGCCTGGTAAACAAGCCCCTTTTGATTCTTTTTTTCTTTTGATGCAGGCGTGTTTTCTTTCTCGGGGCCAGTCGCTTTAGGAGCAGGATGGATCTCAAATGTGTACCATAGCAAAATGTCCACATCAAATCAAGTCAATCTAACGACTGATCATTTACTATCTATTCATGAGACTTTTATGTGCTGTATCTATGAATATTCCGTCTATTGACGATAAATACTTAGTAGGAGCATGACTGAAATGCCTGGGAATCGGGAGTGCGAGTACTGCAAGTGTTCCTTGGGGGCAGGCCTCGCCGCAACTTGCCCTAACTGCCGGTCTATCGCTTTCCAGCCCTGTTGTAGATGCTTCAGTGGATCTACACTTTCAATCGACTATCTCATTTATGCAGATGTATGCTTAGTTTGAATACCAAGTACGATAAAGATCTCTTGAATGGGTCTACAGGTGAATATACCCCGCAGGCTCGGCAAGATGAGACTTTCCCGAGTTAGTGGGGTTTGTATTTGAGTACAAGGTGGACATTTGCATTTTTGTTATATCATTTATACTGTTCATCTGGACATATACCCAAAAGTTGTCGATTGAATCAAGGATAACTGTAGAACGAAAGAACCAACATCGAAAAGCAGAGTATGGCCGACGAATCTACATGTGCTCCCTTAACAAGGGCTTCCGTGGTCAACGCCCACGAGCTTATCAAGTCCCGAATTCACAAAACCCCTGTCTTCACTAGCAGATTCCTAAACCAGCTAGCATCAACAGAGCAAGCAGGAAGTCAAAGACCCGCCAAACCCATCTTGAGACTATGGTTCAAATGCGAGAATCTACAGCGCATCGGCGCTTTCAAAGCACGGGGTGCATTCCATGCAATTGAGAAATTGAAACAAGAGCCCAGCTGGCTTGAAAATGGCGGGGCGAAGAAAGGAGTTGTTTGTTTCAGCTCAGGCACGTAGATACAATTGATTCTCGGCGTTCGAAGTTCTGACTTCGTACAGGTAACCATGCTCAGGCTGTTGCTCTCGCTGCTCGTGAAAGTCAAATCACGGCACACATTGTCATGCCTGAGACTAGCAGTCCTGTTAAAATTCAATCTGTCAGAGAATATAGTGCTAGTCTTATATTGTGTGGACGATTCGAGCGCGAGGCATGCGCTGCTGAAATCATGGCGAAGACTGGTGCCCGGTTGATACCCCCTTTCGATCATCCGGATGTTATATTGGGACAGGGGACAGCAGCACTAGAACTGCAAGAGGAAGTGAAGGAATTGAACGCAATTGTCTCGCCTTGAAGTGGGGGCGGACTACTTGCTGGCACTGCGCTCAGCTGCGAGGGTACCGGGATTCGCGTCTATGGGGCTGAGCCAGAGTTTGAGGGCGCGGATGATGGGCGTCGAGGCTTTTTATCTGGTGAGAGGGTCACTCATGTTGAGTCGAATACTATTGCGGATGGGTTGATGGGCAAGCTTGGGGTTCTTCCTTGGGAGATTATTTATGAGAGACGTTTGGTTGATATGATGTATGCTGTGACGGAGGAGAATATTCTGGATGCTATGAAACTTATCTTTGAGAGGCTGAAGCTGGTGGTTGAGCCTGCTGCTGCTGTGCCTTTGGCGGTTGTTCTTTACAATGAGGAGTTTCGGGGAATGGTGGAGCGTGAGGCTGGGGAGAAAGGATGGGATGTGGGTATCATTTTGAGTGGAGGGAATGTAGGAGTTGGTAGAATTTCTGATCTTTTTGCTCGGAAATAGTCAATTCGGCCTCGGGGGTGTATCAAAACAACCAAGTTAGCACCATATAAAACTGGTTGATCTTTCATCTTCAAGGCCGGAATCTCTTCTGGTCTCAGATCCCTCTATTGCCCGAATCCCCTTTCGATACAAAGAACCATGTGAAGGCCTGATTTACAGTTCATTCTTTACTTAAGAAACCCGATGATAGAAAGTATCAATACATATGAGACCTGCCCTCAAAATTGTTCAAATGCTCAATCAAGGGCAGAACAATCATTTGAAACACTTCGTCCTGCAGTTCCTCATCATCCAACGTAGCCTCCTTGATACCAGGCCAGAACAGGCACCTTTCAACCACCTTTCCATAATAATCCCCGCTTTCCGTGTCCACAGATTGTAAATGGCGAGCTGCCGTTTTCAGATTCGTTTGAGCTTCATCCTGGTCAACATCATCTGGTGTGCGTAGAGACTCGATTGTCCGACACAAAGAAAGCTCGACAAGGACTAAACCCAGAGGGAAAAGTATTTCGCTTCTAATAAGCGCGGCGCTAGCCTTCTGTTTGCCTTTTTGCTCCGCATTCATCATGTTCCAGAGGACATAAGGATTTTCAACATCGGCCGACGTGCTTGTATTAAACATGATGTCTCGGGCTCGCCATTCATTCTTCAACCAACTTCCGTGGAATTGGAGAACGCTGCATGCAAGATTCACAGCTAGTCTTAGTCGGTGTCGCTGAGGGAGGACAAATTGATATTTGTCACCCGGGTTCATTGCAGCACCTATCAGCTCTGCAAGGGACTGTGACTTGAGGTTCTCGGCGTAGCTTCGCACAAAATACATTCTGTGCTGATAACTATCATCCGTCAGGCAACCAAGCAACTGAAGCTGGTCTCCATTGGCCTGTGACAACGTGTGACAAAGATTTGAAATCGGAGAGGCCTTTGGAATATCTGGGATTGGAAGATTCTCTTGTGTCGGTGGTGTGGGAGAAAATGGAACCTTGGTCTTTTTTTCAACAGTGGCTTGGAGTAGAGGGAGGGTTTGACAACTTTGTTGAATCAAATCTGGTTGAGCCTCGATTTCACGACTATAACCGGCTAGTTGAGGAACATCGGGAGTAGAATTAGTCGTGAAAACCAGTCTGAATCTAGAATCCTTTTGATGGCCACGGTTCTCCACATATGGAGGAGTGAAAACGAAATGCACCAAGTGTTGGTCTTTGCAAGGGCAATTCCAGTATTTACCCCGTACGATTGTATTGTGAAGACTATAAGCGGATCTGCGAGCCTTTTTTTGTCGTATTAATGACGCTTTTGATGTTCTCCGTTTTTGAATCCTGGTTTGATAATCCGTCTGCTCTAATAGAGTGCCTAGGATCTTGTTGGCAGTGTGGATTCGACTGAAAAGATCGGAGTAGATGCTCTTCGAGAAGATATTTCGAAATTTTTTGATTTCTCTTTCGATTGAGGACGTTTTGTTCCAATATTGCTAGTTTGAAGGATAATCGTTAGTCAATAAATTCCCCATCCATGGATAATTCATCATAAAGCATACCTCGACAGAAGCATTTTCATCCCATCCTAACATCCGAGATAGCTCATCTAACATATTCGATATCTCTCTCATCATTTGAATGAATGGATCGAAATTTCTCCCCAGCCTCTTCTTGAGATTAGACTGTACAGACTCTTTGCTCCACAGAGCCCCAAGGCTATTGTAACTCAGATCAATGATTTCATCTTCATAGTCCAATCCTACGCCATCAAGAGAGCGCAAGAGATAGTTAATAAAGATTGTCTGCTGTGCACCCAAGTTTGTAAAATAACCTTCGAGCTCTCTGCGATAACGTTTTGCCCTGAAGCCTTTGATAGTCTCAAGTCCTTGTACGTAGTTATCGAGCTGATTCAGAAGAAGAGGAAGGACCGCAAGTGCAACGCCTACTGCCTCCATTGCAGAATTGCCGTTGTATTTGATTGTTGAGGGAATATTTAGACGAGAATTCAGCGGGGCAGAGTCGATAAATGTACGCCCAACACTCTGCAGCAACCCCGCAGCGCTTACAGACCTACAGTTGGTCCTGACTTCAGGAGCAAACAAATCAGAGATGAACACATAGCAATGATGTGCCAGTCTGGAATCTATCCCTGCAACAGCCTTGTTTTCTTGATTGCTGATAGATAAGTTGTTCAAATACCTTAACTGGTATGATTCACGAGTGCGCCGCAGGTGCCGTTCGAATTCTCCCATTCATCCTCTAAGCTGCCTCATTCTCGGTAACCCTACTCAAACTGGTCTGTTCTGAGTAGCATTTGATTTGGCTTCAAGACCTCTTCCCAGTCTTTAGCTTTCAGAGATCAACCCTTTTAAGATCGCCACCTTGAGCCACTTGACAGTATTTCCACCAACCTGCAAGGATCCAGAGTCATTCATGTCGCCTGGGTTAAACGCAATATCCAGGAGAAAATGGGAAGCCACCAAAATTTTGTCACGAATATTGAACCCGCTCGCATCGAATCTTCAGATGTCTCATGTGCTTTGAATACCCGACAACAGCACACTCCCGCAAACGAGATATCGCATGCTGTGATCAGTTGCCTCAAAGGCCTTGGGAACTCTATATCCGAGAAATCTGCGTTAGCAGAAAGCCAATCGGACGTTCCACTAGCACTGTGGCAAGATGAATTAGGGAGATTTCGTGTCTGGGCTTCTAATATTGGTGCACACCAAGCTGGTCAATCCTCACTTGACTATCGCTTGCGAGATGCTTCAGATGTCAAAAAACAAGTCTTACAACTCTTGAAGCGTTTGCAAAGATTGATTGAGGATCTCAGAGACGCAGACGATACCGCAGATGTAGGTACAGAGGAGGAATTTTCAGAATCGGAAGAAGACGAAGAGCATCAATCCGAAGTGCGTTCGATATATTATGCCATGCGTGATACAATCAACAATCTCTTCCATATGTCTGTTGTCATTCGGCTACCAGCTCAATGTGATCGCTTCCTAGGAACTAAGAGATTGGACGCAATCCTCTATGAACCATTTGATAAACAGCATGTGAACAGCAAGTATCCACACGCAGATGAAGATCTACTCAATCGTCTTGGGTTAGCGATTTCTCGGCGCCGTGCTCTTCTGAAATATCGCGAAAGACATCACATCAAACTCGGTCACGGTCTCAACACACTTTTAGGCGATGATACACAGCCGGCCAAATTGTCAGAAACTGATGCGACTGAATTTCATAATTCCTCGGTGGAGACTAGCGACTACTGGGAGTCCAGATCTCAATCTGCTATCTCGCAAACCTCCTACGCCTCAACTATATTGCACGGTGGGGGTGGAATGTCAATTCCACCTCCGCCGGCAGAATCAGCTGATGGCGAATATTTCGAATGTCCGTTCTGCTTCGAGATTATAAGCGTTCGAGATAGAACTGCGTGGGCTCGTCATATCTTCAGTGACCTCATGCCTTATGTTTGCATATCCCCGGGCTGTTTGACACCTCATCGCTTGTACGAAAGCCGTGCGGAGTGGCATGTTCATTCAAAAAACCAACATTCTATCTCAGAAGATCCAGACAATCGGGCAGAATGCCCTCTCTGTAGGGCATCATTTCCATCTGGGAAGCAGTTTGAAAGACATGTCGGTCGACATTTGCAAGAATTGGCGCTATTTGCCCTCCCACGACCTGACACAGAAGAGGCTACCTCAATTACTTCTGATAAGCCCCGTTCAGATGTTCCTGGGGACACGTCAGATATGGAAATCGAATCCGACAATAGTATTACTAGTCTTCTTGGCCCTGACAATGGTAACCTGCCACCGAATTCCATTCATATTTGGGTGCTCAGCTAATTGAAACCACCCACTAGATCACCCAATGACAGAAGAAACGCTCGAGCAAAGAATCAAACCCCAACCAGAATCTCTGGATACCTCAGAGGGAAAAGCAGATACCTTTCTGAATGAAGACGAGATGATTGACGATGAACATAAACAAGTTCCGTCCCAATCTCTGGTATCAAACGAAAATACCCCGTCTGTCACAGATGGAACTATCTTGTGGTACTGCTTCGGGTGCAGCTTCGGCCCTCACAACTTATCCCTCCACGACAACTGCATTCAGTGCGGAATGCCACGTGACAGCCTTTCGAATCTGTTTCATATGTCTGCCTAAGGTGCCCACTGTAGATAACCAGCCTAGCTAGCTTAGATCTTCTCTCTCCTCTCAACCCAATCAACCATCTTCTCTAAGCAGTATTCTGTGCCCCTTTCCCCGCTGAAGAGACTCTAGTGCGAGTTTGAGGAGAAGGATTTGAAGACATTGATCTGATTGGAAAAAGAAGTTCAGCTCTCTATTTGAATCTGTCAAGATGACCCACCTCAGGGTTCGGACCGCCAGGTATAGATAGATGCGTGCTTGCCCTCTTTCTCTCTCCTCAGACTCTCCCCAATATCAGTCTGGTAGTGGCAATATACTGTGTTCTATTGCGTCCTGCGCTCTCGACAGAACCATGTTCAGATCACCGGGCTCAATGAGTACTCGATGGAGTAAGTATTGACCTCACACATAAAGTGACATCCGACCGTCTAACATCTAATGGTCTATACATCTCTAGTAACCATGAATCAAATCTAACCATTCCACCCCCAAGCATCCCCCAATTGAGTCCGCACATTATGTGTAGGATACCCATACTCATCCTCCAATCTAACCAGAGCCGCAAAAAGAGCCTCCTGCTCCCCTTTCTCCACAAACCGATCCCCACACATCCCAATAGCCGCACTGGCCGTCACCAGTCCAGGCGGACTATGCAAATTCGACATCGCAATCCCACAAAGCCGCAACACAATACTCCGCACCTGCGCATCCACACTACGCATCGCAGTCCGCTGCCCGGGTCCAAGTCTCGGCAGGCGCGGGTTATAAACCGCCAACAAGATCCGGGCAAGGTCTAGATGCTGCAGGCCTGCAACGTGGCAATTATTCAAGTACCAGAGTTCGGGGAAGACTTCACCTCGGGCGGGATCGGGGTCTCTGGCGTAGACGGGGTTGAAGGATGATGGGCCAAGCTCGGTCCAGAGGGTTTCGAAGGAGACTAAGGTGTCGTAGCGGGCGATGCGGGATTCGGGGGAAGGGGGGAAAGGGGAGTTTTCTTCTTCTTCGGAGCCGAAGCAGAATTGGAGGACGTCTGCGCAGTGGATGACTAGTCGATCGGCCCAGACGTAGTCGTCTGCGGGCTCGAAGGTGCGGTATGGTTCGCAGGGACCCAGGGGGAGACGGAAGGGACGTTGTTTGGAGAAGGCTGTGATGATTTCTTGACGGAGGGCGACCCAGTATGCTGCGTGGCGGAGACCGGTGCCTGAGACTGCGGGGATGGCTTGGGCGTCGAGGAAGATTTGGATGCCACGAAGGGCGGACTCGGTGTCTTCGCCCATTGCGGGGACTGGGATTTGTTAGTTGTGGAGGGTTGGGGGTTTGGATGTGTGACTTACGGTCAACCTCTTCGTAGAATCGTAAGACGACGGCTGCAGCAAGAAGATTCTCATCCCCTGCTTCTTGGGAGTGGCCGGAGAGAGAGACGAAGTAGGAAATGCATCGATTGTGGTACTCGAGAGCAGTCTCTGGGGTTAGTCTGGGGAGGTACTTGCCTCCATACTTGACTTTATTTCCAACATAATATTTCTTAGATTTGGTCAAGTGTCTGGCGGAGATGGTGTAGATTGCATTGAGTAGAGGCGGACATGTCAGTGCCCGTACAGGGACGGTACATGCAAAGTGTCTTTGTCCGTCACAGATATCAAACTGATATAGGGTTAGTATGGAAACTAATGAGTTACAACGCAGATTAGGGTTAGTGGCATACCCAGTGACCAAGTTGGACCACAAAATAACGCATTAGACAAGCTTCATGCTCATCAAAATTGACCAGTCCAGTTTCTGTGGCGACCAGATTCTCTGAAAGTGGTATCGTATAGCTGCTGGGAGAAAGTTGTGTCTGAACAGATACCGGAGAGATTGAATAGCTATTTGTCGGTGACTTATACAAGTCCAGAGATGTGATCCTCTCCTGGGAACCCCAGGGACCTGAATATGAATCGACAGTGTCGCTCGTGATAGATGGCTCTGCTAGAGTAGATGAATCTGCCAAGATAGGCGCCTCTGTCAAACAAACACCATATTGCTCTAAGGCCCACGGGGTCTCCTCGCCCAGCTCCAGCGAGTACTCTTTGGCAACATCGGCTGTCTCATCAACATATCTATAATCTGCATACTGTCAGCCATACAGGAATCTCACAACAATCTCTAAGATAGAAAACAACTCACCATGTGCAATCGGCACCCAGACCTGGTCTTCGGCGAATTCGGCATCATATCGGGCACTAGAGCCGTGACGGAACCCGGATGGCACGGCCTGCCAGACGCACGAAGAACCCGAGCGCTTGCACCGGGTGCATACTGGTCTTGTTCCATCACCTATGTCTGGTCAATCAAGGTCCCTAAATGCAGTCTTTCTACACCGCATTATCACACTTACACTTCACATGCCGGTCTATCAACAAATTAGTGATTGAACACGCCTGGGGCTTAGGCACTTACTGCGGCACTCCTGGCTGATAACCCGAGTTAGTGATTGGTGCTTAATATCCGGGTGGAGACTCACCAGGGGACTGTTTTGCGCATTCTGCATTCGTATGATCTCGAGAAGAAGTGAGAAGAGGGCGAGGGGCAATCATCGGCGAGGGTCCAAAATGCGGGGAAAACCCGGGGTTACCCCGAGTTTCCTTTTCGGGTTTTCGTTTAGGCGTCTATTCCTCTTTACTCTGTACTAAAGTGCATGTGGATCTGTGTATTATTACGAAATATATGCTAATTTCTATTGATATTAAAATACTTCGTACAAAGTACTCCATAGTCACCGAGAACAGCAGACATTGTTTGCCATTAAGACCTTGTCCAAATTAAAACTAGCCAAAGCCAGATTCTCTAAGTATATCCATAGATGTGGTCTCCATATTCAATGCAAAATATTGAAGTACTTAAGCAAATTCCGGAGAACGACCTCCGATAATACAGTCTTTAGCAGTGGAAGATGGCCTCCGAATCGAATTCCGAGGACAGTCAAAGTGGGGAAATTTCAATAGCCGAAGCAACCATCGCCGAAATCCTACCCTTTTGGGGACGATCGACATGAGCTGCACCTATACCCCGGAAATAGCAAGACCCTGCGAGAGACGGTGAACAGCTATAAAGCGACCGGCCCAGAACTAGATTTCCAGTCTCAATTCACTAACCAATTCTCCCAATCTACACATCATGTCTGAGAAACTCCAAGTAGCAGTCGCTGGCATTGGCCGCATGGGTATGCGCCATGCTCGACACTTTGCAACTCTCACACCCCGCGCCGAGCTCATTGCAGTCTGCTCGCCCGTCCAAGCCGAGCTAGACGCCGCCAAGAAGGAGTTCACCACTGTCCGAACATACCTGTCCTTCGACGACATGCTCGCCAAGGAAAAGACCCTCCAAGCCGTCGTGGTCGCAAGTGCCACAACCATTCACGCCGAACAAGCCATCAAAGCCATTGAAAAGGGCTACCACGTTCTCTGCGAGAAGCCTCTCAGCACCAGTCCCGAAATCGTAAGCCCGACATCATTCCCCCAAATCCGGGCAGCCAAAAACTAATCCCAATCAAAATAGTCTCAAACCGTCGTCGACGCTTACCGCTCTTCTATCAAGACATACCCCAAGCAGAAAGTCATCTGCGGCTTCTCCCGCCGCTTCGACGCCTCATACCGCGATGCCTATAACCGCATGGCAAAGGGCGATATCGGCACACCTTCCGTATTCCGCTCGCAGACATGCGATAAGCTCGATCCAAGCGGGTTCTTCGTTGCCTACGCCGAATTCTCAGGTGGTATCTTTGTCGACTGTTCCATTCACGATATCGATCTTGCATTGTGGTTCTTCGGCGAGGATAGCAAAGTCAAGAGCGTGACTGCAGTTGGTATCACAGCCGTGCAGCCCGATCTGCGGAAGCACAATGATCGCGACAACGCAGTGGGCATTATTGAGTTCTACGTGAGTACTTTGGACTATTCTACATTCGAACAACAACTGATTGATAACAGAATGGCAAAATCGCCCAGCTTTACTGCTCCCGTATGATGGCCGCTGGTCAGATGGATTGTACCGAGATCACCGGTACAAACGGACAGATTGCAGTCAACACACAGCCCCAGTCGAACTTGGTCAACTTGTTCGAGCCTACTGGTGTGCGTCGTGAGATCCCCCCTGATTACTATGGCCGATTCCGCGAGGCTTTCGTTACCGAGGCCAATGAGTTCACTGCTGCTTGTCTTGATAACCTTCCTCCCCCTATGTCATTGGAGGGTGCTGTCAAGGCAGTGCGCATTGGTGCCGCTTTGCAGGAGAGCTTGATCTCGGGCAAGAAGATTGAGTTCGACGAGAGTGGAAAGCGGGTGGAATCTGCCAGACTTTAGATTTAGCTTGGTATATAAAAGTCGACGATTCCTATGATTATTCATTTTCCGAGCTTCAATTGGCAATTCGTACACCGCATTTTTGATTAAATTTTGGGCTTTGTGAGGGCTTCCCCTATTGGTTCGATGTATCATAATTCTAAAGTTCGAGTCTTTCTTCCCCGTACAGAGTACAGCGGGGAGTAGTTCGTTCCATTTACATAGGGCTGATGCTCACCGTAACTTTAGAAACTTTTAAAGTGCATGTCGCAGGGAGCATGTTACCCTGAAGCCAAAGAAACTCCCTTTGCCTTGGAATTTGGTACGAAATGTCTGGATGTACTTTGCCGCAGCCATTAACACGAAGTTGACTGCCTCGTTATGAAATTCGCTAGTGGTAAATTAGCATGGCCCCTGCACATCGACTTCAGGAACTGTAAGCTTCTCAAGTTGAAGCCAAGAACTGATGATTTACGAAATGTGTTTGAGAAAAACTTGGAGCTGACCAGACATTCTATATTAGAATATTCGTCAAACCACTTGTATGTGACAATTCCTTTGATCTGTCCGAACCCTTTCAATCTTTATCTTTGTTACTCTATACAATCAAAGCTCCAAATTTCTCTTGATCCATATTCAAAGGGTTGTACTTCGGATTTAATAGTTTGTCCAACGTCGAGTAGTATTCCTTTATCCTTTGTTATTCTATACAATCTTTTATTATCCTCTGACAAGGACTCGGATTCTTCTGTCAAAGTAATTCTCGAGTCCTTTCAGATAAAGTCCTTTCTTGACCATTATATGCGAATCTTCCTTTGACTACTAAGGTATATAATTCCCTCTGATTCCCGGGCTTAGATTCACACTCACACACTCACAACTTCACAATCTCACAACATGGCTTACGAATTCTCCACCTCTCAATACCAGCAATTTAACCGTATGAGTTGGGTGGCCTTCCAGAATGCGATGAACGCTTATTTCGGCCCAGATCCCGGTCAGACCCGCGCTGGTCTCAACCACTACCGTCTCTGTTGTACGCGCAAACTCACCCTCCGTACCAATAGATACGCCAACTGTCTTGCCATGGCTCGAAGATGGTTTCGCGATGACAATGTGCTAGACCGTATGATGGATTGGCTCCATGTTTTTACTATGCCACACGTCCTAGATCCCAAACGTCAGGTCTACCCACCTCCACGGACCGAAGGGTTGAACCTTCCCTATGTCCCTGCAGATTGGGATGGACCTGTAGGTAGCCATGTAGATGATGCTGATGCTGTTACCGGTGCTATCAGAGCTGGTTGTCTGGACTGCATCAAATTTCTCTATAGCCTAGATCTGTTGGAGGATTTTCCAGTGATTTACAATCAAAACGGGAACTCCCTCGCATACGTTGCTATCAAAGCCCACCAGCCCGAAATACTCAAGCTCCTCGTCAAGACTGCTAGAACTCGACACTCACTCGGCGATTATCCCGCTCGGATCTCTGATGCCGCTTGGCCCCTGATTGAGGATCCCGACCTACATGGCTCTCTCCTTGATTTCGCTGCCATGGAAGGCCGTCTCGATCTCTTCCTTCCGATCTACAACAAATGGACCACCGCTGAGTTCACCGAGGATGTATTTAATCCAGGTGGCATTATCCGGCCATCTACCTCTATTGTAGCCAAATTCACTCCTCGACTCCGTTATTATGTCTGCAGGTTTGTGAACCGCAATCTCCTTCGCTCCCTCTCATATAAATTAGAGGATTCACTCATTGAATTTGCCTGGCTCGGCGGGGGTGACGATATTCGTTTCAGACAGGCCCCCCCTCCTAACGCTCGCGTATTCCCTACCCTTGGTCTCGGTTGGCACAATGCGATGCGTATCAGTCACGACGTGACGTATGCCCTTGACTTCCTGCGTTTAGACCAGGAAGATATTGCTGGAAACTATATGCCGCATCCCATTCCTAATTCATACCACAATTCTGTCGATCTCTACAACAATACTCCACTTCATATCGCTGCCGAGGAAGGTCGACTCGAGGCCGTTCAGTGGCTTTACAACCTCCATACTCCACAGGGTTACCAGTATGCTTTTCCGCATCCCCATATTGCCCCCGACCCGGATCTCCCCAATACCGCCTTCATCCCTCGCACGCCTTTAGACCTCTGTCTCAACAGCCCTGCCCCAGGCACTTGTCGGGTTCTTCCGATTCTGATGGAGCACAGTCCTTCTTTTGTTGCGATAAACGGGGTTTTAAACCCCCCTACTCCCAAACAAATCGGTGAAAAATTCGACGCCATGATGCTCGGCGCCAGAAATCACTTGAACGCACTCACCGTCTCTTTTAGTACTGGCCAGATCACTGAAGTTGTATATCGAGCTGACCAGAACAATCTCTATCAGATCTACATGACCAAATGGCGGATCTACACCAGGCATGTCCCCCCCGACTGGTTCACATCCGCCCAGTACAACACCCGGCTCCGCGCTCTGAAAGCCTCGAAAGACAATCATCCGGCCTATCGGACGACATGGATGATCCCAGCCTTTGAAACGCCCCATGTTATTTGGACCCGACATAGCAGGGACAGCCATGAGGAATTGCTTGAAGGTTTACCTTGATTATATTCGCTTCTCGTTTCGTTTGCTAGATGATATACTAACTTATTCCCTAGGATTCCTAATTATTTCAGTATTTCCAGTGTTCCCACGATTCCCAGTATTCCCAGTTCCTCCAGTATTCCTAGATATTCTGGTATATTGTAAATGTGTCTTATTCTCGAGGTCCCGAAATATACAATCGACTTTCATTCCCTGCTATCATAGACAACCCTCTCTGATACCTGGGCGCTAACCTTCTAAGTACTACTCTCTGTGAACTAATTGTCCTCATTTTAGCTGACATCTGCAGTGTATCCCTCCTGAAGTCCTACATTAGACTTGTTGGTTAGGTATTTCTTTGGAATCACTCAATGCCATCAACTTTAGTACTTCACAGTGAGTTCGTACTTAAGTAAGTATGATTTATATCGGACTTCCAGGCCATTGTCTGATCAATATCCAGTTCTAAAGTTAATCTATCCTACCAGTCTATGTAAATATATTCCATAATTGAAAAATTGCACATTCATGTCCCTGCAGTGAAAGAAAGAAGTGAGCAGATATAGATATAGACACCTCAGGCAGTAACGCTAAACCACATTTGGTGAAAGTGGCCTCCCTACGGCGCGCCGCAACGCGAACTCCAGAAATTGTCAAGCTTTCAGTCCAGCTCATCTCTCATCCTCCATCCACCTCCAACCCACCACAAGACTCATTCCTTATAGCCTCACCCATACGTCACTTTCACGGCCTCTATCATGTGAGAGCCACTTACCGCATTCCTGGGCCAGCGCTAACAACCTTAGGGAGAGCTTTGACAACATCTACCTAGACCTCTCAAAGCAACCAGGAAAATGCAAGCTGGCAGACAGCGGCCTGGGATGGCGCCCATCAGGTGGAGGCGACACCTTCACTCTGGACAGCAGCAACATTGGCGCAGCACACTGGAGTCGTGCTGCAAAGGGCTTTGAGCTTAAGATCTTGTCGCGCAACTCAGGTGTGATCCAACTGGATGGATTTGACCAGGAGGTATGTCCAGTTGAGCGCCCTGCAATCACCCATCCATTTACTGACCAATTCAAGGATTTTGAGCGCATGAGCAAGGCATTCAAGATTTGGTACGGCATTAACGTGGAGACCCGAGAGCACGCACTGCGAGGGTGGAATTGGGGAAAAACAGAATTCACAAAAGCCGAACTCGCCTTCAACGTTCAGAACCGCCCCGCTTTCGAAGTCCCTTACTCGGAAATCGCAAACACAAATCTGGCAGGACGGAATGAGGTCGCTGTGGAGTTCGCCCTGCCAACTGGGGATGCAGGTGAGGGAGCTGTGAAGCCTGGAAGCACAAAGAACCGAGGCCGCAAGGCTGCCGCAGGTCCCGATGAGCTGGTTGAGATGCGTTTCTATATTCCCGGAACCGCGGTGAAGAACGAGAAGGCTGAGGGTGCCGAGGGCGAGGAAGAAGAGAACGATGACGACGCAGAAGAGCAGAATGCCGCCAACCTCTTCTATGAGACGCTCATGGACAAGGCTGAGATTGGAGACGTGGCGGGCGACACATTTGCTACCTTCCTCGATGTTCTGCATCTCACGCCCAGAGGACGATTCGATATCGATATGTACGAATCATCCTTCCGGTTGCGCGGAAAGACCTACGACTACAAGATCCAATATTCTGCGATTAAGAAATTCTTCCTTCTTCCCAAGAACGATGACACCCACACACTCATTGTGCTTGGTCTTGACCCCCCTCTGCGCCAGGGTCAAACCCGCTATCCTTTCCTCGTGATGCAGCTGAAGCTGGATGAGGAGATCAGTCTCGAGATGAACATGACAGAGTCAGTATTTTTCAGCAGCTGGGAACGACTCCGCTAACAAACTGACAGGGACATTATGCAAAGTCAGTACAAGGACAAGCTGCAGCCTCACTACGAAGAACCTATTCACCAAGTGGTCACCAAGGTCTTCCGTGGCCTGTCCGGGAAGAAGGTCATCATGCCTTCCAAGGACTTCGTCAGGTACGAAACTATCCGCCGTGTCGGCTGCATCCGCTAATATGTTACAGCCACCATGGCCACCACGGAGTCAAGTGCTCCATCAAAGCCAACGAGGGTCTCTTGTACTTCTTGGATAAGAGTCTCATGTTCGTTCCCAAGCCTGCTACTTACATTCAGATGGACAACATCGCTATGGTCACCATGTCACGTGTTGGCGGTGCTGTCTCTGCCAGTCGTACCTTCGATATCACCGTGGGTTTGAAGAACGGATTGGGTGAACATCAATTCAGCAACATCAACCGGTACGTGCTCCGAACCCCGTTCATTCGATCTACGCTAACTGCCCCAGTGAGGAGCAAAAGTCCCTGGAGGACTTCTTCAAGGCTAAGAGCATCCGCATTAAGAATGAAATGGCCGAGGAGGTATGTAGCCCCTGTTTCCCCGGTGTCGAGTGGTATGCTAATCTCCCGGGGTCTAGGCCTCTGGTCTTATTGCCGCGGCACTTGACAACGACGCGATGGGATCTAGTGACGAGGAGGCCCGACCCGACCGCGGGTCTGCCGACGAAGACGAGTCATCGGTTGATGAAGACTTCGACGCCTCATCAGAGTCCGACGTGGCCGAAGAGTTCGACTCAGACCATGAGAGCAGCGGTGGCAGTGACGAGGAGATGCAGGATGCTCCTGCGGGCGATGATGATGAGCGTCCCAAGAAGAAGACCAAGACCTCTCAATAGATGTACAGCTAGTTTCAATATTCAATTGGTCTTAATAGTAGCAGTTGGTACTTCGTACACCCATTTTTGTGGGGAGCTCACGTGAGCGGTAACGTTTAACCCCTGATCTCAGGAGACAACTATACGAGGTACGAGAGTATATTATATGACCTGGCAGATACCGGACTGCCATAGGGATTGGCCAGTGTGTGTGCAGTATATGCAGTTTGCCAATGGTCGATTCCACATTCCTGGCCAGAATCAGAACTGCCCACGGACAGTACTGGAAGATTCAATCGGACAGGTTCGAGAATAGGCGAAATAAGAAATATAGAGAATACTAGTAAAAAAGGAAAAGGAGGTCAATTGACTCGTCCAATGTATAGAACAGAATTGACTGCAGGTACATACTGTTTATTAGTAGAGATGCATATAGATAATCACGTTGATCCAAACCAACTCCAGACTGGGGCCCGAACCCCCTTTCTTTCCCATCCTCTTTTCTTCATTTCAGTGTCCCTACTTTTTTTCTTTTCTAGGTCTCTCGCTTGTCTTCATTTAACTCTTCCCCTTGGTTTCTTTATTTTGAACAGGTACTGTTGTCCTTTTCCCCCCTGATTTTTCTTAGCCCCCTGGCGAAACCCCGCTGGACGTTAGCTGACTTCCCATAGGGGATTTTAATTACTCTTCCTTGCTCTTCCTTCTCGACACAATGTGTAGGTCACCTGCGAATTCGATCGAACAACAACATACTGATGCCTTCTGAAGCTTCTCCTCCTGCGGCTTCCCCAGTCGCGTCTCCGGTCGCGTCCCGGGACTCTCCCACCCCTAGCAGCGGCATGGAATCGCCTTTCGTCGAGCGCAGCAACCCAATGGGCTCCGGAATTGCCCAGACGGTCACCTCCCGCGACCCCAAGGCCGCCGCCCAGGCTGCCACCGACATGAAGAACGTGGTCCGCCGCAAGTTGACAGGCTACGTCGGTTTCGCCAACCTGCCCAACCAGTGGCACCGCAAGAGTGTCCGCAAGGGCTTCAACTTCAATGTGATGGTTGTTGGTATGTGAGGCAGAATGCAGAGAAAACGTGTTATGAAAGCTTATATCCCCATTAGGTGAATCTGGCCTCGGAAAGTCGACTCTCGTGAACACTTTGTTCAACACCTCCCTGTACCCTCCCAAGGAGCGCACCGGTCCCAATGCCGATATCATTCCCAAGACCGTTTCCATCCAATCCACCAGTGCCGACATTGAGGAGAACGGCGTCCGTCTCCGTCTCAGCGTGATCGACACCCCCGGCTTCGGTGACTTTGTCAACAACGAAGACTCCTGGCGCCCAATTGTCGAGAACGTCGAGCAGCGTTACGACACCTACCTCGAGGCCGAGAACAAGGTCAACCGCAGCAACATCGTCGACAACCGTATCCACGCCTGTGTCTACTTCATCCAGCCCACCGGTCACTCCCTGAAGCCCCTGGACATCGAGGTGATGCGCCGTCTGCACACCAAGGTTAACCTTATTCCCGTCATCGCCAAGGCCGATACCCTGACCGATGAGGAGGTCACCCTCTTCAAGCAGCGTGTACGTTCTTTCAACCCCGTGCCTTATGCATCTCAAAGGGGAGGATGAATGCTAACTTCTTCTAGATCCTTGCCGATATCCAACAACATGACATTCAGATCTTCGAAGGCCCCCGCTACGAGCTGGACGACGAGGAGACCATTGCCGAGAACCAGGAGATCATGTCCAAGGTCCCCTTCGCCGTGGTTGGTGCCAACTCCGAGGTGACTGCTGCCGACGGCCGTAAAGTCCGTGGCCGTAGCTACCCCTGGGGTATCATCGAGGTCGACAACGAGGAGCACTGCGACTTTGTCAAGCTGCGCCAGATGCTGATCCGCACCCACATGGAGGAGCTCAAGGAGCACACCAACAACTTCCTGTACGAGAACTACCGTTCCGACAAGCTCACCCTTATGGGTGTTGCCCAGGACCCCAGCGTCTTCAAGGAGGTCAACCCTGCCGTCAAGCAGGAAGAGGAGCGCGCTCTGCACGAGCAAAAGCTCGCCAAGATGGAAGCCGAGATGAAGATGGTCTTCCAGCAGAAGGTTGCCGAAAAAGAAAGCAAGCTCAAGCAGAGCGAAGACGAACTCTACGCCAGACATCGCGAGATGAAGGATCAACTAGATCGCCAGCGTGGAGAACTTGAAGAGAAGAAGGGCCGCCTGGAAACCGGTCGCCCTATCGAAGAAAAGGGCAAGCGCAAGGGCTTCTCTCTTCGCTAATGTCCATGACCCGAGTCTTTCTGCTTTTGGTCTTTCTACGGCCTCTCTCGAATCTTTCTCGACTCTCATTCACTATTTCCTTTTTACTATCCATCACACTCCCTTCACCATCCCACTAACGCAATGTTCTCACTGGGTGGGCCCACGCTCCGAAAAAGAATGGTTATTTTTTTCTTACCGATTGATTGATAATACGATCCTGCGAGGGTCAGCTTGGGACCTTTTACTTCTTGTGATGTACTTTTTGCTACGCCATATCTTGTTTTGCCGCTTTTCTGTGTGCCCTATTACCCGCTCCTTTCGTTTATTTTCCTACTCTTTGGGATCGATGGTTATTTGCCCTCGGTCTGTGTGTTAGTCAATTCAGCGCTCAGCTTTATATCTTTGCTCGTACTTGGTAGTGCCTTCCCGGTAGAACGTAGAACTGTAACTTTAAGACAGGACCAGTTGACAGATCCGTGAAATTGGCCCCAAGTTGCCACTTGAGCAGCCCTGGGGTACTCGAGAACTGGAGTATTTAGCTAGGTGTTGTTGAGACCTGCTCAAGTGGTGGCAAGATCAAAACTTTACTTAAGTAGAAGTTGATATGACTCCTTTCAAGTACAAAGGTACTCACAGTAGACACGGGCAGCTGCTTTAGTATGAGCGAAACTTGGACCCCCCTATGCAAGATTCAGGATCAGCCCTGATGTAAGTACTGAAGTACTCAAGTACGGAGCAGCTTTGATACACTCGGTCAACGTCAATCGGCAGTTGATGGCGTGAATCTGTGGAGTATGTGGGGGTCGAATCAGTTACGTGTCTCAGAACTTTAGAAACGGTCAGCTCGCTGCTACACAATCTGTGTGTACCCGTAGACCTAATAGAACTGTCTAGGTGCATAGTGAAGCTGGTCAAACATGTCAGATAGATATAATGGTACTTAAGTACAGGATCTACTGAAGTATAATATGTTCGGCTATATAGTTATGCTGGAAAATAGTTGCCTATCCGAGCACTCCGTATATATATTTAGAGTGAGACTCGATCGTGGTCGTCAGTGGTCCACTTAAGTCAAGAGGGGCGTATCATACCTGATAGATACAAGTACATAGAGACAAGTTTCGGCTCAGGCCTGACGTCCTGGAAAGTATACGAGTAATCACAGAGAAGAGCGTCATAGCTTTCAGGAGTACGGAGTATAGTTATGGTGATCATCCTGACAAAATTGAGTTGGGGGTGAGGTACTGGCCCGTTACAGGCAAATTAAGCCCGGTAGATCCCTGCAGGACAAACACAGTCGAGGGCTGTGCTTATAGGCAGATACTCCGTACGCACATATGCAATTGAATATACTATTCCATAACAACCATCTAAATAACTCTCTTGAGTATCTTAACTAGTATCACCATTGAGTACAGTATTTGTGTCCAAATAGTAAACAAATGATCCCACGGTTCTCAAGTTGTAAATAGACACACGGAACCGTGGCTCGGTGATTCAAAGGTCCCCACCTTGAACGGGAGGCTGGGAATGTGATGGTGTCATTGGTCGTCAATGAGTCTGGCCATGCATTAGCGTTATCCTTCGACTCAAGGTCCTGTATTTGGGTAATTGGGGGTATTTTGAAGTGTTCAGTATTTTGGGTAATTAAAAGACAGGAACTAGTGGGTATATTTCATTCTCGTCAAACCACAGCCCCCCTGTGTGTCTACAGGTCGACTTCACATCCATTCGTTGCGGAGGCTTCGGTCTCATTCACTCTTTTACATTCCTTTTTTTAAAGATTTTCATATGCCACATTCTTTACAGTTCGCTTCTTCACGCGTTGCGGCCTAACGCCTACGCCCACGCCTCCTGATCTCCCGACCCTACCATTCGCTTTATTAGGGTCCTTTTTTTTTTTACTTCGTTCGCCCGTCGTCGCTCCCAGGACAATGAGGACTTCTTCATTGTTCGGGCCGGCGACTGGCTGGCCCTCGCTCCTGGCCCTTCTCCCGACCATCAGCGCCCTGTCATTCGAGGCAGTCTCGGTTCCGGAACTGGACCTGTCATCGCTGGGACGGGTTTCAATCACTGGTGATTTTGATGGAGTGTCCCTCTACCAGTACAAGGAACAGACCCAATCGATTGCCCAGGATGGGACCCAAGCCCTCCTCACCCCGCTACCGAACGGAATCCTCACGAACCTGTCCTCGTCCGATGCGCGAATCTCCGCCATGTGCTCCTTCACCCAGAAGGACGGCACTTTCTCTGGAATCTTTGTCGGTGGAAACTTCACTACCCTGGGTGGAGTGGATTCGCCCGGCGCGGCGCTGTTCAACCCCAACACCAGCAAAGTCACTGCTTTGCCGGGTCTAAAGGGCTCGGTGGCAGCACTAGCCTGTGACCAAGAAACTAACAGAGTCTACGTTGGAGGAGATTTCGCTTACGACAACACGACAAACGCCGTTTCCTGGGTGCCCGGTGATGGCTGGACTGACCTCTCGTTCAATGGGTTGAATGGACCAGTCAACTCGATTTTGAAGGCAGACGACGGTCACATTATCTTCGGAGGATCATTCGACGCCCTTGGAAATAGCACCAGCTCCAAGAACAGACGACAGGTCCTCAATCTTCAGAATGCGACCGTCACTTCCGACTCCGACTCATCCCTTGACGGCTACTCCGACCCCCGTAACATCATTTGCTCCACCAGCGGAAAGGCCGCCAAAGGCAGTACCTACCTTCTTCACGACTACGCGCCAGGATTCTGGAGAGCAGACCTTGGATTCGACTTCTTCCCGACCAAAATCCGTTTATACAACACCCATCTGGATGGACGCGGCACCAAGGACTTCTTGCTTCGAGCCCTTCCCGACAATGGAATTATGAACCTGACTTACACCGATGACTCTGGAAAAAAGATCAGCTGTGATGCGTCCTGTCCATTGTCCAGCAGCAGCACTGAGGAGTACCGTGAATTCACCATGGTGAACCCAGTGGGTATGCGGGGACTCCAGATCGAGGTCCTAAGTTGGTATGGAAAGGGAGCTGGTTTGAACGGCATCGAGGTCTTCCAGGATCAAATTCTTACATACGCTATTGACCAATTCAACGAACCGACTTGCGCAGGCATTGAATACCCCGCCGAGTCATCGCGAACCGGCGACTGGACCATCGAGGATGGGTATGTTTCTGCAAAGGTTACAGACTCTGACGCCTCCGGCACATCAGTTACGTTCCGACCTGACATCAAGAAATCCGGAAACTACACTATCAAGCTTTACACCCCCGGTTGTACCCAGGACAACAGTTGTAGTTCGCGGGGAATTGTCAACGTCACTGCTACTCTGTCGAGCGGCTCGGATTCCGACCAACCCAAGCCGTCCTACTTTTACCAGACCAATAACAATGACAAGTATGACACCTTCTACACCGGCTATGTGGATGCCGGTAGCGATTCTTTCCGCCCAGAGGTAACTCTGCGGGCCAAGGAAGGTCAAGGCGATATCACTATTGTCGTATCCCGCGTGCGCTTCGAATTGTTGTCCAGCACAGGGGGCCTCAATGGTCTCTACGACTACGACCCGACTTCCAAGACCGACACCGATGATCTCACAAAGTCGGACATTAACAAGGCGGGCACATCGCTCAATCACAATGCCTCGATCTCCAGCATCCAGGAACACGATGGCGTGCTTTACGTCGCAGGCAACTTCTCCGATAGCAAGCTCCACAACATCATGTCGATCACAGATGGCAATGCCACGGCTTTGTCTGGCGCTGGGTTTAACTCCCCAGTCTTGGCGATGGCCGAGCTCGACAACATCCTCTACGCCGGAGGCCGTTTCACCGATACTTCGGATGGAGGCGCCGACGGATTGAAGCGTGTTGCGGCATACTCCTTCTCATCGAAGAAGTGGGCGGCTCTGGGCGCAGGTCTGAATGGCCCCGTCAGCTCCATCTGGCCCGTCAAATTGAATGCATCAGCCGCTATCAATGAAACACTTGTTGCGGTGAGCGGTGACTTCGATCAGATCCTTGGTACTGATGACAACCCGGCAGTCTCAGTTGCTGGTCTTGCCATCTGGGTTCCTTCACGCAAGGACTGGATCCAAAATCTCAATGTCACGCAGATGGAGTTTGGAGGTCAGCTATCGGCCTTTGCCACCCACAACAACACGCTTATCCTGGCTGGTAACATTGCTACCACCGGTGTGACTGCTGGTGGAGCTGTCTCATTGCTTGAATCTGGCGACTCGCTTCTGCCCCTGTCGATGAAGATCAATCACAAGAACTCTAGCAGCGGATTGATTACCGGCGCCTACGACACTGACTCGGACCGCAACCTCACTATCTACGGTGGCCATTTCACTGCCGCTGGCAGCAATGGGTCCTCCATTGAGAACATTGCTGTTTTCAACGGCAGCGATAATACCATCTCGGGTCTTCCCCAAGGTGTTGATGGCAACTCAACATTCGTTTCAATGCTGGTGTTCAACAACACCCTTTACGCCGGTGGAAGCGTCACCGGAAACATCAATGATATCTCACTCGGTGGCCTTATTGCATACGACGTCGCCGACCAGGTGTGGGAAACAAATCAGCCTTCATTCGGCGGTGAAAATGTCACTGTCAACTCCATCTCAAGACAACCAGGCTCATCGAACATCTTCTTCGGAGGAAACTTCAACACAGTTGGCCAATTCCCATGCCCCTCTGTCTGCTACGTTGATTCTCGCAGTAACGAGTGGAGCCGACCTGGTTTGGCTCTCAGCGGCAACGTCTTGGAACTCCAGTGGGCGAGCCAAAACACATTGATGGCCATCGGTGATCTCACGGTCATGGACAACAAAACTTCTATCGCCACGTACAGCAGGAAGTCCGAAGAATGGTCCGCTTTCACTGGAGCATCCAAATCGGAGATCCCCGGCAACGTCACCGTGTTCACTCCTGCCAGTGAAGACCTGTCCAAGTTCTGGATCGGAGGCACAGCCAGCAATGGTTCTGCTTTCTTCCTGAGGTACGATGGGTCCAAGTTCCAATCCCCGGGAAATCTGTTCTCCGAGGGCACTGTGATCCGTGGTATGGAAATCCTGCCCATCAGCAAGGATCATTCAGAGGCATCATTGTTGGACAATGACCAGACTCTTTTGATCATGGGCTCGCTTGTGATTCCCAATTTTGGGAACGCATCTGCGGCATTCTACAATGGAACCGATCTGACCCCCTTCATCCTTTCATCGCAAGCCAATGGCCAATCGGGTAGCATGTCCAAGTTCTTCTCTCAGCACCAAAATCCCTTTACGACCACCAGTGAGTTACCTAGACCTATTTTTCTGACTTCGGACCTATACTAACTGATCTAGCTAAACACCACTCCAATGGTATCGCTGTGTTGGTTGCATTCTGTTGTGCTTTGGGATGTGTCTTCCTGATTGTGCTGGCCGGTGTGATTCTGAACAAGATCCAGCGCCGTCGCCAGGGCTACGCAGCAGCACCCCAAACCTTTGGCACCGACCGACCCTCCGACATGCAGCGTCTCCCCCCAGAGTACCTCTTTAACTCCCTCGGCCAGCCCAACCCCGGTGCTCCCGCCCTTTAATGTCCCCGTTTGCTCACCCCCAAAACATCCCGAACCTTTTGATCTTCTTCGAGGCTGGAGTTTTTGATTTGTTCTTATCGCAAGCCACGTTGCTATACCCAGCCTTAATGTCTTATTCTGTTTGCCCTCGGTGATTTGTCGTTTGTTGGATCTTTTTTTTTCCCTCGCGCCGGCCACATCGCGATCTACCCCATCTTCTTCTAGCTTCGGGCACCCAGTCCCTGAAAGTTCTCTGTGTATATGCCTCTCTGATCTGATGTACCATATGCTTTTCCAGCCCCTGAATGGATGTTAGGATGTGAGGCACGTAAATAGCCACGCTTGGATCGTGGACCATGACACAATTAATACAATACCCTTTTGCTTGGCTGGAGAACAGTATACAGTAAATACTAGTTAACTACACTCTGAACTAAGGTCGTACTCGTTTAACTAAGCCGAAAGAAGACACGTAATTAGACACCTGACCCAGGCACCTGACTCGGGACATTGTGGGGGCCCCAGGTCACCTGCTTTCTCCCCGCAAGTCGATCTCCAGGTTTTCCCATCAACTTCACTGCTGCGGATGTTGTTACTCCGTCGCATTACCATTTCGGTATGCGATCACGAACTGGCTGGTGAGTCCTTGCTGTCTCTGTCTTGCCAAAACTAACCCTGTGAAGCCTCACGTGTCGGACTCGAAAGCTGAAATGTAGGTCCTTTGATCGCAATCTCGTGCCTTCTGGAAAACTAAACAATCTGCAGGCGACGAGGAAAAACCAGAATGTTCGCAGTGTCGCAAGGGTGGTCGGGAGTGTCGCCCTAGCGAGGGCGTGGTTTTTCGCCACCAGCAGAACGCGTCGATGAACCGGAATCTCAACGAATCGCCCGAAGGCCGAGGGAATTTGAACGGGTTTTATTCATATAAGAACACTTTTGACAAGGATAGCGTGTGGCTGGATGTTCCAAAACATGGTATGGCATCTTGAAAATGCATGGATGATCAGATGGCTCAATTTGCCCTGCAGTCATATTTGTCGACAACTCCGATCCATACGCCGAAGACCTGGAAGCATCATTAACAGAGCCGAGCAAAGCTGTGCTGGCGCATTCTCCAAATCCAAGATGGGGTAGTAGTGGTTCACGGACGAGTGATGCTGAGACACAAAGATTGGAAGCACTGTCAGCAGTTGCGACACACGATCGGTTTGCTTATTCGCCCATGGACCATTCACTCTCAGACAGTACCTCTTATCCATCACCGAATCAGCCTCGAAGCACCCTCCCCCCGGCCTCTCCCTCAATATCTCTGTCGTCCACCAGCAACAATACCAACATTAATTTCCTCCTCAACCCTTCCCATCCGATGTCGCCCCCCATCGATCCAAGCATCCAGTTATCTGATAGAAGTACTGCTCTGCCATCAAGACCCGCCGTGTCAAAGAGGAGTATGAGTCAGATGAGTATAAGTCATATACCGGACGACCATGCAGAAACAGATTTCGAGACTGCATTCTTCCTCCGACATTATTCAGAAGGGCCAGGACTGTGGTAGGTGTTGATAGAAATGAAAGCCAACCAGGCCAAACTGACCCGAAATGCAGGATGGATCTGTTCGACCTAGGGACATATTTCGCCTCCTACGTTCCCGTCCGAGCGCGGACGAATCCGCTTCTGAAATTCGCAGCCTGCGCATATGCCGCGAAACAACTGGGCCGAGTAAAAGGCGCCAAAGCAGCAATGGGCGGCGTATGCACGCAACAAGCTGCGATGGAATTGTGGCCTGACAAAGACCCCGATTTCGCCTGGTACGGGGCCAAGTATTATGAGAAGGCCATTCAGATTCTCATGAGGGAACTGCAACCCAATGCTGAGGGACCTCCTCCATTGAGTACACCTGAGGCATTTGGGCAATGGCAGGCTTCAGAACTGTCTGCAGATACGAATAATCCACGTAAGCGCCGAAGGCGGGTATCGGACAGTCGGCTTGCGCATGGGGTTCATTCTGACGAGGTTTTGGCTGCAACTGCCATCTTGTCTGTGTATGAATTCCTGGATGCGGCTGGTCCGGCGTGGAATCGGCATTTGAGTGGTGTTAAGTCGCTTCTTGATGTTGCTGAAGTGGGGATGATGCCTCTTGAGCAGAGGTCTCCTGGTGAGAATTCATATCAGACGAAGAAGTCGGGCCTTTCGAAGGCTCGGAGGGCGACGTTTTGGAATTTCGCTCGTCAGGACTATCTAGCTGCCTGTAAGTTTGGGTTAATCAAGTTAAACATAATGCTTGACATAATGCTGATGGGACAGTCATCAATGAGTGCCATACAAGGCTCAACACAGACGACACAGTCCTCTGGACCGAGGCTGGACTCTTGCTCGATAATGCTGGGTTCATTCAACCCAGCAACACCGGCGCAGCCGGATACCCCGAAGGCGAAGACACAATGAAGGAAGACCTGGTCAGTAACGGGTTGGTCTGGATAATGTCCAAGATAGTCAACTTCATAAGCTCAGGGGACAACATGCACCTAACAGACAACCGATCCATGAACGGACTTGGTGTTTCACAACAGGCCCTCCTGGACCGGTGGCATAGACTTGAATCCGAGCTCGACGCATGGTACAGCGGTGTTCCAGAGACATTCCGACCCTGTGCGCGGATGGATCCATCCAAGCTAACGCATCACCGCCCCGCCAACGAAATCGAAGATATCTCCACCCTGCAAGAAATCTGGTTCAGTCTTCCGATGTGTGCATCAACAATGCAACACTATCACATGGCCCGTATCCTATTGCTGATCAACAAGCCTCACGAGTCAACCAGTCGCAGAAGCACCATCACACTCAGACTGCAGTCATACCGCTCCATCGAAGCAGACATCGCCTTCCACAGTCGAGAGATCGTAGGAATCGGACTCTCCCGCCCAGATGGAAGCGTGAGAATCAACTCACTGCAACCCCTCTTCATTGCCGGACAGTGTCTGACTGATGCGCGCGAGCGAAGAACAACAGTCCGCTTACTGCGGAGCATAGAGTGTGATCTTGGCTGGGCGACTGAATACCGCGTTCAGCAATTAATGAAAGAATGGGGATGGGACGAGAGTACGCGATCACCCAAGGCTTCCTGAAACCTGAAGGAAGGCTCTTGCAAGAAGAATCAAAACCCAGCGCACTGGGCTTTGGCTTTGGACCCGATGACCTCAGGGAGACGGCCTTGCGCATTGCCAACTTCGCACGTCACATGCCAGGCAACAGGGCTGTCCAAGCTCTTGGTGTGCAGGGCGAAAGGGCCCAAGAGCTTTCAGAAACGAATAATGAACGTTCATGAAGGATATGTACAAGTACATGTACAGTATACAGAAATCAGAAGAAATATAGGAAGAGAACTATTTGAGTATTGAGGGGCAGAGGGAAATGTACTTAAAAAAGTGCAACAGAATAAATCTTCGGTTTAGTTGCCTGCATAAGTGAGCCCTGCCAACCTTAGATTTCTTAATTCCTTCAGGGCTGACCCGTGAATAGCCGATCTGGGGTTGCATTAGGTTGTAAGGGATTAAGGAGTTATGGAATTAAGGAATTACTGGAATTAACGGATTTCTAGAGTTAAAGAACATAGCTCTATAGCTTTATAGATCTCCCGATCACCACTTCCAAGGGCAGTGAGTAAGTAAATACATTCAAACCGTGAAATCCCGCACATTCACCCCCACTACGAGTAGCGATCTGATGCTCCAAAGATGAGAAAAAGGTTGCAGGTTTGCCGTACATGTTGTCACCGAATCCACATCCCCCACTGATTGACCATCCCGGGGGCAAGTTATCCGAATATTGATCAACGGCCGAGAATATTTCGGAATACTATTATCGGACATGCCGGATTTATTTGACTTATTTGACTTAATCGGCCTTATGTGACCCTATGTGACCTGCGATGTACGGAGCAAGGGTAAGACCGAAGCAAGTATCGCGATGGAGATATTTAATCCGAGGCAATAGTAGCTTGTGCTTCTAAAGTTTTATGTGTCGGGCTAGTAGTTTAGATCCCGAATTTTACTTAAGTACTGCTTAAAGCTCGGGACATAATAAGGGCTATACTTAAACTTGGAAGTAGTACTAAGATGGTGGCCTGGGGCAGCTTGCAGATTCGGAACGGGCAAAGTTACTCCCTACCTTGACACTGTCTCTCTAACCACTCACTATCTCAAAGGAAATACAGTACTCTCAACTCGACGTCCAACAGGCTCAACCTGTCACGATTAACCCATCACAGCAACGGTTCACGAGAGGCTCACAGACTTTCAAACCCAGCCGCTGCTGCATCCCTGAGATGAGATCACAGTTCCTCATGAAAACACCACATCGTCCTTCTATTGGGTCCACCGGCGCTTACTTATCACGCTGACTCCAGGGCCAGGGTCATACTGAGCCCTGGCGAACACCCTATTCCCCCGATCAACAGGAAGGGCGCTCGGACCATGCTACTATTAGCCATGGCAGTGGAATTCAGAGCCAGTAGTATCTTCGTCTCACCAGGAACCGTGCTTGAATGATTGTGACACAGAAAGGGGAAACGGTCGCTACTGGAGATGATTCGCCTCTGCGCGAGAGCGTCGGACCATCCGATTGTGTGTAGCACAGCCGTGAGTGGTTGTGATGGAAAGGCAAGATTCCAACGTCAGAATGCAGCTCCGTTGGGGGCGAAGTGGGGTGAAGAGAATGACAGTATCAAATTGATACTGCGCCTGTGGTAAATGACAGATCATTGATTCTATCACGAGGCGATCACAGTGGGAGCTGAATGTGGGGGGTTGATTGGGTGGATTGACGCGGGGACACGGGAGGCACTGGCCAAAGGGCTTAAGGATTGGAGTATTTTTTTGAGGACGGAGTACTTTTAGTACTCAGCTATTGGAGACAGTCGAGTCAAGAGTCTGGACTGTTGATTCGATCTGTCAGCTGTCAGTTCAATTCTCCGAAGTTTTCAACTTAGTCTTAGAGTCACTATTACGAGTAGTTCAATTTCATTATGGGTATTTCTCACATTGGCATTGTTGAATCTGGACCCGGCGACACACGCTAATGAGACTAGACTACGAGTAGACTACTCCGTAGGCGAGGCTGAGTATTTAATGGCATTTAATACTCCGGGTGTGAATACTTAAGCAGTGTCGGCAGGATTCATAGAAGATCCTAGCACGAGCTATTCCACTGAAGCATCACTATACTTTCAGAATACGTATACTCCTCCACAGAATCGGGAATCTAGAAGCGAAAGGTTCTCAGGATGATCTCTTACCGAGTCAGGGTGAAGATCCTGTTCGCTTCCACGGTATTTGTATTTTAGCGTATTTTATGTTGTATGGACCCCGTACGGGCCAAGAAGAGGGCCGGGAGCTCCATGCAGCCCATACAATAATCCCATTCCATTCCGATCCAATGGAGAAATACTTTAAACCTTTACTCGTAGCCACTGCCCTTGTCCCTCGTGGAGAACGGACCTTTTCGTTCAAGTGGATCTAGCCATTGCGTCTGCAGGTACTACTTCTACTCTCCGTACTCGTACTTCTACTTCTATTTCTCCCCTACAAGTACAGAGTACTTCCTCCCTCCTGATCTTCAGTCATTCTTTTGCGCGACTACTCGCGCTGGCGCGTTAGTACTTGATATGCGTCAATCGCCACAATGGCCAATTTAAACGGACACTGCCCATCGCCCTTCCTTCAGGAGACCCTCTTCCCAACCGACGGCGGATTTATCGACGGCCGCTATTGCGAAAAAATCACCTTAGCCAATAGCACCTACTCATGTTGCCTGCCATGTCCTCTCGCTGAATGGCGATATGATACAGGTGAGGGGATTGCGCCATTGTCAACGTCAACAAGCCCTAACTTGCATGTCAAATATAGACCTACATTCCAAAATCGACGTTGCAAGCTGGATCAGCGTCGCCATTCTTCCTCTGTGTATATTTCTTCTAATTTCATACGCCGTGCTGCCAGTCAAATGGACGCACCGACACTATCTGAGTATCTGCTTTACAATCGGCATCTGTTTCATGGAGGTGAGTTGGGAATGTTCACAGCATATATGGATGGGGATGACTGACAATCATCCAGCTTGCCTTCATCATCCCCCTCGGAGCCAGACCAGAACAATGCCATAACGCCATCACCCCGAATGATATGCATTCCGATCTTTCCTGTGCCTTCTCGGGCTCGCTATTGCTCCTTGGTGGTTGGATGGTCGTGATATGGAGTTTCATTCGCACCGTCGCATTTCATCTCCAAGTCTGCTGGGAGGTCGTTTTGGGCCCAAAGTTCATGTGGCTGGCCTTCGTGTGTGGCTTCGGTATTCCCGCCGTGGGATTGACAGTGATGCTCGTCTTGACAGGCGTCTCTTTCAGATTCGGCGAAATCTGTCACATCAACGTTACCAACGCTCTTTACGATTACTGGATTCCGATCATGATATTTGCGGCAGCTGCTCTCTTCCTGCAAGTCTCCACCATGATCTACTGTACACACATCTACGTCCGATCTCTCTTCGACAAATCTACCTCGACGTCAGGCAGCTCCGGTCTCCCCTCTTACACAGCCAGTGTACGTACAGTGACAGCCCGACAAGCCTACCGACGTGTCCGCCGGGTTCTTCAACTACAATGGCGTGGCGTTGCCCTCGTCTGTATCATTATCGCCAACGTGATATTCTTCGCGGTGGTTTTCATCAAACTCGACAACGCAGTTGCCCCCACTGCAAGAAACGTCCAACAAGCCACACCCTGGCTACTGTGTCTCGCCACAACAGGGGGCGACAGGGAAGGCTGTCGGGAGTACGCCGAAGCCATCGGTCCCAACGAAGCCACTCTCCTCGCAGTAGTAATTCTACTCTCTCTAGTCGGATTCTGGAACTTCATTCTCTTCGCCCGACCATCAATGTTCGTCGGATGGATGGAACTCCTCTCACGCGGAGCCCGGCGCCGCAACGAATTCGTCTCAGCCGACGCCAATCACCGTTTCGTGGATAACAAGGGCTTCGAAATGCTGACATCAACGGTTAAAACACCTGATGCCTTCATGCGGTCGCCAAGCCCCCCAATGGAGGGCAGCCCCCTCACTAGTCCTAGTCCGACATTCGACCGCAAAGTTCATCTCGGTCAAGACGCCCGATATGTTCGTCCATCTATGAGTTTCTCCGGGCCTAGGCCGCCTAGCTCGAACCAGGGTGCTCGCGATTGGGATCCTTCGTCTACATTTGCACCGGCTTATGGAAGAGAGCGAGAGTGATTTAAAATACGTTGGGTAATTCTTACCTTTAAAATTTTCTTCATGGGTTTCTTTTTCAATGTCATATAATGATCTACGGAGTACGACAGGCAAAAAGTGTATAATTACTTTTTCTCGTACAGTGTTACAAATGGCGAAACTTTAGAAAAAGATGTCTCACTGACGCGAGTGCGTGATTTTGCATACGAGTCGTACGAGTACGGAGCCAACCCCTACAACTAAAAAAAGTACAAGTATGGAGCCGTTTCAAAACAAAAAAGGTAGACATCCACTTCTAAATTGATCTCCACGTGGAGAGTGCACGTTTAGAAATCGAATCTAGTCCCCCCAAGTTAATTTGAATCTCAATTCCAATCGCCAGAATGAACGGTCTCCATCTCAATTTAAATTGTATCATCTAGACCTAGACCCCGCATCGATGTCCTACGAAGTACAAGTAAAGAGTGATTCTGGCATTTCAGACCAGACCAACTCTGTAACTGGAGTGGATCTGGCATCATTTGCAATTACTCGTACAGTATGTACTCCGTACTCAGCATTCATGGAAGAATCCCTACGGTCTTTGATCCACCGATGCCAGGATAGGAAATAGACCGTCTGAGTACCGGGGATCAAAATGTGTGATCGTCAATTGAAAGTGATCACGGCCAGTGAGAGAATCGGTACTCCGTCGGAGTACTCCATCATAGATAAGGCACGAATACTTCGGTAGCACATCAACGTACCCTCAACTCTGGAAGGCAAGAGTCAAAGTCAGAGAAGTGGTCCACCGGTCTGAAACGCAACCTAAAGCCCAAAGACGGTAACAGGGCCGTTCCTGCATACGGAAAGGAGGCGTCGTAAGAGCGGTACACTAGTACTAGTGCTGTATTGTATTTACACTTGAGCACTTAGCCGGGATGGTCTAGGTCTTAGCGAGAGATGAGGTGAGATTCACACAGCACTAGTTTACTTACAATGGCCTTTATATTAGGAGGCTGAATTAGTTGTCTTGGTATCTAGATATTGGACATTTAGTGTCCTTCCTACAGAGTCAATTATATTGATTTGATTGAGAGTATCTGGTAGCGAGGAATACAGTTCCACCCACGGTTCGGGTATTTAACCTCTTAATCCCCGCCATTCGGCTTAAACTTACCCGTACAACGTGGTCTCGAACCGTTCCATTCTACCTTCTAGTGTTGTTGATCCATGGGACTTAACATACGGCACGCGATCATCACAATTCGCTCTCTCCTTGGATTTTCTAGAAAACTTTAGAAATTAATATCGAGCTGTTCAATTCAAAGTAACTACCTACTCTATAGCATTGACAGTAAACATTCCAGAATCCATGGGTCTTCACACCGATCAGACCACATGGGACAAAGCCCGGCACTGTGAATGCGGGGGCTCAAAATTGAGGCATTTCCGGCATTTACCCTATAGTCCGGGGTCCGCATATTGGTGTTCACAGATCCACAGATCTTCCGAAGCCAGACTATGTGATAGCCGGGGTTGCATGCGGATTGGGGTCTGGGGTTTGCGGGGAGGCGAAGGCGTCCACGTACGACCTCGGGAGTATCCGTAGTATTGACAGTCGAAGGAACTTACTATTGGGAAACCTTGGATTGCAAGGTTAACGCTAGTGTGAAGCTTCACTGTGCCCGAGGTAGACATGTGATTTTGATTAGGGTTCTGGGGTTTGTAGATCTTTTGTTTTGTGGATTTATATTTTATGATGGGATGTTCGATCACAGAGTACCCTCGGTACAAAGTCTCCAGGAAAGTCACTGCCTGTAGACTTTGAATGTGTAGGGAAGAATATATGAGATTATGGGAGATCGAGACAGGGTGGGAGTAGGGTGACATTGCGGAAATGCAGTGTTTTCGTACATGGTAGACACGATGGTGCTTCCCCACTCTTGTAGAACAACCGCCATGAGAGCACTTACCACTAACTTTGGAATGGTTTCCATTTGATGATTATCCCATTGGGCAATCAAATCAAATCGGCTATGTGGAGCAGTGTTCCCTATTCTGGAGGCGATCAGACATCGGCGCTAGATTCACAGTCACTCCAGCAAGAGCTAACGAAATGGAGCATCAGTGATCCACCGCATCAGTATGTCAAATGCAACATCCGGACGGTCTTGGGGGAGCTGGCAGAAATCGAAAGTCAGAACTCGTTCACTTCTAATCACACTTGAATGCCAAACAACAGACTTACCAAATGACCCGCCCCATCCACGGTGACGAAGGCGAACCGCGACGTCTGGGCCTGATTTTCCATTTGCACACGGACTTCTTTGGTCGTACCTACTGTCTCATTGTGACCAGCCACAGTTGAGACCCAGGGTCGCAGTGGCGTCGATGCGAACTTGACCTGTCCCTTCCAGGAAAGCGAATCAGCCCATTTGAGGGTTCCGGCCGTGTTGCAGGCTAAATCCAGGTTCCCTTGGTAGGCCAGGTAATGTATACCACGTGAAAGCAGGAAGATAACTGTATCGGAAGAAGACGCCATGCTCTCTGATGTAGTATCGAAGGCTTCAACGACGGCACTGGATTCCAGTTTGAATTCCTTGACTTCGTCCGGGGGTGAGAGGGCGTTCCAGACTACAGGAGAATTCAAATACTGTTCGATATAACCTGCTTTCCTATAGCACAGCTCGTCGATCTCACAAGGGGCCGTGACTGATGATGTGTTAGGATGCATTCTCTTGTGCTGGGAAGTATGGGAATCACTTACTGTCGAATCGGTTGCGACCTCCTTTGCCACTTTCATTCTCATACCACCCAGCGATACCGTCATAGCAAACATCGTGGGCAGCATTACAAATGGCAGGATCGGGATTCCCAATGCATGTCTTAGCCACGTCCATACACCGGGGCATGTTTGCAGCCATGATATCGCACCGAGTTTCATTGAACACGGGCGTGGGAACACCGGGCTTGGTAGTGCAAAGCGTTTCCCAGTATCCGTAGAAGTTATCCATGCGCGATATACAGCCATTGCCCACCAGGCAGGATTTAAGATTGATCTGGGGCTCTGATGGATATCGCTCGTTGTGGGTCACGATTTCCGCTCCGAGATAGGGGATGTATTTGCCCTACGGAGGTCAGTTAGAAGAAGAAAAAGTATGAATAAAAAAAAAGCGACGGCGGAGATCTTACTGCATAAGATTCACCCGCCAGATGAACGGGCGAAGAGCGCTTGTGAGGGAAGATTTCAGAGACAAATATTTGCAAAAAGCGATGCATATCAACGGCGGCTTCTTTAGAGTCGCGCGGGACCTCGTGGTCCTCATCAATATAGGAGAAACCGACATCGACCGGTTGATCAACAAACAGCAACGATGAATTTCGAGACCAGGCCCAGGGATTTTGCACAGTTCCATTGCCGTGCTCATTGATCAGACACGGGCCGATCTCCTGGAACAAGCCGAGCATACTGGAGTCCCCGGGCCCACCGGTCATCCACAATGTTAGCGGATCGGCAACGGGGTCGTTTTGGCTTTCGAAGTACCAGAAAAACAAGTGTTTAGAGCCGATATCCAACCATCCCGTGTACTGCGCAGTATCGGTGGCGCAAATTGATTCATTTTGTTGTCGGATGCGCACCGAGTGAGCTGAATTTGAGCTCCGAAATGTAGTAAAGTCCGACGCCGAGGTGTGCGGGCGCAGCACAGTCTGCGAGGCATAGCTCACACCTAGAAGCGCAGCCAGCCAGTAATTTATCATGGTGATGAGGCTGTGAGGATCTGGGTAGCGAGGAGTATCTGAGTATGCTGTTATAAGGGGAATTTCGGGAGGATTGCATCGGTGCTCGGAGCTCAAGCCATCGGAGTCCGGCCCTGACCCGATGTACGCTATTCCTTTCTAGTGTCAAGTGTTGCTTGTTTTTTTTTTGCGATAACTAGAACTTCGGTTGGTTCAACGACGAAAGAACTGGGACCAGGCATCTTGTAAGGACAAGATGAGTGAGATGAGATGAGCGATGAGACCTGTTGAGTTCGAACTGTGACTCCGATGCAATGGATTTGCCTCTAATATTCCAAGGTCATGGAGAGTAATGTCTCAAAATTGTCCGTTAAAGGTTGGGGTTTTAGTTGTTTGCTACTGTTGTATGGCCCCAACTGTAGATAGATCCGCTCCGTGCTCTCTCCTTCCTTCTTCTTCTCTCTCTCATGAGCTGCAGAATCGATTCGTTGCGTCCGCCTTCCTTCGCCTTTTAGGCTCAAGAGTCACCTTCTGCAACTTCGTCCCGAATCGTTAGACTTACTCATGGAGTAGGAAATGTGGACATTTCAATGTGAACTGGTCCAACATGTCCCTGCTTAGTCACTTTATCCTTGTACCTAGGTAGGTGCCCAATACACTGTGAATGGATTCCTTCATCTTTCAAAATCCTGAAGCCTCAAAGTCATGTCTGACCCAGTCGCTGAATCCAACACCTTCGCCCAGAGGCCCGGGATAACAACCCTACCTTATGAGATCTTCCTACTCATAAAGTCGCAAATATCAAGCCAAGATCGCAAGTCACTCAGTCAAACATGCAAAGCGCTAGAGAACCTTCTACCAGTGTCTTTCCCACGGGTATTCATCTCTACCAATCCCCTGGACATCAAGGCATTCCGTGGGATAGCCGATGATCCGAAACTCCGCGAGCAAGTGACCGAAATAATCTGGGACGAGTCGCGCTTCACAGCAACCCCTGATATTTTTGTGAAAGAGTTCAGCGGAAACTTTACAATTATCAGGCAGCGAGCAGAGGAGACCGAAAATGATGATCATGCCATATGGCAAAAAAGGAAAGAAGCAGAACTGACAATAAGAAATTGCTGGGGAATTTATGACACGTTATCGGTACAACAAAATCAGACGATGAAATCTGGAGACGACGAGGCCGCCTTCGTTTATGGGCTGAGTCGATTTCCAGCCCTGAAAAGAGTCACAATTACGCCAGCCGCGCATGGAACATTGTTTGCCCCTCGGTATCCAACACCAACAATCAGATCGCTACCTTTTGGATTCAACTATGCTGTTCCACGAGCATGGCCACAATTAAAAAAGAACTTATCACCAATCTTTCAGCCTCCCGGGCGGTGGTCTAAATCAACAGAGGAATACAAGGAGCACTGGCATGGGACTAGAATCGTTCTCCGTGTTCTAGGGCAGGTGGAACACACTGTTTCAGAACTCTGTTTTGACCTTGGGGGAGATAAAGTTGGACTCAATATCACGATGCTAGACCAGCCTTGTGTGGAGTATGACCATTTCGTCTCGATGCTGAGAAACTCCCGATTGAGCCGGCTAGATCTTCCCCTTTATGTTTGGGATGGGAAAGAAGAATGGTCAAACGAATCTAGCGGTCATCTTTATCGTGCTCTCAGTGAAGCAACCGATCTGATTCATTTTTCCGTTCCGACTACATATACAATGAGCTACGGGGACGCAGAGGTTCAATTAGGAAATCTTCTACCTATCGAAAAATGGCCATTGCTCCAACATATTGGTCTGAAGTGCTTCAATGTCTCTGAGAGTTTTATCTCGAAATATCTGGAGTCACGACCGAGCACACTGCGGTCGGTTGAAATCGGTCTTTCCCGCGAGGAATATGAGTCGAGGAAATGGGTTAAACTACGAGAGGCCATGGGCTCAGACAAGTCAGTCGAGCTATACTTCGACATTGACGAAGAAAAGAGGAGATATAGCGACTTCTATGTGAGACCAACTCCTTGAAGCCATCCGGTTGCAGAATCTGTGTATTCTGCAGGGTTCCCTCGGGAATTCTCACTTCAATGGCAGCGGGAGGTCCCTGCTCCGGCTCCTTTAACCGAGGAGCAATCCCAACAGGAACTGGCTTTGGGGGAATAAAGTCTGGCGGTTGAAGAGGTCTTTTTTGGTTTTTGTGAAATGGCTCCAGTGGGTGATCCCTTGCTGTCTCCGCAATATGTGACTTTGACGATGACAATCGGTGAATACAAGGACGAGTGCTAAGGTTCTTGAGAAAGAATACTCACAACAATAATCTATCCCTTTCGCAATATAGGAATGTTAATAAACAGCGGGTCTGATTGGATCTGTGGACGACTTTAGCATTTTGTTAGCCCTACCTCGAGGGCCCTTCCCTTCGAAGTGTTAGGATTTCAGAACCTAGGTGTGCTGACAACTAGGCCAAAAGGCATAATACAACGAACACAATATTCCGTCATTCCTGGACCGCTATATAAGCCAACATGCTACTTCATCTGGGCAGCCATGGCACCGTAACACGAGGACTTTCAAGTTTGCCGACCTCAAGTTCTAGCAATGTGGCCCCCATCGCCTTTCCCCCCAGCCTTCTTGCTCAGGTATTTCTCGTGTGTATCCTCGATCTTAGGTGTTGTCTGTATTTTTTAAAACAAGAGAAACGACCTGGGCCGCTACAGACCTGTGTATATCTACTGCCTGGGGATGCCATGTCACCACCTGCTCAAGTGGACACATGCCTCCGATGGACACCATATTCTCATCAAGCAAATGATCAAATCATCCGCAGTACACTCCTGGAAAGGGGAAATCTTCATCATCATCAGGATCCTCAATACGACAAAATGACCCCCTCATCTCGTCACCATCTCCCATCATCGACCAGAGATCGAAAAGAACAAATGGCCAACATTTCATCCACCCTGGAAATGTATCATACTTATCCATAGTTGGGAATGCTTCAAGAAACTTGACATATCGAAGATCTTTGTCGGTATCTTCTAGGGTTCCATCTTCAAGGGCCTCGATTGGTGCATCTTTCAAAGTCTGCAGAGATTCTTCATCGATAATCATGCACATTCGCCATTTGGTCCAAGAGTCACGCAGGCCTTGAGTTTCCACCCAGGCCTCGAAATGAGCGCGAATTGTCTCGAGAGACGCCCCGTCAAATTGAGTAGAATCTTGCACGATGGTCGATCGGTGTTTAGCCCAGATTTCGCTTGGCTCATTGGGTGCACATCGGTCGGCTTCTGCAAAGAATTCTTCCTTGATACAGCCTTCAATAAACCGAATAGCGTCTGGGAATAGAGTATCTGATTCAGCGGAGTAGGTAGTGCGGTAGATGACAAATCCCCAGTCTGGGTAGGTGAGAAGACTATGTCGGAGCTCGTCCATATTGCGTCAATTGTTTTATTTCGTGATTGTTGGTGGTTGAGGCGAGAAAAGATGAGTAAGGTGAGGAGAGACTGAGCTATCGAAAGGCTCCGTCATAGCAGCAAGAGTCTGTAGGAGCGACTGTTTTGCGCAATCTATCAGGAAAGGGACTGGAGGAAAAAAAGAGAGGGGGAGATTTCCGTCCACGTGATTGGGCAAGCATTTGGACTAGTCGACTCTGCTCGCAAGTAAAGTGTGAGAAGTGCAGGGGTAAGGCACTCTTGAAGGTCTTGATCGATTCGTTCAGTCCGCTTTTCTTTCTATCTGTAGGCTTCAAGAGGCCCAATACCGCAAAGGCAAAAAAGCTTGAATAGGTTGAAGAGGGAGGATCTAGAATAAGAGGAGTTCCCCCGGGGTATCTACATAGTGGGAGCTACATGTGCAAACATGTCAAACAGACACCTTGCCAGTGCTCCTAGTCAGCTCACAGTGAGTATCGCTTGAGAGCAATATCATTCAAAGAGACATACATGTAAACCAATTAACAACATCAGAGCTTCTTTGGAAACACCAACATCCACTGATTTATCCATGAACCTCCAGCAGCACAAATCTTCTTGGCCTCAGAGAGACGTTCTATATCTCGAACTTTGGACTTCTAACGCCGAAGACTGCGTGGACTGTGATATCCAAGAATTTGATTGAAATCATCCACCAACGGCAGAGGGTCATCTCCATGCCCATTGTGCATCTTTCGAAGTCTCTCCGCGATTGTAGCGTCTAGCCGTTGCTGTCTGGTGATGCTTATTTTCCTCCTTGACAGACGAAGAACATAGATCGGGATCGGAGTTGTAACAGTATGAGCTGTCTCATAGTCGTAGTCGACATTGTTCACGTCGAGGACGAAGAAGCTGTGTTTCCCTGGGTATACATTCAGAGCAAGGAAACGAGTCTCGATTTCAGGACGGCAATCATGAATCGAGTTCTGGGTCTTTGATATGAATGGTTGTATAGACCCTAGGTAATCTCTAGAGTCGAGCAAGCTGTTAGGGGTGTCGCCCAATATCCGAATGGGCCCTGAATCAACCTCTTGGAGCAAGTTGTGGGTTGTGTCTGGGATTTGATTTATTATGAGGTTGCGAAGATGCTGTGTCTGATCCTCCATTGTGATCTGAAACGATGAGCGGTGTTTTCCTGTTGCGAGAGAGTTAAGGATTTGGGCCCGGGGTGTTGTTTATTGGAGCACACCGCCCAGCCTATTTATTTGCCTTCGGGACATTCCTTGCCTTGTTTGGCCCCTGTCTTGATGGCACCTAAACTATCACAGGGCTTCCCGTCCGCTCAGCCGTACTTAAATCACACGCCGGTCAGTTAGTAGTTGGGTGGGGGACCACCAGCAAATCCTCACTGTTGGATGTTTTTTGCCTTTTGCTAAATTTTTATACTTTTAGCTGCTCAAGTGGCCATGAAGCAACCAAAGCAAATTGTGCGTTAGTTGTCTAAAAAGTAGCCTCAAAAGGAGTTGACACCTTCCAAGGTTGGTCATGATACTATTTATTGAAGTGGGAAGAGCGCGCTGGCGTTCTGAGATCGCAGACAAGACGACGGAGGTTCTCAGTGCTCGACGGGGGTCATCGGTAAAAAGCAGGGCCCTGAATAGGCGACGGAATGAAGAATGTGCCCGTATTGTGAGAGTTGTAGAATATGACTTGCTAAACTATACGATCGCGAGGAAAAGCTATTAAGACTAGTGTGAGAACCACTATACCCAGGCATATAGGGAACCATACTTCTCGGCCAAAAGACCTAATATGACAAGACTGACGTCTTGTCATGCCTGGGACCGGTATATCTAGTAGCGCACATCAGATGTGGTGCGGTTTCCCCATAACACTAGATAGGGGCACATGCCCAAGGGATGAAGGTCCGAGAAGGAAGGAAGGCGGTACGATGTATTGTATTGCTGGAATTCGGGGAAATGAAAAGAGAAGAAAAAAGGACAAGAGATAAGGCGGTGCTCTGAATGCCCTAAAAGGCCTGGGTATCCAAAAGTCCGCAGAAGCACCTAATTTAAAGCACTTAGCTATGTTTAATAATTTGCAGCCACCTGTTGTAGCAGACCCAAAGACACTGATCTCAGAACCAAATAGGTGTAAGTGCCTGAAGTATTTTCAAACAACCGCGTCTGCTGAGATGAACATGATAGGCTTATTGTCAGGCTGTTTAATGCCAACGGGTTCTGGTCTGAAATTGTGGCCATATCCTTCAGTAAAGAGTAGCACATAATATGTGCCATCAGGAAGTTTCGCCGCAAGATTGAAGCTGCAGATGTAGTTTGAATTAGTAAGTAATTACACTTTCGGACCTTCACTAAACAAACCGATTTGTAGATTCCTTGGCCGGTATTAAATCCCAGACCCCATACGAAGCAACTGGAATATTCCAATCGAGGTCCCACTTCTGTATCTTGCCACTTTTGGTGTCATCTGTAGCCATATTAGATTGTAAGAACCGGTGGATGATGATGGGATGGGGTTTCTCACAAATAGGATAATAACCAAAATACTTTTGTCTCGTGTGACTTTTGATGTTAACTTGTCGGTAACCATTCTCATTGTAACCAACAAGGTTCACTTCCCACACGCCAGCTTCAGAAATACTGTCGCAGCTAATTTTGTTTTTCAGTGTGAGCTTGGTTCAAGAGGCATTACAAACAGCGGAGGTTTCCTCACATTGATTTCTCTTCGTTGTCACCAAAATATTTGTCTTGCAACACGATATAGCAAAGGTTGAAGGATCTGAAAGATATGAATAATCAGTACATGTCGTGTAATGTATCTTAGCATCCCCGTGCCCCAGTTGGTGCCCAAGTCTTACTGTGAGGCCTTAACATTACGTGTTAGCACAGCCATTTTCTTCCCCAAAATTTTCAATACAGGGCCTTGACATACCGGTAAGAGCTTCCGGAAAATGAGGGGATTCAGAAACTGCCCCACGCGATGGGGATCCACGGCAACCTCCGGATTGTTCGCAACTTCGTCAACCTGAGTAGTGGTATAAGGTTAGTGCTCAGTTACCCGGGAAAACACCCAATTTTCAAAGGTCGGTCCGATCTGCGCGTGATCTCAGGATGTATACCTCTTTCACGATGAGAACCCTTTGAAGTCGACAATCAAGACGGGCTTCCTCCAGACCAAAGATGTCCGGTTTATACACCGCGTCTGGGATATTTGCAAACGTCTCTTCGGAACCCGACTCTCGGAGTTTCCAGCTTTCCTTAAGTTTCTTGATGCCTGATGCTGCATCCGTGGAACCAGCTTGCGTCCCCAATTTGATCTCCCCGGCAGACAGCTGTTGGGTCACTACCACAGTCAGTGTGGTTGCAGATCACTAGGCAGATAGTCTTACTCTTCTGGATACCCTTGGCGATTGTTTTGTACTCCATGTAGCTTTCCAGCAAAGCGTTTGTGTAAACGCCGGCGTTCTCATAATCCAATGGAGACCCCTTGTTCGTTTGGAGTTGGTACGATCTCAAAGCAGAATACTTGGTAATAGTGGCCCTGAAAGATTAGAATTTTGTCAGACTCCCACAAGGTTGAGCTTACTGAGTTCGCTGTGGACAAACACGGACTCGATCTGCAAACGAGAATGCAGCTTTGGCCATGCTCTCGACGGACCATCCGTTGTCTTTGCTTGTCTCATCTTGGATTTGACCACCACCAGTCCATGAGACGCTGTGCAATTCGGGGTTAGCACTTATAGCGCTGCAGCGTGATGATCTCCTTACGTGATGGATGTTTCCGAATTTTTCAAAATTTCTTCTTTGTCGTATCCTCCCTCGCCTCCGCCGGAGATGCCAAAACCCGCTGCGGACAGACTCAGACTAAGAGCGCCTTTGATCGTTTTCACTTTGCTTTTATCAGCCACTTTGACTGATAGCAAAGCATTGAACTCGCCCCCTTCCAAGAAGCCGGAGATAAAGCTGTCCCCATAGATTTCGGTAAACCGACCACGATCAGTGGCGGACACATTGGCGATCGAGTTAAATCTGGAGAGGTCTTCGGGAATTAGGTGTTGATTGACGACTTTGACCTGCACAAAGTAGTTTATATCGCTATCTTTGACCTTGGAAGAGTCGATATAAGCTGTAATTTAACATTAGTTATATCGCTGGCAGATGAATTGACGCAGACCACTTACAAGCAGAGCCACTGACTCCGATTCCATCAACCTTGATCTCCAAGTGACCTTATCCGGCGTCAGTGATTTCAAATCCTGGACAAAATCAATCAACAGAGAACTTACCACTAACGTTCATAGCGTCTGTGATATCACTGGAACTCTCAACGAATTTTGATGTGAACGAGACTTTCTGGCTAACATCATCGTCACTTGTACCGTTTAGGTTGGGCTTCAAGTCGTCCTCCGTTGCTGGAGATTTGTCGCCTTTGACGACCGCATTGTCGATGCACAGCTGCTGGGTATACGAGTTGAAGCTACTTTGTTAACATAGGGTGTCTGCGGAGAGTTTTGAAAGCTTACCCAGAGCCAATGCGCATGGAATCATTGTATGGCGCCGTCTGTAGACTCATTTTGGAACAAAACTAATAATCAAAAGAAGATTTGAGGTATGCCCTTGTGTGAAGAGATACAAAAAAGGCAAAAGAAGAAACGCAACGATATAAGTACTCTCTGTAAAGCGACGATAGAAGCGCCGAGGCCGGTAGTCAGGGGAGAGGCAAATTTGGCCACGTAAGATACACATACATATGTAGTACTATGAAGTTCCACTTTCGTCCCGACCCTAGCGTCCCCCATCGGCGTTAGCCGATCCAGGAAGATCTTTCAACTCGAGCTCCACAGCACGGGCCATGGTGATGACTCGAACTCAGGTTGTGTAACACAGGGAATTAATGCACACTGTAAAGGCTCAGATCGTCATGTTGACCAGACGGCGCAGAGGTACTATTGGATCCATCTATTCCACATATTTACGCAAGATATCAGCTGAAAGCAAGGGCAACACATACCTCGGCGCATACCCAGTGTTTCGTTCCGTTTATTTAGCTCGTTGATTAACCAGTAAGTGAGCGTGACTTTGTACTAAATGTGCATGCATGCTTCCACTGAGGTGGTTACTTCAGCTCACTGCTGCATTGAGCATTGAGCAATAACAGCTACAAGCCGACCTTCAGCCGATGACTGGGACTGGGATGATCAGACTGCAATTGATCAGCATAGGCTCGGATTTCAGATGATCTGTAGGATACGCGGGTGTGGAGTGATGTTTTATTAAGCTGTGACTTCGTATGATCCACATTATGAATACTTGGGTACATATGACTGATTCTATAGATAAAGTTTTTATTGAGAGTGGGGTTAACTTAAAAGGCTTGTTCACAACGTGTTCTACTTAAGTACTATCTTAATCTTTATAATGGGTGTTCGCTTTCTCCTGCTGGAAAGATAGTCAACAAGTCATGTGAAGCTATTCACATAGATGCGCAAGTAGCGAGGGTGAGGTTGTAATCTCGTTCTTGTTTGGCTGAGAATTGGACTGGAAATGTGGAATCGGTGGGACCTATGTGACGATATTTTTGTGTAACTTGTATGTGGCATGGACGAGATGTATCACCCTTGATCGGCATCGGCAAGGGACGAAATATTCATTTGAAGTGAGTATCGTTAAAGTGTACTCGTACAATGAGTAAAGGGGCTCATGTGTATTCTTCCGAGGGCCAACTATATACGCAGGCCTGATAGACCCTTTATAAATATATTTTCCCTCGTTCCAAATAAACGATTCAAAGCCCTCGCACAGCAGTATTCTTTGAATACAAGACTACAACATCATGGCTCCGCTTCTCGCCCCTTACCACAGTGGCATGAGGCTTGGATCGGGTAGGGATTGTTTGAGGTCGTTACACTGAGATAGAAGACGTTAACAAGAACCAGGTTTCAACACATACACACAGCAGATGTGTGTTGATGATGCCGTTACCAAGAATACGAATGGCACACCTTTGGAGAATGATCTCAAAGCCAGCCAATCACAGTCAGTGGTCTTCAAAACCAGCATGATCGAGAAGATGTCGGAGATCTCAGATGCCCTGAATGTATGTGCTCTCGCTCAAATGGCGATAAACTGGAGCTCACAAATATCAACATAGATCAGTGGTGCCCTCACTATCAAATACAATAATCTCATCGACGGGGCCGGCAAGGGAACATTTATCAATTCCAACAAGATCAAGGACGCCGATATCAACTTTCTGCTGAGTGTCAAGGTTATCAATGAAAGGATTGTCGATCAGCGTTTGAAGGACTTTAATCCTATCGCGAATTTGAAGTCCCCGCCTGAGTTTACCGAGGTGTACGGTGATAGCTTCATCTCAGGTACCATCAAGAATTCCATCCAGAGCGACGGTGTGACATATATGCTTACATTTTCAATAGGCTTTCAGGAAGGCGGCGAGTTTATGGCGGTCGTTTCAATCAAAGTGAAAGACAAGAACCAGAAAGAGAGTATTGCTGCAAAGTATGTCAATTGGAAGATTTTGAGTATGCATATCTGACCAATTTGCAGTGCTGCCGTGTGTTTGACAACTCCGCAATTCGGAAGTGGGCAGGCAAAGGAAAAGAAATCTAATTCAAAGTACTCCGGAGAAAATGGAACGCACGATTCCGACATACCGACCGATGAACAAACGCACGGCGATTCCCCTCCCTTGGACGAAGAAGGGAGTGGAGAGGGCGAAAAAGGCTTCGAGGCGAAAGGCAACGCGGAGGTGGAGAAAGACAGGATGGACCTCTTCCAGGAGAACGAGGTGACTCTTTCTGTCGCATACTCGGGGGGTGGTCAAGGGCTCAAGCAGCGTATGTTACTCCCTGTCTTTTCTAATACCAAGCTCTAAATGTGAACAGCGGATGAGGACTGGAACTTGGAAAACATCAGAAAGGCCGCCCTGCGATTCCCCTCCCTGGTCGAAAAAAACCCAGTGCGAACTCATGCAGTTTTGACCAAGTACACTGCCCTGAAGAGCTACTATGCAAAAGTCATAGCAGAACAGCAAGTTGCCGACAAGAATGCTGTGAAACTTCTGCCCCTCTGCTACGATAACGCAGATATTTACACATCAGCATTGCAGGAAGCATTCCTTGATTATAAGAATATCCTCAAGAAGATTCGTCTTTTGGAGGTTGACGTTGTCAATGGGGTCAAAGAGCTCCAAAAAAGCAAGTTCGACGGTAAGATCTCATGCAAGACCTCCCACCATAAGTGTGTTTATTAACGCCAGTTTTCGACCTGAAACCAGACAAAGAGAAAGCGATTGCGACCCTGATGGAATCGAACACGGGAGAAGATACAAAGCACCAGACTCCAATCACTGCCCCAATGGATGCAACACTCGCCAGTCTGGAGACGGCTCAGCACTATGTTCGACGTCAGATGACTCTCATCGTGAATAAGGTAACAGTTTACAGCTCAAATTTCAAACTGCAACCACATCTAACTCTCCGAACAGGTAGATGCTATCACCGCAGATCCTAGGTTGGCTGACGGCGCCGGTGACCTGCCTTGTCAAAGTCCCTTGATCTTCCAGCTCTATTTGCCAGTAAGTCATCTCCACCGTATACCACGATGATCACTGACCGTGATAGATTGGGGTACCTATCTGGGAATCCAAATCATGAATCTCCCTGTGAACCACCGGTCGGCATCGGAGCCAATGAGTTGAAGTAAGAATCCAGGGCACTTATGATATGACAGCCAAGTGAAGTACTAGAATATAGTAGCAAAATTGTATGTCCGTGAAACCGTCGCACGATGTTCGACTGATCTTCTAATCGCGTTCAACCAAAGTAGCTGTATAGTCTCTTATCTGCGTACAAGGTAGCAAAGTTACCTCAGCAACGAGTCCGGATTCGCAAATCTTCTGGACTTCCTCGCGGCTCAAAGTTCTATCTTCTTTCAAATCCAGTGCCCTCATTTTACTCCTGACATTTTCCTCCAAATTTCCCACTTGTTGGATAAATTTCTGAGCCACCATTGGGTTTTGCGCCTGGAAGGCTCCATTTTGAATATTTGTCCCGCCCAATGTTTCAAAGGCAGTGATCGTGAAACTAGACCAATCCTCATGAGAATGATTTTCCTCGTTGTGATCCTTTTCGATATTCACAAACAACAAATGTAGTTTGGCTTTGATCTTCAAAGTCTCATCAAAAGAGGAATGCTTGGTTGAAAAAGAGGCAAGCAGCCCGGAATCGGCACCTAGGCGCAGATTCGCCACATAGTAATCCCCGTAATTGCGGGAGAAGTAGCTCGGATCTTTCCTCGAACGCCGTACAGCAGCAATGGCATCCAAAGAAAGCCGAGGCTCGTCGAAGTAAATCACGCCAGTCCGAACTGTAGCCTGAACATACCCCATCATGTCCTGGTCAGTGTTAGCAGGATTTCTAGCGATAGGGATGGGAAAATTCAATCACATCCTTGTTCTGAACAATACTTCTATTATATACCCCGGTTCCACTGAGATTGGCAAAGTGGCAGCCTGCCATAGCTTTTGCTGACACGCTTAAGTGCTCTGATTGACTTCCCTGACTAGTTGTAATAGCCTTATGGAAACATGATTTGGTACCAACTTCGTTACGGAAGCGGACATTCTCCCGGAACGTACCCGCAGATAGGATGGGCTGCGCCTCGAAGGGCGCCACGGCACCGTCGCTCAGAAGTTTAGCCGAATGGCAGCTCACTCCAAACACAGGTTTCAGCCGACCACTATCTAACTTGGGCCAGGGGAGGGTGATTGCGCCTCTAGTTGAGGAAACCTGGTAGATTGACGATGGGTCCGGCCCGCCGAGGATGTCCATAGTTTTGCAGATTGTGGCTTCAAAGGAAATTGTAGTTGAAATATTTGAAGCATAGGAGGTGTGTGGAGGTCCTAGTATGCTCGTTGCGAAGGAGCTAAGGTTGTATTTGCAGCAAAAGTTATTTCAAGGACATGTCGCCTAGTCCACGGGTGGAGGCAGACTTTCTATATTGCTTAAGCGGTCAAATATTACGTCGAGGCTGTACTAATATTTACATAACAATCAAAGAGCAGTAAGGGGGCGCATTGGTGATTTCTCAATAGAAAGATTATCCCAGACCTCAGGTTGGCCGAACCAGCCAAGGCTGCGCTTAAAGATCAACTGGGTACTGCACTTTTCAATTGAACCTCTTTGATGCATGACCCTATTTTCTAGATAATGTGTACTTACTTAAGTATCTATCTAGGTGGGATATACCTATAACTTTACCTCTATAGTAACTCAAACCTTCTACCTCAAAACCAGGTGTTGTCTATAATAGAGGTCTAGGAACAAGTTTACTCAATGAATATAGGGGGAGCACTTCTAAAGTTCTGGCAATGAAAAAATACAGACAACCCAAGAAGTGATCAATGGAGCAGATCCGCAAAGACACAAGTTTGTGTCGTTGTCATCATAAAATTTCGCAAACGAAGATTCTCAAGGGAGTTCTGTACATATTTTGGGCAGCCCACAGTTCTCAATCCCGGCGAGACTGACCCTGGAAGATGAAGGTTGTGTAGATCCAAAGATACCTCGTAAATTAAAGCCATTTTGAAACATGTTTTATGACCGCGATGCATTGAGATGATGATTGGTTGCTTGAAATATGCGGACAAGCTTGTAGAGTACGTATTGATACATGATGCAGGACGGCTCACTTTAGAAACAGGGTTCTTCCCGCATATACATGCATCTTACACCGTGGATCGTGTCAGCCAGCCACACAATAAAGATCGGCACCGCTGCGGTAACACAACGACTGCAGATGTAATAGATTGAAAAGAAAGCGGCAGAAGTCTAACTTTACTACTCCATACCACCCAGGCTAATTCATAGACCCCGTCATCACTTCTCACCGCTTGGTCGACACGTCAACACTTACCTTGACATGATCATGAGTGAAGATCTCTTCCTGCTGATCCTCTGATCCTCGCCTTTGGGCCCTGAGCATCCGTTCTCGTAACTTGATCCTGTCGGCTGGGAACATGAATGACGTCTGTCGAGCGTGTCCTTGAGCGGATTTTGAAGAATTCTCAAATCAGTGTCGCTCAATTATCCTATCCTGAGTGATATAAGAGCGCAGCAATACTTTACCAGTTTGGAGACTCCATTCTTCCAATTGCAAAGTGAATGTATTGAGATACCTAAATTGTGTCACTGATTCGTCTCCCTTACCAAATCTGAAAGATGCCCAATATCCCCCCAAACAATCCAGCCCATCCCAGGTGGCTACTCGATACCGAAAAATGGGCTATCTGTGAATATGAAACAATTAAGCAAGACGTGATTAAGCATGGGTACGGCATCATCTCCTACACCTGGGGTAGATGGGCCTCATGGGAACAGCAGCCCTCTGGCATGCCAACCGGGCTACAGTGGCGAGTTCCTGTTATAAAAGACCTGCCCTTTAGCTTGGCTCGGAAGGTGGTCTCGAGTATGAAGATTCGATACGTGTGGTGGGACTGGATGTGCGTTCCCCAGGGAACCTCCAAAACGTTACATGAGGATCTTTTGAAAGCCAAAGGGGAAGAGGTTGGCAAGCAGATGTGAGTATTTTCTTCATTTTCTTCATCTATTATTCAGAGTCATGCTGATTCTCATGAGTACTCAGGGCAATTTACAAAGGTGCAAAGAAAAGCGTCGTATGGCTCCATCTCACGGAATGGAACAAGAACTTTGCTATCGAGAAGTTACTGAAGAATCAGCTACCCACACAGAGCTTCTCCACACACATGAATGCCGTTGATTCAATTCTCCACGCAATGCAGAAAGCTGAGCCTTGGTTAACATCTGGCTGGACACTACAGGAGGGGGTCCTTCTCAGCGAGACCCTTTTGTTAGATCATCAGGGTACGACATTACGCGATGAACATTTCTTCCACAACAACGGCCAAGCCTCTGTCCTTGACCTCACAGCTGGTCTCACAACTTTCGCAATTGGCATCGCCAAAGCCTTTTTGAAGCTCAGTGCGCCGCAAGATGATGATGCTGATCACGATAATATTTTTAAGTTCATAAGTATCTCGGACGGATACTACCGACTCGCCGCAAGGTTCCTCTCCCGTCTGTTGCGCTCGGGTTTGATTGCCTACACTAAGAACTCCCCGCTGTACATCTTGGCTGGCAAGTTCTCGCGCATATACAATGTGAACAAGGATGAGTGCTGGGCATTGCTGGGAGCACTGGAGCTGGAGGGTGTTGAGCCTTGGTACACTGAGACTCCGGACATGGATTGCGTCAAATCAATCTTCTTTCAAGCTACGCTCCAGAAGTATCAGTGGTCGATGCTGCTGGTGGCCGGCGAAAGCGCAGACAATCACAAGCTTGCTAAACTGCCGTGGCACACTAAAGTGACCGATGGACACTACCTGCCCTTGGGGATATTCTTCGACGTCCATTGGAAACCAAATCTCCCAACCCTTTCTTGGACACACGATGAAAGGCTGCAATCCGATGCTATCCATATCCAAAACAATACAGGAGCACCATTTACTACTATGAAGCTTCGTGAGAATTGCTCCGCTTTGTGTCGGCGTTACGAACAGTTCCCCTCTTCCGATGAGAACGGTTTCATTTGTATTGTGCCTGTCAAGCCCTTGACACCTTCACCAAGACTGTTCCTCCCAATTGCAGACCTGGAACCCAGATCAGGCACACCAGGTGCACGCTACATCGAAATCTATCCAACTGGAGCGATCGAAACCGGTAAATTCAGGGGTGTGATTGATATTTGGGCGACTAAAGCGTCTTTGGTGGAGGTTCCTTTCACCAAACTCTCAATGCCGAGCGGTGTCTAATGGCATTTGCCATGATGGACCAGGACCAAGTTTCGGGAACATTTTTGTGGTTTTTTCTTCCCGCTTGAAGCTTGCTAACCAGTGTTGACACTTCCAAGCTTGTTATTGTATGCATCATCTATCCTTTGCCCCGTACAAACTGTCACTACCTAGCTCTTCGGGGAGATATAAATGCATGATTTCTTTTACCCAAATTGAGATACGTTAGGTAAATTGTGGAATGTGGTTTTGCCGGCAGCTCCACCTAGACATTTGGAAGTCAGACCAGCGATCTTGATTTTCTTCGACGCATGTAATCATTGTTTACATAAAGAGGCTGAGGTCAATCTTCCAGACAGCGAGAGCGATAACTAATTGATTTAGAGAGGAGAATTTTAAAACGAGAATTTCAAGCCAAGAGGAAGTCTTTATATCCTTCATATCGCTTTCCATTGCGAGAGGTCAGGGTGAATGAAACGCACACCTGAATCACCGGGGAAGCACCTTATAGTAACTTACCATGCAGTATAGACACGACGCAACAGAAAATGCTGCCCACTGTATCAACAAATGTGAGAGAACTCGCTGAAAGCAAGGACCTGCGGAGCTGGCAGGCCGCGGGGGCTGACAGCACATTCGGTCAATCACTCAATTTAATCAGCCCCCGCAATACCATCCTTTGATCAATCTATGTGTAATTTGTTTCTCCATAGCTGGACTTGGTCGTTTGTGGTTGGCGGCACGTCTCGCAGCAGAAATGAATGGCATGCGGGCCGTCCTGTGGGCCGTCCTGTGGATAAAATGTACACTGTACGAGTATGTAGAGCGTCGCGGTGACTCGGAAGGGAAATGTGACATAGGAGGGGAGACCAGGCGGTCTGAACACATTTGGGCTCAACACATTTCAGTGGTTCTGTTACTTAAGTAAGTAAGGGATTAAGGATACCATATCACCATGAGTCATGACCTAATATGTACCACTTCAAGTTCAGCCAGCTAAATCATTCATAGCCAGTTACCATACTTATTTGGACCAGAAATTATACGTCTTATAAAGGAGGGGTTGACAACTACCGCAAAATGGCGTGTTGTAGTAGGAAAATCTCTTCTCGTATACCAACCAATCCTAACCTCGCAGGGCAACGAGGCGCTCCCTTTTTGTCTATGTTGTGCAACATAATGATATAAGAGTCAGATCATGCAGGGAGTTGTGGACCATGAGATTCTAGTCCTACCATCGTTTGTGTAACCTCGAAAGAAATTTCCAGGTATCCCTTTTGCGGGTTTCAGTCTAGTACACCTGGTCATTAGATGAAATGATCACCAATCCTGCTGATCTTCTTGTATATTTAATAACAGTCTCACTACGGAACACTTCTTACAATTGTCCAGCACCCTACCAGTCCAAATCAATCATGGACCATCTCAATAAGCCTCAGATGGAGGGCACATCCACCAATGACCAAGAAATAATTCAAGTGAGTTGTGCGTTGAAGTTGCTCACAGGTTCATTACTCATACTGCTCACAGGGGCGTGAACAAACACCCACACGCCGAGTTGCTATCATAAACACCAGCACTGGGAATTATCTGAAGGTTGTCAATGGAAGGGTGGTCACTATCCCAGCCACATCTGATCCTCACGACAGATACTGTGTGGTCGATGCTATCGAAGCCAGCCAGACATTGAGTACTATCCTCAATGAGTCATTTGCAAACGCTACCCCTTCAAGAGATGAAAGTCCCATTCCGATTTCTCGATGGCAAATCATCCCCAGGGAAGCCGATTCTGAAGTTTTTTACATCGCCGACCCACAGAGTGGAAAACGGCTCCAGGATACAGGATCGAGTATTGAGTTTGCCGCGATCTCAACCGATGGTTCCACTAGTGACCCCAAAAATGACTCTATTCATCTGTGGCAGCTTGTTGCCTTCGGTGCTGTGGGCAATCTCACATCGGTGGATGAGACTGATATCCATTTCGCGAGGCTAGCAATGGAGCTCCTTCTCTCGCAGTGGGAAGATAAGAGGATTGCGTATACTCCTAAGAAGGCCATTGCCACAGTTGCGTCCATCGATCCGCATGACCTTCAGACTTTGAAGGACAAAGGCAACAAAATGAACAAGAGCGAGCAGAAGGCTCTCCTGGACGGTGGGGTTCGAATTGACCGTCAAGGCTTCTTCCAGAAAGGGAAAGCCAAGGACTCACCCTATTTCGCCAACTTGCAAGGTCAGGTTTCTAAAGATTCAGTTTGGCAAGTGAATGTGCAGACTAAGGAGGATTTTGGTGTGGCTGTTATCAGGAAGAAAATGGAAGACAGTATGAATTCGAATCCGCCGAAGGAGGTCTGGCTGGAAAAATGAGTTACAAGGAACAAACTCTGGGAACACTCATTTCAGTCGCAACTTGGGCAGTAAAGCCTCCTGGACTTTCATTGCAGTGTATTTGTGAACACTGTTGGATAACAGAAGTTTGGCACAGACAAGCATGTACTGCAAATTTGAATGAGTCAAGTATGAGGCCAAGGATTAAACAAGCATTGAATGTTGTGTAGGTATGAGCCGCGGAGGCCGGTGCAGATCTGGAAATTTCCACCCAACCCATGAAGGTATTTCCTTGAGCCTGAATGCCATTAATTAAGAGTGGATCCCATTTGCGTTTGAACGCCGAGTGCGGCCACTACGAAGGCCAACCAGGCATTTAATCGTACTCAAATTTTAATATCCTCAAGTGGACCCAATTCCGATGGTAAGGCTTAGTTCCTGATCTGCGCCAGCATCACATCATAACAAATTTGATCATTCTGTTTTTACATAAGTATTATCAAAAGCCGTAAACCTATTATCATCGCATTGATCACCAATAAGTCTCCTAGTATCCACTCCGCTGGTCAGCATATCTAGGTTGCGCATTCTGTGGAGTTACTCTGGCATCAAGCTTGCTCAGAGGATCAGTGTCTGGGTCAACTTGTTGTCTGACACCTTGGGCGCCGCTGCTACCGCTCGCAGCACTGCCGCCAAATCTCGGTTCATTTGGCATTTGAGGGTCACATTGAGTGACGTGGCTAGTAGCTGAGTGAGATTTGTGTTCTTGAGTCGAGGTCTCGTGGGATTCCTCGCTAGTGGATTGACCAGTTTGGTCGGAGTTGTCTGAGGGTCGAGACTGGTATTTCTTCTCCTGTGTAGATTTCGAATAATCATCTTGGCTACTGGTGTGATTATCAAAACTTTGGGTGGGAGAATTTCCCTTTGGATTAATGCTGGTAGGGGCATTGCCAGACATTTCGGGGTTCGTAGCGCCGAGATGCTGACCGCGATCGTCTGCGCATAGCCTTAGACATTATCTTGATTTCTGTGGCGTTTGTCTCTACTTACTGATTGTGCTACCCACGGGAGCATTCGTAGCTTTTGGTGGGGTCGAATCATGAGATCCGGCATCCACGTTACCTGAGCCAGCGCTTGTGGCTCTGGTTGAGGTATCTCCAACCGATGCCATTGATCCATGGGTGTCGGGGTCTGATGAACTGCGCGTATCTTATCGATCTATTAGAATAACGAGATCGTACGACAGGGAGATGAGCTATGCCTGAGACCTACCATTCAACTTGGAGTCCCGATAGGTACCAGTGTTATCATCAGAGCGGTGGCGAGAGCTGTATGGATTATTAGGGCCCAGACCAGAAGACGTGTTCACTCTAGACGGGTTTGTTTGATCAGGATTCAATTCGGCCGCGCGAATGTTCGATGTTCCATGGTAATCCTGGGGAGCTCGGTAGCCAGGGGCTTGGTTTGTATCCTTCCTATCATCCGTCATTGCGTCCTTGACCTTGTGCACAAACTTTGACATGGTATGAGTAGAATGTTCAAAATTTTATTAAAGATTGTTGTCAAAATCTTTGTGATGTGGTGAAATGTTACTCATGAAGCTTATGAAACCTATGTAGCAACGAGGCTTTATGTATTTCAGTCATGCTTTGCCACAATGCAACTTGTAATGGAGTGGAAGTTGGAAACTGGTCATGACGCTATGAAAGAGCGAAATGACTGCCAAATCCAGCAACTATGACTGATGACTTGTTCGCTAACTTGCTTTTCATTCTCACATCCTGAATGATTCCACCAATTGGATATGTAAAGACTGTATAGATCTGGATATCATCTGCCTACTTCGTGTCATTTACGTCAGTTCCAAAGCTTTTCAATGGGTCATGTGTAGAGAAAAACAAGAGAAACGGGGAACACGAGCTTTGAATGTAGTTCCGTGGTTAGGGCCAGGCCGGATGCCTGGATTTTGCCTGAATTTGCCTTGAGGCCTGACTGTGAGCCACCTTCGTGATGACTGGCTCGGTGCCCAAAATATCTGCGTTTTCAGAATGACGCTCTAAGCGGGTTCCCCGTGACACTAGGAATATCATGACACAATTCCAGAAACCGGTGATTGACTTTCAAATCAACCTGAAGGTGGATGTTGAACAACGACATATAATAAGTGCCACTAAAGTCGCACCCCTTGGCAAGACTCTAGCAAATCTTGGCAAGACTCTAGCAAATCGACCATCTCTTGATCACCCTACATTTTAGCAGTATATGTTTGGCCTATTGTTGAGCCTACAGGGCGAGACAAGAAGCGGACTGGAACTGATCGATTGACTGCAGGAGAGAGAGAGGGGAAGAAGAAGAAGAAGAAGAAGAAGAAGAAGAAGAAGAAGAAGAAGAAGAAGAAGAAGAAGAAGAAGAAGAAGAAGAAGGAGACTCGAGAGCGAGGGTCTATCTACACAAACAGCAAACGAGAGTTGGGACGAACTTCCCACTCAACAGGCTCGTATACGCCCTTAGGCAAGCGAACTGGGTATATCCCCTGCAAGGTATCTCACCACTAGGAGGTAGTGATTAGCTTGATTATAGCCAATAGAGTATATTTCTAAAGTTGGCCTTCCCACTCTTTTTCAGTATATTTGTTGCTCAGGACTGCTAGGAGACAGCCCTTACCATTTAGTATTTTAGATGAATTTTATAAGTCTATTGAGGAATCTATTTTAGAAAAAGATCATAGAAAAATTTAATAATCTTAATAATGTTGAGATGGAAGTTCGTCCCAACCCTCGTTTGCTGTAGATAAACCCTCCTTCCAGGGGCTTTCTCTTCTCTCCCTCTCTCTCTCCCCGCGCAGAGAATTCAATCAGGTTCTTCTTCCTTTTTCTCTCGCCGTGCTCTCTCAACAAATAATAAATAGCAAAAAGCTTAGAGAAGAAAACTTTACTAAGTTATTTATATTTGAAGTCACCGCCAACATCCACCGATCTATCTACAGACCCCCAGCAGCACAAATCTTCTTAGCCTCAGAAAGACGTTCCGCATATCGGTCAGGATATGCCGAGCCCTGCACCTTCTGGCAAAGCTTACCAACCTCCATAGACTTCCAGCCACTGATACCCTTCATTTTGGCGAAGAATTGCCCAGCAGACTTGGCAGCATCCATATTGGCCGCAATATTGGGGTAGTAGGTAGCACGCTGCTGGAAAATACCAACGCTATCGTAGTCCGATCCAACCTTGTCGTGTGGGTACTTGAGAGATGCGGGGACTTTCTTGTTGGCGTAGATGTAGATGTTGGACTGTATGGAGTCAGTTCATATCCAGCCCCGAGACCTAATCCATGTTGATTAAAACTTACCTCAACAAGTGCAGTTGCAATACCAGCAAGACAACCCTGGCGGCCCAGACTCTCCGACTTGGCTTCCTTGATAATTGCCTTTGCGTGCTTGGACTGCGTAGCTGTCAAGCCGGGGAGGGTTCCGCTGCTACCACCTCCGCTACCGCTGCCATCGCACTTCTTGGTGACGTAGCTGGAACTTCCGGTCTTGATGTAGTAGTCGGCGATGTAGCAGCCGTCGGCAGTCTTGTCCCAGATGTTGTTTCCGTTGACATCAGTGCCGTCGGTTTGACAGGTGATGGCAACGTCGAGTCCTTTCTTGTAGCTCTTGACAATAGAGTGGGAGGTACCAGGACCCGAGCGACAGTTCACACCGTCGCCGGTGATGGGGTAGGCGCTGACCAGCGGTGCGATGGCAGCGAAGGTAAGAGCCAACAGGGGAGTGAACATCATTCTGAATAGATGAGTCGAGATGGATGTTTGAATGGAAATTGAAGTAGTGAATTGTTGGTTGATTCCAAGGTTCTTGCGATGCAATGATCTGAGCTGATGATGAATTCAGCCGGGCATCATTGAGGATTTTATATTCCAAAGAGCCTCGCAATCCAGAGATCAGTTTCTTCAATCTTCATTTCCGACCCCAACGTCCTCGTATAGCCCCGGGGAATTGCACGGGATGTAACGAGATCATCGATTCGTATTCATGCCGTCTGAGAGGCTCGTATACAGCCGAGGTCGTGAGTTCAGGGGTGGGTCTATTTTCGCGTCCTGAATCTCGTATTCATGTTGATCAAGAACCCTGTGTTATGCAGGAGAGTGATAATGTTAAGGTTAATCGAAACAACAGACGATCTTGGCGCTCGTGTTCCTGAGGCCCGGTCTGCCAGGGTAAACAGGATGGCCCCTAAAAATAGCAGAAATATCCACCGATTAGCGTAGATTTATGTAGATCATCCGTGTTCACATGGAGGGCCGCTGCTGATTCGATTGACGGACCCTCGCGATTTTAGTGAATGTTACTTCGTAAAGCCCCTGGCTTGGCGATGGTGACGTCTGGAATAGCAGTGCTCAATTGTTAAAGGAGCCCCGCATTCTATTTGGCACATTGTCGCACAATTGACATTGATCGAATCACTATTCGAGGGCCCGTACGGGTCTCTTGGCGCCGGGAACCTGGGGCCAGGGTGTTGTTTGCCTGATGGCCCCTGGTTTCATCCATGCTTCCTATACTCCGTAGAAAGTGTGACCGTAAGGCGTGCATTTGAAATGTTTGAAGCCTATGAAGCCCTGGCGAGGAAATGTGGATGTTTTAGCAATGTGGTTAGTACCCACTTGGATACTGTGGATTTTGTTGGAGTAGCCTCAGATTTGAGATCCGATCTTGATAAGATCGACATCTGGAGGTTTATATAAGAGGCCACCAACAGGAATTTCTCGGCTGTAGCACTTTTCCTGCGATTAAAGAAGGTTGTTCCGCCGAGACGAGTTGATTTCACCATGCATCCGCGCACTCCAGTGCATTCTCCATCAGCTTGATGAAAATATAGCTCGCTTCTCGTGCCTCATGAGGAGTCCATGCCCTGTAGGTAATTTGCCTAGCACCAAGCTTGATCACAGGCCTGGAGCTAGCTCTTGATGCGAAGTAGTTCGCACATTTCACCCTCTCTGAGTCACCACACCAGCCGAAGTTGGCAGAAGTGAGTCCAAAGTCTGTTGCTCTGGTTTTCCAATATCTTTGCTCAAATGTTTGGAGGGGACTGAATCGAAGAAGGGTATGCCGATGAGCGAACCCTAGTGTTGGGACTAGAAGCGCATAAGCGGGTCAATCACACCGACTCCCGAGGCTCAGAGGCCACGGCAGTCATGAACGGGGTAGAAATTCCAGATTGAGTGAGTAAATCCAAGATTTGCTCGTAGTTTAAAGGATTGAGGCCCAATATCAGAAGAAAAACCCAGTTCTCTAGATCTGTTGCATCATTTTCGACGTCACGAAGGCGGAGAGCGAAGCTGTGCTTTCTCCCCGCTCAACTCCCAGCCACCCTGTCCCCTTCCACTTTTCTCTCATCTCCCATTCCCGTCTTTTTTTTCTTTCTTTGAGCTTCTAGCTATTCGGCTTATTCGAAAATGGCTCCTCCTCCTCCCGCGACTCTACCTCTGGTGGAGAGACTGAAGGCTTTGGCGCAGACCTTGCAGTACGTCCAAACACTCTAAACCTCTAAATTGCTTCGTATCATACTAACGACCCGGTCAGATTCGCTTGGTTTGTTGGGTAGGCTAATTCCCAGAAGAATGGACGCTGGCATTCAGGCTGACCCTCTCTAGACATGTGACACTGTTGCTCTCGGTCCTCCGCTACAGCTTGTCCTGCGTTTTCTTCAACTACTACTCTTCCTCGGCCCAATTCGCTTACCGTTTAACCTTCGTCTCTGCGGCTGTCACTTATGGAATCGTCGTCTACAAGGGCCACTTCGCCCGTGGTGTCCAGGGCAGCCCTCTTTCTATCGTCGTGAAGCTCGTCTCTGACGAGAATGTGCAATACCTTGGTGAGTGACTAGTGTGTGTGACCTATCGCGACCCAAGCTTATGTGCTTTTTTCCCATAGGAATGGCTCTCGTTTGGCTGTACTCTCGCCAGCTCATCCTGGCTCTTCTGCCTTTCAGCGTTTACTCGGTCTTCCACGTCGCAACCTACAGCCGCATGTACCTGATCCCCACTCTGCAGCCGACCGCGCCCACTGCTACTCCGGCCTCTCCCACTTCCCCATCCTCCAAGCCCGCTGCCAAGCAGTCCCCTCTGGCTGAGACCATCGGACGCTTCATCAAGCAGTACTACGATGCCAGCATGGGAGTGGTTGCCACTCTGGAGATTGCGCTGCTGCTCCGCCTCGTCCTGTCCGCTATCACCTTCTCCAAGGGCAGCTGGGTGCTCTTGATTGTCTACCTGGCCTTCTTCCGTGCCCGCTTCGCTCAGAGCTCCTTCGTCCAGCAGGCTGTTCGTCAGCTGACCGCCCGCGCCGATGCCTCTCTCTCCCACCAGGGCACACCCCCTCAGGTTCGCCAGGGCTGGGAGACCTTCAAGGGCGTTGTGCGCCAGGGTTACGAGGCCACTGACATTGGTCGTTACGTGTCCGGCTCTACTGCTGCCAAGAAGCCCCAGTAAATGTCACATGGCTCGTGCGCCATTCACCCTTCCCTTTCAATGCGAAAGCTGTGAAAGGAGCTATAAGCTCAGCAATAAGTATCGCTCAATGAAGGTGTTTGGTGTCAAACACGATATCACGGATTTATCTCCTCCCATTGGAATGGTTTCGCGCAAGCGAGCAGGAACACGGAGTATGGAACATGGAGCACGGAGCACGGAGCATGGGATGTCCAGTATGAGACACCTGTGTCTGCTGTAGAAAAGAGGCGGTTGTGGAGGTTTCCCGCCATGATGATGCTATACGCAATGACTTGTGTCTATTATTTCTAGAGTGTCGCGATGCATAGTAGCTGTATTTGCTTTTGTATGCCAACATAGCTTGTCTTTTCCAAGTTTCCTGACCCTATAAACCTCAAAGTCTTGTTGCTCTATAAATGAATGGGCAATAGACTATGCATAAATCCACGACAGTCCTGCTAGTTATACTTAGGTATCCACACTCCGCCCTCCGCCTCCGAAGCCCGATGACACAATGTTGGCGCCTCAGGCGACCATCGGGCTTGGCAGCGAAAAGAGGCCGATCAGAATTTTGAATCATCTCCCAAACATAAGCAATCCTCGGTTTCGTCACTCCTTTTGACTCTGATTTCACAGGGGTGCTCCTCTCCCGTCCAATCTTTCTGAACCCCAGTCTGGTCCCGACCAGTATTGATTGGGGTTGCAGTTCGGCGTATTGCCATGAGCCTGACCTCGCGGGTGTTCGGCCTGTTCTCGACAGCGGGCTCAGACTCAACTGCGACTCCGGGGGACTCGCCCAATTCAACATGGACCCCTCCTAATAACACAACAATGCGAGACGATTTGAGCCTTGTCCGAGATGGGGACCTCGCGCTAGAGGAGGAGGAACCCCGGCCGCCATATTTACATGTATGACTCTCTGTGGTGATGCTCGCTGCATTGCGCAAGGCTGACCTTTGCTTCTTTGATATAGGCTATGTTGGCCGGTGGCATTGGAGGAACATGTGGCGACATGTTGATGCACTCACTAGATACCGTCAAGACCCGACAACAAGGTGACCCGACGTTTCCACCGAAATACACATCAATGGGACAGTCCTATGCAACAATCTATCGTCAAGAAGGTCTCTTTCGCGGGTTATATGGAGGAGTCACGCCGGCCCTCCTTGGGTCATTCCCGGGCACGGTGATCTTCTTTGGATGTTATGAGTACACCAAGCGATTGATGATTGATTCGGGCATCAACCCCAGCGTCGCCTATCTGTCGGGTGGTTTCTTTGCCGATTTGGCTGCATCGATCGTCTACGTTCCATCCGAGGTTTTGAAAACACGACTACAGCTGCAAGGCCGACATAACAACCCGCATTTCAACTCGGGGTACAACTATCTCAACATGAGGGATGGATTCCGCCAGATTGTGCGACAGGAAGGATTCTCGGCACTGTTCCACGGCTACAAGGCAACCATCTTCCGCGACCTCCCGTTCTCCGCTCTGCAATTCGCATTCTACGAAAAAGAACAATCGATGGCCAAAGACTGGGTTGGAAAGCGTGATATCGGCCTGGGCCTGGAAATCTTGACAGCCGCCACCGCCGGCGGAATGGCTGGAGTCATCACCTGTCCCATGGATGTAGTCAAGACTCGCATCCAGACCCAGCAGAACCTCCCAGAAACTCCCTCCTCGGGCACAAAACACAGTGTCGAACATATACCCAAAGAAAGTCCCCGACCCCACGCGCCATCCTCTCATTCCCACCCTTCTCGCGCCCACTCCCGACCCATTTCCACCTCTGGAGCCTCCACGTCCGTTCCACCGCCCGGCACCCCACGACTCGACACTTCCTCGGTGTTCACGGGGCTGAAGATGATCTACCGGACGGAAGGTCTTGGAGGGTGGTTCCGTGGCGTGGGACCCCGGGGTGTCTGGACCAGTATTCAGAGTGGAACGATGCTGGTCATGTACCAGTATCTTCTCAAACAACTCGAAGGCCATCAGATTCTGGCTGAGCGGCCCTAAGTTTCCATGCATTTTCCCGGATTTGGCGTTGGGTTCTTTGTCCCTGGATTGGGAGGTTTATGACCCCAAGCGCACTGTATAATTGTGTACTGATAGACGTTTTTTAGACTGGCCACGGCCTGAATGTACCATAGGATCTCATCAACTCTACATATTTCAACTGCTTTTGGTGTAGCAATTCAAGTAGTGTAATATTCAACCCTGGAACTGTTCAAGTAGTCAAAGAATAAAAGAATCAAAGAATCACAAGTTCAAATAATTAAAATAGCAAGAAACATCAAATGTAAGAAAGTACACAAAGCGGAATGACACAAAGAAGCGCGCTAAACCGTTTGTTTTGGCGATCGGCGGAAGTAAACAATTACCGGCCAAATGCACTCCCCTCCTTGCATCTTCTCTCATTACCTCCCCTAACTTATACCATTTGTGCGCATTGATCCAATTCTGATCCATCATGTCTGGTCTACCTTATCTGAGGCAGTTGAGAAAGGGTGCTCTGGTTGACATCGCAGAAGAGACCGATTTCGCCAAGTAAGTGTGGAAGACATCGGGAGAAACATGACTGACGTGTTTCAAAACTTGCGACAGCCCCGATGAATTTAACAAGAATGACTTGGTAGTAGCCCTCGACAGGCATCTACGCACCAATCAGTCCATCTTCATCGGGTTCGAGAGCCTCACGGACTATTATGCCCGTCTCGACACACCGCGCAAAGGACATTCGCCCGCAAAGCGCATCGCGCGAACTCCAGGTCGTCCCCCAAAGAGAGAACCTGAACCAGAGCCTGAGCCTGCGCCCAAGGAAGAGTTTAGGTATGATCGCCCGACCTCCACACTCCCCGCGGGGGGCCGCGCCGATCGCGCAACTAACCACCCTCCCAGTGAACCGGAATACGTGGAGTCTGTCGCAGTCAGCCCAACAGTCGCGACTCCATCGTTGTCGCGTACAAATGCGCGCCAGTCGCGTTCAGCTCAACAAACTCCCTATCAGACTCCCCGCATCCCATCCATTTCCGCAGTGGCTGATGTAGAGCCACCCTTGCCGGCATCGCCGGCCGTGGTGACGGAAGCGATTGATGCCCAAACAACCAAGCTGTACGAAGGTGTTCAGAGGGTGTGGAAGGCATCAGGTGTCGTAGACCATGCTCACGCCCTGCGCGCTAACCTCAGCAACGTTAAGGCTATTCAGACCATCGTCCTGTTGGTGGAGGGTGTCATCTTCCTGACAGCGCGAGTTCCTATCCGCTACCTGACCGCTATCCCGGCCATTAAGTATTTCAACACCGCTCCTTTCCGTACCAAGGTTCCAGACTTGTTCGCAATGTTGGAAAGTGACTTCTGGGTGCCGTTTTCTGTGTGGTTCTTCACCTGTTTCGCCTTGCCCTTGGTTGTTTCCTACTTCTTTAACTTGAGCTGGAACGCCTCCAACAGTGGGCGTCGCACCCGCTCATCACCCACCCTGGCCCAGTTTGACCCGCTGATCTTCAACATCGCCAAAGCCCTGTTGGCCCACCTTGTCCTAAACAAAGAGATCACAGGCGGCCTGGTCTCCCAATACACTCTCCGGGCAGTCAGGACCAGTGTGCCTGGCGGTGAGCGTGGTGTACTGACGGGTACCGCCATTGGTGCCATCGGCGCCATCTACGAGGCAATTCTGACTCGCGCGTAAGCGTTAACATTGCAGGATTGCAGGGCTGTACAGATACTCTGGAAAAGGACGTTTGGTCTTCATTTTTTCCCTATTCTGTCTGTTTTATTGGTCCGGGTTTACCTCGCTGGGATATGGATAATGCGACACGCAACTTTGAACTTTTTTTTTGGCTTTGAATTCTTGTCTTTCTCGGTCTCTCGTTCTAGCCAGAGAAGGCGCCTTGGGTGTTGGCTTGGCTTGTGCTCTATTGTCTTTTCCAGGCTTTTTGTCTTTCCTATTGAACTGTCTCTTAGGTATAACCCGTTTTACTAGTCATTAGGATATTTGTGTATAAAGTCTACTGATTTGAGATTTTGAACTCGCACTGATCTGGACATGTAGCCATGGAGGGGGTCTCTTAAGCAATTTTTGACTAGGCCTTCGGAGCTAAGTGTAGCTTATGTCTTTACAGAGTCATCATGTACATGTGTATCAGGTATATTCAGTTCTATTCTAATATCAACGCCCGACCAACAGAAACTTTAGAATGACGCGAGACTGGGTATTTGCCTAGAAATATATCCGTTTGATGAAACCGATGTCAACTCTGTTCACGACTTCAGGATCGTCTCTTCAGCCTCTCAGCGAGTTCCAAGGTGAACAGAACCGGGGTTGATGTCTCAACCTCTACCTTGTCAGCACGAATATGGTTACTGGTGGAAACCTGTCCCCCAATCTCAGTATGCCAATCCTCAACATCCCATTCAAACCCACGCGTCGATATCACGGCAGGTGCCGTTATGGGAATAATCCCAATATTTTCTTCAAACAGGTACTCGGATTCTGATTCGTCCAATTTGCGTTTCTTGCTTGACGGTGAGCCGTCTGTCTCGGGTACTGACTGTCTCATGAGGTCTGCTCGATTGGTGCGCGGTGTGTGAATTGTGTTTTTGCCTTCGTCCAGAATGAAAGTGATGCTCTCCTCAGATACCAGATACAGCCTTCCACCTGCGGCTGGCCTATTGTCGAGACTGGGGGAGCTGTTTTGAGTCCTGCGAATTTCGCGCTGGGTTTGCGTCATCATGTACAGATGGTGGACTTGGGAGAATGCTTGATCCACGCGGCCGCCGAGACCTCCTAGAATCACAATTTGTAAAAGTGATTTCTCTGATGGAGGGCTTGGGGTTTGGTCACTCTTAGGAGCCTTTGTGCTGTCTAATTTTGCTAGACTGCCCCCTTGTCGAGGTGAAGAGATTATCTCTGCGGCATGCGCATTGAGATATTTCAAACACTTGGTGAAGTCTGTCGAATACTGATCTGAATCTTCGATGATAGTCACGCCAAGTTTGTGATAATGTTCTCTCACTGATGGACGGAGAGAATCCAAGTCGCCCATGATGGCATCCGGGAGCTGACGAGAATGAGTTAACTTGATCTTCATGCTTTGGTCTGCTGTGTCCAGTTTGAGGATGATCCATACATGGAATGCATGTTGAGCCCATCACAAGTAGCAGAGAACAAGTTTGCTAGATATTTCTTACGCTCTTAGATTCTGTTCCCAGGGCCTCCGTCATATCATAAAGTCGATTGGCACCTCCATCAGCGCACATAATATAAGATGCTGCAGGAGGATTAGACTGGTTCTATTTCAAATCACACTGGTCTCACCATGTCTGCTCAGGGCATCGTATGCTTTCTGATTGATTGGCTGATGAAGAATCAACAGGGCATAGGGAGAAGAACTCCCAGAAGCAGTGAAGAACACACTAGGATCCCACTCCATGATGCGAAACAGAAGAAAAAGAGAGACTCGAAGTGTAGAAGTAGAAAAATGGAGGGGAAGAGAGATCTGATATGCAAACGTGACCTGCGGGACTGCCTCAGGCCACCAAACCTGTTCCGACTTCTCCATCCCGCGTCATTCCCTTTAGCAACTTTCGCAATTCGATCGACATTCACAATGTTTCGTCCCGCTGCTCGAGCGCTCGCTCATGCGCCTACTGTCGCGTCCCGTACACCCGCCACCAGACGATTGATAAGCACCGGTCCTCCGAAGCCGCGAAGCTGGAAGAACACGATCCTGCGATTGGGTTTGGCCGGCGGTGCCATCTACTACTACAACACTAGCAGTGTTTTCTCCGAGGAGCCAAAGTGTATGTCGTCATATTCTCCTGGTCCCTCGATGTCGCGACTTGCATTTGCGACAGGCCCAATTCCATCGTGTCAATGGATGTCCCGGCTGCGAATCATCGCTAACTTAATTCTTCCCTGGTCTAGTCTCTCTTCTTTCTTCGATCCGCAAACAAAATGGCGAAGATGCCAACACCCAGACTCTCGATTCTATCACCCCCAAGATTCGGCAAGAACGCGCCGCTGAGAAGGCCCAGCGTGCCGAGTCCGCCGCTCTGGAAGGAGGTGTGAACGCCCAGGAGCTTCAGGAAGAAGCTGGCCAAGAGGCCGCATTCAACCCGGAAACCGGCGAGATTAACTGGGACTGCCCGTGTCTCGGAGGTATGGCCCACGGTCCATGCGGAGAAGACTTCAAGGCTGCCTTCAGCTGCTTCGTGTTTTCCGAGGAGGAGCCCAAGGGCATCGACTGCATTGAGAAGTTCAAGTATGTTCCGGGAAGGATTTGGAATCGGATTCGGAGACTGACAATTCCACAGGGCCATGCAAGATTGCTTCCGTCAATACCCCGAAGTCTACGGTGCCGAATTAGAAGACGACGACGAGGCCCCTGCTGCACCCGAAGTTCCCCCCACCGCTGCCGAGATCAACGCATCTTCCCAGCCCGAAGAAAAGCAAGCCCGTGCCAAGGAAGTCAATGCCCAGATGAAGGAGACTGAACACCCCAACGAGGACCTCCTCATTCCCAAGGCTGCACACGACACCGAGGAGAAGAACCAAACCAACAAAGCTTAGACATAAACCTACCTCTGCATCTCCCTGGCGCCAACCTTGGAGACGATTTATGTCTTTTTGTAATACACCAGGGCTTAAGATGGAGTTGTGTATTTTATAGATCGCTCTGTTATCTCTCCATCTCCCGTGGCACATCTGATGCATTCTTCTTTGTTATCTACTAGCATTTCATTCCCCTCATCTACGCTTCTATGTGTACTCTCTTCAACCCGGTTTCTCCATGTAATTGGCGCAACGGTATGGTATGCCCTCCGGTCCCCGAGCTGCACTCCGTGAAAGTGAAAAGTGGGAATGCATTAGAATTTTTGCGCTGGCAAACCACTGCAAGCTTTCCCAATCGACCTTAGAATCCGCCTTCCGGCCTGCGATATAGCATTATTCCCAAAAGTATACTCCAAACCCAAACGAAAATCATACAAGAAACCCTCATCAAACCGGAGGTCTAGAATGAACCGATGCTCCCTGCTCACTCTCAAGCGCATATTCCGTCGTCACCCTAATAGCCATCTTGTCTCGGCCCGGGGAAACAGGAATCTCAGCCCCCATATGGCTATCAAGAATATGTTCTTCACTGCCCGTCTCCGAGAGTCGATCACCCTTAGTGTTCAAAACACTATCCAGCTCGAAACCACCACTCTTCCGCGAACGCGAAGTAACAAAAGTCTTCGTATTCCCAGAAGCCTTCGACCCAAACCCATTATACCCATCACTTCTATAGTAAGGATTCTTGGAGTTCTTGCGATTCGACGAACCAAGCCAACTTGTGTTTCGGAACAGTGGCTTGATACCAGGTAATGAGACGACGATTGCCGCGACGAAACATTCCCGATCTGCCCAGCCCAGTGCTGTGCCGAGATTGGTTATTGAGGAGAGGGAGTAGTAGGCGCGGAGGACTGTGCAGATCATAATGAAGATTCCCGATGAGAACATCAGGACGAGGATCAATTTGCGCTGCAGTGGGACTTGGAGCTTGGCGAGAATCGGGATGGGGATTAGGATTATGCAGATGTCGGATCTGGGTGGTTAGTTTGGGGTGGGATTGAGATGTTGGTGGACTTACAGGACGTTGAAGGTTGCGATCACGATGTACAGGGGACTGCGGAGAGTGCAGTTGTCTCCTGCGTAGGGTTTAATCTGCCAGTTTTGAGTGACTGGTGTGCAGAGGCAGATGTGGGTGAGTAGGCAGACTAGCCAGGTAACGATGCAAAAGCCTGATGCTGCGGTTACAAGGTGCCGATGCCATGTTCCTTGTCTGTGGGTTGTTAGATATTCATATTCATGCGCGGGAGATGGGTAGAAAGTTGACATACGTGAGTTTCCAGTAAAGGCATAGAAGAACGCCTTTTAAACACCAGATATAGCAGATATACCATATCCAATTCATGAATGCCAGTTTGGAGCCCAGAATCATGTCAGGAACCTTGCTGTCGGGAACAAGTAAAGCTGTTTGCTCATTTAATCCAATATTGTTGCCGAAAATCCCTGGTTTGGTGGTCAGTTGAGATTTGAAGACAATTGTGGCCTTCACTTACCTAAAAGCTGGATGATCACAGTTTGCATAGTCCAGAATATCTGGAAGACTCAATTAGAAGACGTCCTTCTTCAAACCAATAGAACATACCATTCCAGCAACAGCAAAAGCATCGTCAAGTCGCAGTCCCCCAAGGCCTCCCACAAACAGTCGGGCGTATAGCCGGACAGACAAGAAAAGCATGCCAATGCCATATTCCGTCCATGTTTCAATAGTCAAACTATTGGCGGCCATGGCGAATAATCAAAGTACGAGTAGTGACCTCGAGCTTCCCATCAGAGAAAACAGGACATACGAGGTACAGAGACCGGAAAGAAAGCCAAAATTATGGTTTTAATAAAAAGGCAAAAACAGCCCCCTATATTAGTATAAATCGGGCACACAACGGAACTTCAGGGCTAGATCTATCACCTCCAGTGACATGCTTAGGGGAAAACACACTATTAACTACGGCCTATAATGCTATCCTTCCTCCGAGTGTGCCTACTCAGGGTCGATCGTTAGACACATTCGTTCTGAAGGATCAGATCCTTTGCAATGGAATCCACCAGCTCCACGAGACTGGACGGAAATTTGTTGCCCCAATTGCTTCCGAGGTCGTCTGCTCCTTTGATCGTCCTTCAGTTTCAACACAGCATAACCCAGTAGGTGTGCTTGGTAGTGCTTACAAGGATACATCGGTTGAATCTTACATCTTACATCTTTGCACGGGTACCTCTTTGGTCACTGTCAGTGGCGACGGGGCACATGCCAGAAGAAGATCAAGACACGAGAAACTACACTGATTGGACGTATACAACTACGAGCCGTACGAGAATGGAGTAGCGCATGGCCTGCATTTTTCACAATCCCAGACCCATGGTCAGCATGTTGCAAGATGTCTGAGAAGTGCAGAACATTGATCCGATGGGATGATACGGTCCACACCAGACTGACATGTGGAGTCGGACAGTTGAATTAAGAGTCAATTTGTCAATTATTAAGATTAATGGTTAACTTCGGTCCTAACGGGACACTGCGGGATTTCCGAGGAAAGTGGACTCCACCGCAGGATTCGAGGCGCTCAGACAACAAAGAGAAAAAGTACACTACCTAATACACTAACTCGTAGTGTAAGGACCACGTACCTTTGCTCTGTGACTGTGTCTGGGATCGGCCCCACAGGGGGCCGTGGGCTGATTGAAGGCGTCGGTTAAGCATTGTCAGTAAGCGCAATTCTTATACATCCTTCATATGTGTTCTGCAGGTGAGACTGTCAAAATAGCAGAGTTCCAGACTACAACCTTGCTGTTTCACTAGACAGGGAGGCGGGACTTGCCCGGGTCAGGGCTTTGCTCATATCAGACCTGAAAATCAGATCTCGGGAGGACCAGGAGCAGCTGTGGGGTATTTATTGAAAAAGGCACAATGAGAGTCCTAGGCACAAACCTAAGTCCCACTCAGTAGACATCTCCGTATCGAGGGGCGGTGCTTCATACCCCTCTCCTAAACTATCCCTTCACAATAAATGATATAAGATTTCATTTGAGAATCTAATATTTGCGACCATTGGAATACCTGAGATCATGACCATCAAAGTTGCTTTAATTACTGGCGGAGGTAGGATAGTTCAGCCTCCCGAGAGAGTCCTTGACTAACAAATCTTAAGCCAGTGGATTGGGCTTGGCCGTAGCAAAAGCATTGTTAGCCAAGGCATCCAGTGAAGAGTGGTGGCTTCATATCCTCGATATTGATCAAGAGCGCGGCACCCAAGTAGCCTCCGAGTTGCCACGATGCACCTTCCACCGTGCCAATGTGACCCAATACAGTGACCTGGCCACAGCGTTCCAGGGCGCATTTAACCAACACAAGCGATTGGACTTTGTGTTCGCTAATGCCGGTATGGTTGAGCGCAGTAACTTCTACGCCCTCCTAGATGCAGAGGAAGGCCAGGCAGATGCCCCACCCAAAGAGCCAGTCGATCTACTCCCAATCGACGTTGACTTGAAGGGGGTCATTTTGACAACCTATTTGGCCCAGCACTATTTCCGCCATTCGCCTCATAAGGGCCAAGGCGCTAGCTTGGTCATGACCGCTAGCTGCTGTGGACTGTACCCGTCGTTCTATTGTCCGTTATATACGGCCGCTAAATGTGAGTCGAGCCCCCGCCCCGTACATATGTCAAACGTACCTGTGCACACAAGCAGTGTGCATGCAAGTGTATGATATCCTGTTATGATCTATCATCTGCAAATCTGAAATCCCGATACCCCTGTACTGTGGCAGGCGAGTGCTGACACAATTCCAGCTGGCGTGGTGGGCTTCATGAGGGCCGTTGCGTTGCATTTCAAAGCCAGCGGAATCCGGGTTAATGCAATCTGTCCAAGTATCATTCGGACCAATCTGGTCGACTCGACTGGCTGGGATAGTTTCCCTCAAAATCGATTCGTCGAAGTGGAGGGCGTCGCTGGCGTGGTTGTTGGATTGGAAGGTGAATCGCAGGGTTTGACTGATGCTACTGGAAAGCACTTGAACTTGGAAGAGCTGTATGGGACTGCTGTTGAGATCTCCGACTCAGGATTTTATTTCCGGCCTCAACATGAATTCTGCGATGAGGGAATGCGAGAAGTGATGGCGGCGACGGTCCTCGAGAATCAGGTGGGGGCAATTCTGAATGGCGATTGAGTTCAGAGTTAACGCGTAGGTGGATGGTTTGCCGTGTCACTTGTGTACATACATACAAGCAGCAAGAAAAGCATACTCGTACAGACGATTTGAATGCCAAGAAGCCTCGAATTCGAGCTCAGACGGGACAAATGTCGACTTGGCCCCCACGAGGAACGCATTAGTGACTCACTAGACGCGAGTTCAACTCCACCTGTCAAATGTTTAACCTTACCTTTGACACCGGCGTACTTGGTACTTTGTAAAAGTTCTGGACCTTCTGGTTTGATACAAGTGGAATACTAACATGTCAAGAACCCTGCACTGACAGGGAATATCCACGGATGTGGTCTGTTTGAGTGTTGAGAATCCACGGATCCGACGCCGGCCCGCGACCCCACTGTGGGGCATAAACCCACCCAATATGGACTAGCGCATTTCCTTAGACAGCCACCGGAAATAACTGGACTGCAACGCGGGTGAATTCAGAAACTTCCGGGCTACAGACTACATGTGACAGTTGACAGGTCACATTTGACACCGTTGGTCCCACACGGGATGTGTTCAGATCCTTGAGGATTTTGATACGAATATTCAGAACGCTAATCCTAGTGCGGAGTCCCTTGCCTACCAACCAGACTGGCTCAAACTCATTACCTCATGCAATCGCCCCCGGGAGCTGAGAGTCTTCCCCGTGCATTGCCCGAAACAATGGCTCCCAGACAGTGGTGGCCCGCAGGGTGATATGACCGTTACCAGGCTTGGGCAAGTGGTAGAAGATCAATTTGTTGGCCGAACCTTCCAACAGCTCACCCGCCATCCCCGTCGAATCGTTCAAGAACGTCTCAAATCCATCGAGGATCGTCTGCATGGGCGTTAGGCTACATAAGTGATGTCAGTAACCTGCAGGCTTCTTTTTTCTTTTTGCCGTTTTCTGGAGCTCGACTCGACTCGAGACCAACGTACCATTCAGGGGTCACTGCTGCAGTCATCTCAGGTGGCACAATAGGAGTGTCGACCATACCCGGCATGACACAGTTGATGAAAATGTTTTCCTTCTGTTTCAGGAGAGGAGCCACGCCACGGATGAAGTGATTCACGGCAGCTTTGGTGCCGCAGTATACCGGATAAGAGGAATGCGGGAATACACCACCGATCGACCCCGTCACCACGACCTTGCCTCCTGGCTGGGGGTTATGGCGCATGAAATGCACAGCCAGCTGAGTGCCATACACAACACCCTTGTAGTTGACATCTACAAGAGACAGATCAGGACACGGGGGAACATCGTCGACAGTGCTTTCCCTCGAATCATAAAGGTATACTGAGGATGTATCCACAATGCCGGCATTGTGCACCAATGCATCAATGCGCCCCCAGATCTGGCGCGTTTGACGGAAAACACTCGCATATTCATCGTAAATGGAGACATCTGCGGTAAAGAAGTGGGCTCTGTCTCGTGGGAGGGTTTCAAGTAGGGCCTCCCCGGCTTGTTGACGCCGACCTACGCATGCGACATGCCAGCCTTTTTGGCAGAGGTCTCTGGCGAGATCGGCTCCTATTCCGGACTGTAATCAATTCTTAGTGGTGGTCGAGGTTTCAAGCGGAGAACTGACAGTAGCGCCAGCGACAATAGCCACCCTCTTTTCAATGTGTGATTCCATAGCGATGATTAGGTACGGAGTAGTTTGCGACAGTATAATATTTGATATTTGTAGATGCCAACTTGGACAGCTGGAAGAGCGGGGGCTGTTAACAACTTATACTCGTATGGCAATATGATTTGCACATTTCTAACAAAACCGGAGCCAGTCTGTTGACTCGGAGACCCGCGGGTCAACCAGCCGTTGATCTTACATCCCGAGTCAGAAAGAGTTCGGTAGTGCAAGGAAGTCCTTTAGAGCCGGCCGGTCGTTGCCCACTTCGGACATACACTAATGTAGCTTCTCCGTTCAGGATTCCAGAGTGGAAACTTTCCATATTAACAATTGGTCCAACTCTCTTTGATCCAGGCTCTCAGACTCTCGCATTGTTTCTAACCTCGTGGGCCATGTGCTTCCCTGCGTCAGTGGGTCTCCTTGAAGGCTTGCTTTCAAAAAATTGTTAAAGCTGCTCCTATTTCCTTCCCCTCTTTTTGACAGTCTCTCAATTGAACGAAACCATGACTGTCGATACAGAAAAGGATGTACCAACTGGGTCAACAGTGGCACCCAGCTCTCCTTCTAGCCTTTCGAATGAATCTGCAGCACCAGTTGTCACTTTAAAGACATGGATCGTTTCTTCGGTATTGATTTTCTGACCTATCAACCTTTACATCGACACTAACTATGACGCGCATAGATTCTTTCCTGCGGATATGGCCTCTCTTTCTGGCCTGTACCCGTAGTGTCGGCAATTGGAACTAATATTTCAGCTGATATGGGAGATCCAACGGGATATATTTGGTTTGTGCCGGTAAGCAGTGGAATTGCCATCACATTGATTCGGAAGTTGACCAAAGTCTAGGCATGGACTATCTCGATCACCTGCGCCTTCTTGATCTTGTATGTATCTGAAACACCGACTCTCAACTTTATGATACAGTGCTCATTAAACCTTGCAGTGGTCCAAACACCGACCTTCTGGGTCGACGATGGTTCCTTGTACTCGGAAACTTGGTAAGATCCTGCCCAGAGTAATGCCCTAGCATTATACAAGCCAGGATGCTTTCCCTTTTTGTGCGGAAATTTGAACTCTAATGACCGACAGGTATGCTTCATTGGTCATATCATTGTGGCATCAGCCAAGACGACAACTCAAGTCACTGCTGGCCTTGCTGTGGCAGGATTTGGTGGAGCAAACTGTCAGGTAAGAAATTGACCCCCTTCTCTATATAATCACTAACCGGATTTTGAACAGATGGCTGCCTTTGCACTTCCAGAACTCCTCCCCAATAAATGGAGACATATCGGTGTTGTCATCGCCGATTTCACAGTTTATATTGCCGTGATCGTGGCACCAGTGACAGCGCGCTATGGCTATGAACTTGGGAGCTGGGAATGGAATTTCTGGGGAGTGGCAATCTTCCAAGGCCTGTCCTCCCTAGGGTTGCTCTTCCTTTACTACCCACCCAAGCACCCGTAAGTCAACCTTTCCAAGACGTCCGGTGAATTGTGGGAATGACCCAAAGCTGACACGCCGATTAGTCTGGGAGTCTCGTACAAGGATGCTTTCAAATCACTCGACTACCTTGGCGCATTCCTTTTCATCGGCGGAGCGGTTCCTTTCTTGATGGGAATCGTCTGGGCGGGTGTATACGAGTCAAACGATGTCCATGTTGTGGCACCTTTGGTTGTCGGAGCCGTGGTGTTAGTATGCTTCGCGCTGTGGGAACACTTCGGCAAGCTCAAATATCCTCTCACACCAACATACGTCTTCGTCAGCTCTTGGGGTCGGGATTTCACTGCTCCCGTCATCGCACTGGGCGTTGTCAACATGTTTTACTACTCGTCCAGCATTTTGTGGCCGCAGATGATTACCGTCTTCTACACCAACGGCGGTGCTGACTGGAAATATTCAGTCATCCTGTCATTGCCGCAGGGATTCGCCATTTTCTTCGGAGCTATTCTGCTCACTCTCTTTGGAAGCAAGCTTCGTCACTGGCAGTGGCAGCTTACTGGGTCTGTGTTTGTGATGGTCGTGTTTGGCTCTTTGCTCGGTCTTGTCACGCCTACTAACAAGGGTACTATGATTGCCTTTATCTTCCTCTCTCAGGCTGGATTCGGCTGGGGTCTTTACTTGAGTATTGCTATTACCCAAATGGGTGTTGACCATAAGGCGCTTGGTGTCAGCGGTGGAATCTCGGGGTGCATTCGATTTGCTGCTGGTGCCGGTATGTGCCCATTGCTTTCCATTGACTCTCGGGTAGCCTCTTGTCACTTCAACACATGCTAACAGCTTCACCAGTTGCTACTTCAATCTACCAAACCGTGTTCAGCAATTCTTTAGCCAAGTACACAGCCAAATTCGTCCCCTCTGCTGCAATTGGAGCGGGACTTCCCGAGTCCAAGGTTACAGGTCTGATGTCCGTGGTGGCTCAAGGAGCCGCCGCAATGAAAGAATACAGTCCTGCTGTGGTCTCGGCAGCACAGGCGGCTCTCAGTCAGGCATACTGCAAGGCAATCTTGTAAGAACTCCTACATCCTCGTCAGACAAGGATCATTATCGGCGCATTGCTAACTCAGTTTCTTAGTGTGGTTGCAATGGTATCAATGGCATTTGGTATTGTCGGTCTTGCAGCCTGTCTCTGTTGCAAGGACGTTGATTATAAGATGACGTCGAAGGTGAGTGGTTATTTTGAGACATATTTTGCTATACTCCTCAAGGTGAAGGAAATGCTAATGAGATTTATCTTCAGATTGAGGTGTACCTGGAGAACACAGATCTTGCCGACAGGAATGAACATCACTAGATCCCCCAAAGCGAGAATGGTGTACTACGACCTAGACTCTTCCAAGGTTGGAAGCCTCCTATAAAAAGAATTCTGCTTTAGCTAAAGAATGAAAGTCGATGATATGTACAATTCAATATTTGAAACATCTATCAACCATCGTTGTAATCGTTGACCTTGAAATGAATGAGCCTGGCTGATTATTTAGCTATGGTAACATGGCCAGGTGGGTTATTGTCAACCCAAGGGCTTGCTCGAAAAGAAAATTCGAAGATAGCTAATTATTAGAGAGAGTAACGGTTGCACTGAGGTATTCCAAGTGAAGGCGCGAAGAGGCTGTGTCGATGTAGGGTGTGGGTGGGTCACCTGATATGGATCTATCTGGGTTGGTTATATTTAGTTTTAAGATCTCTCCAGGTGCAAACCCGCGGTGGTCTAGTTGGTCACACAGGGAGCCATATCTGCACCCTGATCTTCAAGATCCCCGAGCCCGGGTTCGAATCCCTAGGACCGCAAGTCACCGGGCTGATGTATCGCCATTTCCCTGGTTGGGTTCGTCACTCTTTTTTCCTACTTTCGCGTTTCGCCCAGTGAAATATACAGGACTAATCCCAAGGTTAATGGTCCCTTCTGGCACTTGTATCTGGTTTTAGATGGAGAAGGGACAAGATGTATGAGGGAGCATTTGCTGGTTGTGGTCATATTGACCTTTCTCTAGAAACAACTGTTGTGAGGCCTCAAGCTTTCTTTCTTCTTCAATTCTTTCACAACACTCCTCTTCTCTCTATCTCTCGCCCTCATCCTCGTTTTCTGTCCATGTGCCCCACGCATCATCCGTTCTATCGGCAATGCTATTATGAAAAGGGTTGTATATGACTACATATCATCCCCTGTGATCGTGATCGTCCAACTCCCACTTCCCTTATGCCTCCGAGGATTGATATCTGTGATAACAGATGTGATTTTCAATGAGATCCCCATTGCATCACTCAGAGCAGAGCGTTACTTCGACCTAGTTACCGATAAGTTGATACCACTATGTAGTTGAGAAAATGCGGAGTGGAGTCCAAGCTTTTGTCTCAGGCCCCCAAGGTCTTGGCGCTATGTCTGCCTGAAAATAGCGCGTGTCTGCCTGGACAGCAGAGCATGTACACTTGTTCATTCCTGACCGACATCTCACTATAAATGAACAGCCTCTTCCATTTCATCTCGTCTACAAAATAATTCATCATGGCTCTCCTCCCACAGCTTCAAATGCCAGGGCTCAACGCGAGATTATTTTTTACCCAAAGGTGCTCATCTGCGCGTCGAAAGAACAACACCCTAGCTTAGAACAAAAGTTGATGATACATTCATGATTCATTCAACTTAGAAGCTATGGTCATGTTATTGGATTAACCCCCGGGTGCCTCCTTTGACGCGAGGTAGCAACAACTAGGCATGCATGTCCATGAAAGCTATTTTTCATCAAGCTGATGGGCGAGCAGCATAGGCCTCCCTTGTAGGCCGACTAGTGCCTCGGAATTCAAGATAAGCCTCGTTCACCCCCGCCATATTCAATCCTGGGTTGTTGTCAGACGAGATGACCATTTTCCACGTTGCAAAGGGACCAATAGCCGCAATATCACTTTTGTTCCCGGAAAGAGTGAAATTATCTTCGATTTGCTGGGTACCGAAGACATTTTTGGATGTGGCTTCCTCAATTGTAGAGACCTTGTCAACGTAGTAATAGAACGAGATTTGCACACGGTCATGGGCGAAAGAGATTTCTTTTCGGTTGTCGTTCTGGATGATCTCATCGCCCATATGAATCAGGTCAACTGTCAACTTCTTGCGTCCAGCATAATCCTTGTCACAATCCACCCCCGGAAGCCACAGTCGCACTTGTTTGAGCCTGATATCGACGTGGTTCCCAAATATGCGATGCGTGGCGACCGGGTCGAGGCGAATAATTGCAGTATATTTCTCAATTCCCGACACAATTTTGCTTGTCTTGATACTGGCGAGCTCCTCTTTACTGAATTTGTAAAAGAGACCTTGTTGCTCATCATCCCTAGGCCAAATGTTTCTCACGCTCGCTGCGTACCGCTCTAGACACTTGCGGAAAACCTGCCACAGATTTTGGCGCTCATTGGCCAGGCTGACTGCGTTCATGAGTGGCATCGCATCCGCCAATGGTGGATTTTCGTTGAGTCCCCAGTAGCGAATGGCTCGGCTTTGGTTGTTAAGATCTTGCATGATGCTGAGGCGGAGGTTGTCGCGAGCCCTGCGGAACCAGTGTACCACAGATGGAAGATTAGAATCAATGGCGATGGATTTCTGACCGAGATCATCCGCTTGGGCTTTGAGGCTTTTCACCAAGCCGATACTTTCGAAAAGAAGCTGGATGGATGAGTTGTATTCCATGATAGCAGCATTGCGAGATTTGACGAGCCCCTCATATGCATCGATCGAGTCATTGAGATATTTCCGTGATTCCTTTGGGAATGCGTTGCGATACTCTTCAAACAATTTTTTGATCTTGGCCATTGATGCGATAATTTTGACACTATTGGGATCAGTCGCATCGATGGTGTGGTCTTTCCGAGTCGTGAAGGTAGAGTCGAGATCCTTGAGGTCGCCATCAAAGGTCAAGATCTCGTCGGCGATGTATTCTGTGTTTGTCACTTTGTACTTCGCATCCTTGTAGTCCAGCGTCGACTTCCAGATGTCGACGCCTTTCTTGGTGACAGCGAGGGCAGATTTGAAATCCAGACTACACCCAGCCAGTGTTGTCAGTGCATCCAAAATCTGGAAGTAGTCGAAGGGAGGGGATTTGAATTCACGTTGCAGCTTGGTAATTTGCGTTCGGATTTCGGATTTCTTTTCCTTTAGCTGGGGTGTGAATGCGCCAATCTTGTATGTGGCCGTCTTGAGTGGCCCGTTCTCCGCAGTCAATTGTTCGATCTGTTCTGTGGCGGCTTTCTGACTTTCTGTCAACACTTTTATCCCGCGAGATACATAGCGCTGAAGGGCATCGCCTTTTTTCACGGCCTCCTCATATTCGTCTGTCAGAGCCTCCTCACTCTTCAGCAGTTCCAAGCTTCGATCGAGCTCCTTGTCATAATAGTACAGCGACATGCGAGGGACCCAGCTGGAATTATGTCCCCACATATCCTGTCCGACATACATCTTGTTCAGTCTTTTCTCGGCTTGGTCTCTGATAGACCGTAAAGTTGTCTCGGGCGAGAGGGTCATCTTCCACTCAGAGGTGAGTCTGTTGTAGGCCTTGATCAAGGGAGGAAGTTCTTTTTCGCCGAAATCTGCGAACTTCAGGAAATTCAATCGGTCGAGAATGCGTCGGTACAAGATGGCTGCGCGCTCAATCTCTTCGGGAGCTGAGCTGAAAAAGGCTAGATCGGCTTGCCTGAGGAGCATCTGGCATTGATCTGGAAATGCAAATACCTGACTGGCTTGTAGGTCCTCTGAAGCTGCTTTAGGGTCGAGGTGGACCACACGGCGAGTACCCTTTTTTCCCTCGGCGCCTCGCTTGCCAGGTTTGTCGAGTGCATTAGGGCTGCGTCCTCCTTGGCCACCCTCCCCTAGTGAAATGTGAGCAAATATTTCCAAAATAAATCAAACATGGTCGCGTACCGGCTTTGATATGACATCTAAACGACATGTCTACTCCGAGACTTGTCGCCTCCGAAGAAAACCAACGCCGCACATCACTCAAAATCGTGCTTAAGTTGGTTTCATCCGACGTTTGGACAAGGTTATCAGAGACTCGAGCTGTCTTGATTGCCTCCGTGTTGTCTGTTGATGGGTCCAACTTTCCAAGTCTTTCTGTAGTGGCACTGAAGTGTTTGACAGCCTCACTCAGCGCATCTGCCTCAGGTGGCTCGACGCTTCTCAAATGAGTCTTGATAAGATCCTTCAGATCACTGGCTATTTCACTGCCACTGGAAAGATCATTGAGGGTACTGGCTACATCCACCAACGCCTGTTGATAATCCAAGTACAGCCCAAGGCACCTCTGGTCCTCGGAAGTGAGTCTTTTGGAAACATCATCGGGCATGTCAGTTCCCTTCAGTAAGGCCAGGGCCTGTTGTGGCCATGGCTGTTTCCTTAGTTTTACCAAACGTGCGGCCTTCCATTTATAGGCCGTGCCAACAAGCACTTCGATGTTGCCTGGGTCACAACTGTCAGCCAGTGCACTATAGAAATGGGAATGGATACAAAGAAAGCTTTGCTAGTATACCTCCATTGCCGGCAGTTCCACCATCACCTCCCGTGAATGACTTTTCCTGCTCAATTTTCTGAGCACCGCTATCCCCCCCTTTCCCCCCATCGCCTCCATAAGCTTTGATCTCGAGATTTTGCATCGTTTCCTTCGTGGCATCCTGGACGAAAACCCACACTTCACCAGCATTGCTGCCATTCTCTCCGCGGCTTCCATCAGCCGTTGCACTAGTCACACCTTCATTTCCACATTTACCAGACACATCAATCACGACCTTTTCAGGAAGTATCAACTCAGTGCAGAAAAGGCCAAGCTTTTTACTGGGAAGCGGCTGGATTTCTTTAATCTCAATCTTTTCGGAATAAATCAGACAGATCCCACTGTTGGTACGAAATCTGGAATCCAGGACATGGGGAGTGGATGATGCATTGAGGATGACTGTCACGTCTCCCTTCGTATACTCGGCGAAGGTTTCAGTGAATTTCTTGGGAGCTGGAGGCGGATCTTCGGTAGCTGGTGACATGTTGATTTTCAGCACTCGGGGCTGTAGGCTTTGACGAGCTATCAGACAGATCGTCGCAAATCCCTTATGAAATTGTCAACACAGTCTATACAAGGTAGATATTTCCAAAGTTTCAAATTTGAATAGACATGTCCAAGTGAGTATGTATAAGTATGGATCCTCGACAATTCGGAGGGTGTACTTCAGAACTTTCGAATTTATCCATGGATTTGATAAGTACCCATGCCTAGGTGAATACTACTCTGCAACTTTGGAAGTATGAGATGCATGATAGCACTAGAAGTTGAGTAATCGAGTCATGATTCATGTCCGATAAAAACTTCTAAAGTTGAGCTCTAAAAGGACGGTTCATGGCCCTGCGGTCAGTATACAACAATGTGGGGTGCATGGTTCATCATGATTCCAATGTTGAGTGCTAGTATTTAAGTAGACAGCGGTGCGAGAGACGCGGGATTTTTTAAGTTTTTGATAAATCAAATCCATAGATTTAGAGCCCTGGAGTATGAAATGTATTGGCCCACTCAAAGTAAAGTCATGATTCATCCCCAAGAGGAAGTGGTGTGATAGTCTCCGTCCTGTCACGGTTACATTGAGGAATTTCGACTTGTAAAGAACTTCCTAGTGAGAACCATCCGATCCATGGATATAGCCAGTAATTTCCAAGTCTAGACCAATACTCTTGACAACTTCCCTTTGATTTTTACTGTATTCTGTACTGACTGGTTCTAAATTTGTGAATCAATTGCCGCCCCCCCCCCCCCTACTTCGCTTCAGGATGATCGCTATCAGACCTCTAAACAAGAGAGAAAAGCATACAGTCCAACCCACTCCAACTGAGCCAATTGTGGATGTCTAATTTAGTAGTCGCTATCATACTACGCGTCATATATCCAGGTGAGCCCTGCAGCTATCATACTTAAGTACCTCAGTATCGCGCACCTCCCCTGCTTCTTCTGAGATCATCGATCACCTAGGTATTTCTTTTTCCCCTATACATTTTATTTCATTTGTGAAGCAAGATGGAAAGGAAGTCGCTGCCAGACTTGGCGAAGTCAATGGAGGGCAATGACGCTACATGGCAATGGGATGTTGTTGTATCCTACGACGAGAACAAGATTAACGAGATCCTGAACGCCAATCCCATTTCCGAACTAGAGGCTCTCCCAGTTCTAATCGGCCAAACAAAAAATGATGATGATGAGGATGTAGCTTACGAGTTCAACCTCAAACTCCCCCGCCCTCGTCTACAGTTCAAATCCGAATTTGGCACGGCGGCATTGGTTGCCGACCTGCAAGGCACATACAAGAAGAAGGGTTCAGATCAACAAATGAAGGATATTCCACCAAAATATCAATTGCAAATTGAGGTCCAACTTCTTAACGTCTCTGGCACGGCAACTTCTGAACGGTCCCCGGCAGTGCGCACCAACTACGTCGTGGATTTGGGCGAAGACCCGAAGGCAAGCCAAAGTATTTGTATCTCGTTCAACGAATCGAAAGCAAGGATCTCGCAAAAACCACCAACCCAAGAGAAGAGGTTGTCCGGTACCGTGATGGATGCGCTCGAGGATGTGCTGGGGACGAAATTCTCTGAAAACATCAAGAACCACTTCATCTCCGGAGTCAGCAGGCAGGGAGAAGATCCGGCGATGAATGTTCTGAATCCCAGGAGCTTTTGCTTCACGGTCATTCCAGGAGACTCCAAGATCCCTGGAGTCCTGACAATGTGGATTGGTGTCGAAGGTGGCCATAACAATGGGAAGAGGTCGAGTGGCCAAACCAATCTGTTCTTTGCTCCCGACGGACAAAACTCTACTTCGCCAATCCCAGACAAGTGCTCTGCCAGTATTATCTTCAGCCACGATATAATGGGAAGTCATTTTTTCGAGGTATGACTGGATGCACGTATCTGATTCCCGCTCACGCTGACTTTGAGACCTCGATTAGCCGAACTTTAGGAATACAGCAGGCAAGGTTAACATCACCTCCACGAAGGGCACAGGTAAGACAAGGAATCATTCTATGTCGCTTGGAAGCATTTGCTGATTTTGTAGCCGGAATGACCTTGACGTGCAATTTGAATTCCGGTCGTGTGAAAATCGATCCGTTTTTTCCAATAGAAAAGACCCATGACTACCAAACGGAATATAAGTATGAAGGTTTGGACTTCGAATGCAGTGATCCACCAGCAAAAATCACAGTCAAACCTGAACTTGCAACCAACCTTGACGATGCAGTCTCTATCAGCTACAATAGCGGCTCTCGGTCTGCTAAATGGACGTTTACGACCTATATTTTTAGGGGCGGGCCAACAAGGTGGGGTGAAGGGACGGTCCTATTGACCTTCACTTGCAAAAGTCTGGGTAAATGGTACGGCGGTACGGATTCTCAACCTAACCTGATTGGTCTCACTTTCAAAAGTGATCAAAAATGGGGCGTAACTGCAAAAGCAGATAACGGGGATCGAGACTGGCTTCAAAAGCTTTTCAATGTTGACGCAAAAGTTCCTGGCCATTACAAAGTGCTGGAGCCGCCAGCTCCTGACATCAAAGTGGAAATGAAGGGGCTGGATTATTTCCTCACCACCAACATTCTATTTCCAGGGAAGCACGTTTTCCACGCGCATCCGTTGACAGAGGAGACTCGGAAGCTGGAGCTGGGTCTAGCGTTTCCTCGGGATTTGATTTTGACGGGTGACATCAAGTTACAGTGAGACAATATATCTAGTCAGTTGGTCATTATTGTGATGCAAAAATTCAATTAATTTGATGCTATCGCTCTATACATGTTTATGCCTGAGCTGTAAGGCACTCATAACAACACCACTCGCACTCCAGGGGCTCTCTCTTCTCCATCTCACATGTTCTATCAGTAATGCTGCTACGCAAAGGGTTGTATATAGACACATATCACCCTGGGTGACTGTCTGACTCCCAATGCACCCATGATCCCAAATTTTCCAAGGGTATCCGTGTTGACAAATGTGATTCTCAGCAAGATTCCCCATTGCACTGCTTAGAGTAGAGCGATCTACCGATAGGTTGATACTATGTAGTTGAGAAAATGCGGAGTCCAAGCTTTTGTCTCAGGCCCCCAGGTCTTGGCGCCACGTCTGCCTGAAAATAGCGCGTGTCTGCCTGGACAGCGGAGCACGTACACTTGTTCATTCCTGATCGACATCTCACTATAAATGAACAGCCTCTTCCATTTCATCTCGTCTACAAAACAATTCATCATGGCTCTCCTCCACCCACAGCTTCAAATACCAGGGCTCAATGTGAAACTCGATGCACTACCCAAAGTAAGAACCCAAACTTAGGTCTTACCAACCTCGGAACATGTACTGACCTTCCAGGAATGTGTGGTCTCCAGAGGACAGTATGGCTTCTATAATGCATTGGATTCTCAATACTTGGAATGGGGCTGCAAGGCGTATGTTTCGATCCCATTTTAGTCAAGATCTCAAGGACTGTTTCTGACAATATTTAGCGACCTTCTCACGCACAGAGAGCTTTTGATGGTGCGGATCATGAACACGATCACTGAAAAGCCTAATTGGGAAGAAAAGGTACTTCTGCAGACATGTGACTATCCCTCGTTTTTGTTTTAACGTCGAGCAGGTCTTCAAAGAGGAGATCACCGGCAAATGGCGGGACGAAATCGCGCAAAGTGGCGAGGATGTGACCCCCAAAATGATGGATTGGATTATCAAAGAGCTTCAGTGGACGGCCAAGAATCTCGAAAAGACAGGATATATTCGAGTGTTTGACGTGGGGGTCATCAAGTCCGATACCGCTATACCTGAAGACGTCAGGGAAGCATTGAAGCAAGCGGTTCAGCCACTCGAAAATGTCCCAACAGATCAAAAGGATTTCCACCCAGACTCTGATGACAAGGTGGTGGATTTGGTACACCCATCGCTATTTCCAGTTATTTTTGGCCGAACCAGGGTTTTGAAGGACAGAATCCTTGGACTCCAGGACTGTTTAAGCCACATGGGAGAGGGCGATATCCTCCCCTCTGAGCCGTGTGCGGAACGCGAGATATATGAAGGGGACGCCTTCAGCAAAAGATTCCAGTGGCTTCCCTGCGAAGTGAAACTTCTCGATGACACTTGCCAGATTGAATCATACATCAATAACGCCCACCCGGTTCAGCACAAGGACTTGTATGGAGTCCTTGAGAAAATCATTTCTCGAGTCATTCCACTGTGGAATCAAAGTCTGTCCGAAATCACAGACTCACGGATCGGTCATCAAAAGTTGAAATATGGTGAGCATCCGGATCCAGAGCCGCAAGAGCCAGAAGGGGAAGACTACGATGAAGATGAATTCTATGAAACCTATCAAAAATGGCGGAACGCGCTTCCTCTGATTATCCCAGAGCCTGGGGAATTCAAGCCTCGAAATGTATATGAAGACCTCGATCTACGAAAGCATTTCCCGAAGACCAACCTACAAGTCATTGTGAAATTGGCGAACATTGAATTGAGCCCAGACAACCCCACCTACAAGGGAGGCTCATGGCACATCGAGGGGCAGCTAGTGAGTACCTTACACCAGTTGTTTGTTGGCCAGACGTTCTAAATTGATTCAGAATGAACGTATCTGTGCTTCCGCGATCTACTATTACGACTGCAAGAATATCACGGAAAATCAACTTGCATTTCGACAGCGCGGAATGTCGGATTTGATGGATCTGGAGTATGAGCAGAACCAGCATGAATTCCTCCAGGCAGTGTACGGTTTTGACGATGAAATCCACGGCGGTAGCAACAACGACATCACCCAGGATCTTGGAGCCGTGACATGCAAACAAGGTCGCCTCATCACATTCCCCAACGCCGTTCAGCATCGGGTCTCCCCATTCTCGCTGGCTGACCTATCTAAACCGGGTCATCGCAAGATTCTTGCGCTCTTTCTGGTAGATCCCCATCGGCGGATCATTTCTACAGCCAATGTTCCTCCGCAGAGGGAAGACTGGGGTCGTGAAAAAGCGAATGTGGTGGACCAGGTATTGTCAAACTTACCGATGGAGCTTCAGAATATGGTCGAGAGCGATCTGCACCCGCTGATGACCATGGAAGAAGCCAAAGAGCATCGATTAGAGCTTATGAAAGAACGTGGGCTCAAGTCGGAGGAAAACAACGGCAATTTCGAAAGGGGCGATTTCAGCCTTTGTGAGCATTAGCTTGTGGACACAGCTGAGACAAACATCCAGCTGAAGGGATAGCCTGCGAAGTTCTATGTTTGGGTATGCATAGCGACCAGGTCAAACTTTAGCTTTCCATTATCAGCCTTTGCAATGTTGGCCGTGAAATTGGGACAGATCATCTTCTGCCTCTACAACTGTCCCATAGGGCTTTTATATACTTAAAGTACTATTAATGAGCCAATTTGACCAGCCACATCCATTCCTTGCCGATATCAGTGGCTACCACTCCCTCGGGCCCGGTACCATCAGCATGGTAGCTAGCGCCATGCACGTTTTCACGTGTCGCGCATGACTATAAGTTTAAATTTGCCCAGGTGAAGTTATCTACAACCTTGGAAGTAGATATTTGATCCAATGTAAAGCGTCAACTTAGTGTACAGCGGTATTTGGATACGAAGTGACCGGACTGCATCTGCACGCTAACGGCTATTACTTCCGGGATCTGCAGTCCTCACAATTGGGCCTCGCGCACAAAATCCCCAAAATAAATACAAATACCAACCAAGATCTTCAAATGCTAGTGAATTTTCTGGAAGTGGAGTTCAAAGCCCTGAAAACAACAGATCACATCCTGTCGAAGTAGGGGACAATGCTGCATGATTGAAATCCCCGTTTTTTCGCCACCGGGTAGTGGATGTTTCTAAAGTTAACCCCCCTTTCACTTATTCCTTACCACTCAGGCACTCTAGGTTTCCAAGATGTCCCCAACAGATCGCAATTCAATGGCTATTCCGGATAGTCCGGAAGGTCAAATTCCACGCGAGGGTCACTCCAGTGCGATTATAATCCCCGACGAGTTCAGCGTATGTGCAGCCCGATCTCGGATCTTCCGAAGACTTATGCGGTGAACAGGATGAAGATGGCGAATTTGAGGCTGAGGAATCGGATATCACTTCTCTCTCGTCCAGTGTACTGGAATATGAATATGAGAATGGTCGGCGGTATCACAGCAGTCGAACTGGGCATTATATGTATGTTTGTGCTTCTTTTCCACTGCTCAAGTGTGGGGTCATCCGCTGACTCTTACAGGATGCCGAACGATGAAGAGGAACAAGATCGTATGGACTTGGTATGAAACCCACTGCATGTAGATCCAAATTTCAGAACTTCACTAATTGTTCTAGGCACATCATATGTCAGTTGTTTCTAAAGTTCTCCCCGTGAGACTGCGACGCTGACAATTTCCCCAGCTGGCTTATGTTATTAAAGGGCGAGCTACATAAGGCCCCAATCACAAATCCACGAAAGATTCTAGATCTCGGCACTGGCACCGGTATATGGGCTCTTGATATCGCCGAGTATGCAGCCCGTCCATTGTCCGACGCATTACTGACTTCGCATTAGAAAATTCCCTGGTTCTCACGTTATTGGAAATGACATTAGTCCAATTCAACCAGGCTGGGTGGCTCCCAATGTGGAATTTATTGTCGAGGACTTCGAAAGCGAATGGCTGTACCAGAAAGACAGCTTCGACTTTATTCATGCCCGATTGCTCGCTGGGTAAGTCATACCCTATAACCATTGACGACCGCAATCTCATCAACTGTATTAGCTGTGTAGGAGACTGGTCCCAGTTCTTCAGCCGGGTCTTCGAGCATGTAAAACCAGGCGGATATTTCGAGATCAAAGAAAGTGCCGTCTGGGCCTGGAGTGACGATGGCACACTCAAATCTGACTCGCCTCTCTTCCAATACCTCCAGGCCCTCGATAGCGCAGGACGAGCAATGGGTCGGGAACTTAATATCTATTATAAACTGAAAGAGTGGATGATTGAGGCTGGGTTCGAGGATGTTCAGCAGTTCACTTATCTTCTCCCGTACTCGCCTTGGCCGCGGGATCCTTATCTCAAGGAGATTGGGAAATATCAGGCTGTGATGGTTCAGCAAGCTGTTGAATCTTATGGGTTACGACTTTGTACTCAGGTGCTTGGCTGGGGTGCGGAGCCGGCGCGCATTTTCCAGGCTATGGTTAAGAAACAGTTGAGGGATAAGCATTTGCATGCTTATGTGAAGGAGTAAGTTGGCTTTTTCTTTTTCTTTTTCTTTTGGCTTTGTTGATGGATCGCTAACATTGCGCAGAGTGGTGGTCTATGGAAGGAAGCCTTTGAGCGAGTAACCAACTGCAGCATTGATACATACCCTGCCTCGTGACATTTTAGCGGCCAAAAGCTCCGTGTGATAGGTTCTTACAAAGTTTTCATTCGATGTTGGCCTTATTTTTGCTATTAGCGTTGCAATAGATGCCTGTTTCTTTCTCGCCTGGCCGCAAATTACTGTGAGATGTACCCTGAGCCCTGATATAGACAGTCATCGAGGCCAATTTCTAGATTGCCTGCTCAATCACCTCAAGCCTCGACCGGACCGACATTAACATGCTCTCGGCTCTGCAGCTTCGCTTGTCGCAGCTGTTTCCGCTTGATAACTTCTATATCCTTGAAACGCTTTTTGCCCCCATGTTTCAGCTTAGTGATCATATCAGCCGCCTGGCCACGAGTCAGGTCTTCGGGTTTGATCTGGCCATCCCGAATGTGAGCTGTGTTCAGGACCTTGATTTGTCCCGGTGTTGCTGGGGCCTTTCGCCAAGGTTTGTGCGTTGCAATATAATGCAAGTCGAATTTGCTACTGGCAAATGTGTCTGCTGCCCGTGCGATGGTTTCAAGATCTGGCCCTGTTGCGATCTTTCGTGGCCGTGTGAAATTGGGTGTTTGACTGTCTGGATTTTTCCATTTCATGACATGATATGATGTGAAAATGCCATCTTCCTTTTCGATGGTGAGCCATCCCGAGGCTTCGGCGAGGATGTATCTGTCATCGCCAACCCGAACCCAACTGTTCGGACTGATAGATCGGATATGTCTCTCTGACTGTATGTCTCCTAAGAGATCATAGATGCTGTCGTACGTTGTGAATTGAAGTTTGAGATCGTTGTCTGGACCACTGAGGGGCTCGTCTTCCAGGCTTGCGCTGCGATCGGGCTTTTCGCTAGGACTTTTGGCCTCGTCCCCGCTGACCTTGTCCATGACCTCGTCTGGGTCTAAGCCGAACAATGTTGGTGTTGATATGACACCGGTATCCAGAGACGCCACCATATCAATAACGTGGCAATCTTTTTTGCCAGGGAAGAGTCGCAATCCTCGCCCGATCATCTGAATCAGTAGATTTCGAGACCTGGTGGGTCGAGCAAGCAGCACACAGTCGATGTTCGGGATATCCGTGCCTTCTGTGAATAGACCGCAGTTTAGCAGAACTGGGAACTCCTGATTTTTGAAAGCCTTCAGCTCTTTGGCGCGGTGGGCCGTCGGTGTGTTCGATGTGATATACCTGGCATCTATGCCATTGTCGCGAAACGCAGCAGTAAGTTGCTGCGCATGCTCGATGTCGACACAAAAGACCAGTGTGGATTTGCGGTCCTCCACATTAGCCATCCAAGCTCGGATGGTGATATTGTTTGTAATCTCAGTATTGACTGCCTTTGACAGTGAGCCTAAGGCGAAATCCCCGAAACTATCTTTCTTGACTTTAGATAGATTGGCGCCGCTTTTCACTGTTGTGAACACGGCGTTGGCCAGCCACTTGTCGGCAATCATGTCGACATAATCTTTATGGTAGACAATGTGGTCAATGGAAGCTCCTAGCTTGAGTCCATCGAATCGTGAAAAGGTGGCTGAAACGCCGACCAGAACTGGGCCACTTGTAGATAGCTCGTTCAATCCGAAGTGGCCCAACGCCGTGCGATATGATTTTGCAACAATGTGGTGTGCCTCATCTACCAGAACAAGCTTGAAAGCATCTGGATCAAACTTGAATATTCGTCCTCGCGATAGTGTCTGAACAGTCGCAATGATAATGTCCCCTACTCCAGTCGCGACACTCGTGCCTGATTCGATTTCCACTGTTTTTTCGGGGTATGCAAGGCGGCAATGTCTGGCAGCTTGTTCCACGAGTTCTCGTCGATGGACAATGATCATAGTCTTGGTGGCTTTCGCATTGGGAGGGGGGATTCGGCTGATAAGCTGTGTAAAGATGACCTGGTGGAATGAGCAAAGTATTCAAAGACCAAATTGGAAGTTGAACGTACTGTTTTACCAGCTCCTGTAGCAAGGGAAATTCCCAACCGTCTGTGGCCGTCGCCCAAATACTTCAAGACGGATTGAATGCTCTCCTCTTGGTAGTCGCGGAGTACGACCCCCGGAGTGGCGGTCGACTCATTGGTGTTAAACCGCACATGACGCGGTGGACTTGGCAGCAATTGCCTTGCCCAGTATCTCGGGAGCTTCAACCGCGAAGCACAACGTAAGAGGTCCATGCAAATGGTCGAACGAGGAATCTCCCGATGCGAGACAAAAGACATGCAAACAGTGCAAACCTCTTATCGATAAGTGGATCGCGGCAGGTCGACTTTTACCTGTCACTTTCACAGCTCGTAAATGACCTTTTGGAAGCGCAGTTGTGATGTGTTGCTACAAATTCCGCATGCGCTGCGAATCTGCCAGCTCGAATCATGAGCGACGCCGAGATTGAATCTGACCCGGGGTACTCCCCGTCCCCGTCCATATCCTCAGAGCGCTCCACTCCAGATCGCGAAGCTTCCCGCGAAGCTTCCAACTTGTCTACTCGGGACCGTGACGAAAAGTCTGACGATGTTGAACGCTTGCTTGGTGAGGCGCTTATGCGTCGCTCACCACGGATGCGTGGGTCACTTTTGTTTCTTCGAACCTACAAACATCTACTCGCGGAGTCTCAAAAGGAGATCGATTACACCTGGTCACGGCATGAAGAGGACGTTTTTCAAGTGAGCCAGTATGGCTCAGTGGTTTGGACTTCTACGGAGAAGGAAGCATTCTTTAACGCGCTGGACCGCAAGGGAAAGGGCGGCATCAAAGAGCTTACCGCTGCAATTGGCACAAAGTCTGAGCTCGAGGTCATGGACTATATGACACGCTTGCATCAGGCCCTGGACGCTCAGTACTGCTCCGAGGCACAGGTTGAGTCCATGCCTCTGATGGCTGATCTCCCAGCAGCCAAGGAAATTAGTCCGCAGGGCTGTGAACTGCTTGATGACTATGCAGAGGTTCTGGTCTTGAAAGATTCCCTTGCTGAAGCTCAAACGAAAGGAAAGCAATATGGAGATTACTGGAACCTCACCGGTGATACCGCTTCGGAACTAATGAACGTCATTGACGGCGAGGACGACGGTACAGTCCGAGGTGATCTCCATCTTGCAGCCAATTTGCTCTATGTCCCCGAATGGATCTCACTATCCCGAGGACTATTCATGAACTTTGGAGGTTCGAAATCAGAAAATCATTGGAAGAAAATCGCCAATTCAAAACAAAACATCACCGCGCAAAATCAGACGCCTTCAATGACCGCAGGATCTGTCGTGGACTTCTACACACTCTCTGTCAGCATCACACGGCGCCTGGTCCAATCATCCATATTCTTCGCCATGTCGAGGCTACGAGGCGTAAACCGCAGCGGTCATGACCGAGGAAATTTCATCCGCGTCTCAGATGTCCGTGCAGCAATCGAGGTGCTCAACATGAAGCATCGCCGGCCCAATTTCGTAGACACAGCTCGCCGAAATGAAGTGGAAATAGCAGATGTCCACAATCGCAAAGACTGGGTACCTACCCCATTCACCTATGAAGAGGTTGAAGAAATCATCGACAAATCCGAATGGTCCAAATACCGCAGTGACGCAGTCAAGTCAGGGGGGATCAACATGGAGGAAGAAGACGACGCCGAGTCCGAAAGCGAAGACTCGAACTATGGTCCTGAAGAAGATGAACAGGAGGCAGAGCCATCATCGGACTACGAACCAGAGGTCGTGGACTTGGATCCCCCATCTTCCCGAGAGGGATCACCGGCTTCGTCCCCGCCCGGATCATCTGACGAGCTTGAAATGGATCCCGAAGAAATGCATGCAGATCTGGTAGATGAATCGACTAGTCGTCGTGAGGAGGCGATGTTCCTGCGTCTCATGGACAAGGCCGTGCCATCGGATGAACAATCTGTCAAGCAAGAAGATCTTGAAGAGGAGCTCCAAGCACCCCCCGAGCGCAGAGCCAGAGAAGAAGTCTTCGACTGGCGAAGTCGGGTTCTCTATCGCAGTGAATGGGAGGAATATGGATACAACTTTGCCGATCTGAAGGGGGAATTCGAAATGCCTCCGCAGAAGCGGCCTCGACTCAGCGAGCCGGAATTACCAACGCCCTCAACACCACCCCCTGCGAATGAGTAATGAAACCCATTGACGCAAGCGAAGGATTTGATGAACATGTACCGACAAGTGCAGCGAGACAGAGAACAAATACAGGCATTCCGGGCACCATACATCATACCATACAGAGCCCGGGAATTACAGTGATACTTTACAACTACTTTAATTCAGAATCACATCAAGGACGTATGATTAATTGTAAACACAATGATGAAAAAAAAGATCCCCGACCCCTAATTTCACACCCAAGCGCAATCCGCTTCTGGAAAGAGAGGTGGATTCGTGGAAAACTCCAACAGTAAAAGCAAAAAAGCAAAACGTGCGCCTTTTCCTGGCCAGAAATTTCAGAAGATTCATAACTCAGCAAGACTAGCAGCAGGTCCCTTGGCTTGAAGATCCAGGGGGGATATCGTACATGGAATGAAAGAAACCTAAAGGTCAAGCGTCTTGTAGTCGGCGCCAGGCTGGGCGCTTAAAGGCTGGGTTCCTGCGCGCATGTCACCGCCAACAGGCTGGAAGCTGTAGTGGTTACCAATGCCGGTGGTGGCGGCGTCAGCAAGCATCTGATTTGTGTGCTCGCTGGGACCTTGCAGGCTGACGGTCTGGAGGGCATCCTGGGCTTCCTTCACGCGCTTCTTGAAGGTCATGCGGTCAAGGAAGAGCTGCTGGCGGGCCTGTTCGAGTTCGCGGCGCTCAGCCTCGATGATTTCTTCCATCTCGTTGAATTGCTGGAGTTTGACTTCGAATTTCTGCAGAGTGACGTTGACTGCGGCGGACACCAGACGGGTCATTTCACGCTCTTCGTGGGAAGCGAGGGCTCCAGCGCGGGCAGCAGAGGCAGCCAGTGCGATGGTACCGAGTGATTCCTTGGGCTTGTCGCTGGCTTGCTCAGCCGCACGAGAAGGATCCACATCCATGGAGTCCTCGGTCTTGACTGCATCTTTGCCCTTGTCTCCTCCCTTCTCCAGTTGGTTGCGGAGCTCCTTGCGGATTTCTTCGACGGAACGTCCGGCCGCGGCAGCGGCAACTGCGGGCTCGGCCATCTGGGCCAGGAATGCGACCACAGACAGCACGGGGTTTTCGGACTGGCTGATAGGGTCGCGTCCGCCGCCAGAGCGCAGCTCGGGGATATCCTCGACGTACTTGTCCTCAATCTCCAACTGCAAGAACTTCATAACACACTCTTCCCGAGACCGTGTGCCAACGTGGTTCGCAATCTGCTCCCAGTTATCGTCAAAGTTCTCAAGACCCTCGAGCAACAAAATAGTTTCCGAATCGGCCCACGGAGCGTCCTTGCCGGGAACTTGAGAGTGGCCCTTGTCCTCAAGCTTAACGAAATCCGAGGCACTGTGGCTGGAGGGCATTCTTCCTTGCAGGAAACAGTTAGAGCACAGATCATATTTGGTGTCTGGTGTGTTGGCATTGGCTGAGGTGGAAGTTGATTTGGCGTAGTGGAATCGGAGCTTGGTACAATCGATACCGCAGGAGAAACAGTGTGCCTTCTTTTTAGACTCCCGGGCGATATCCAAGCCATTGCTTGATTCGCCGTTGGTTTGTCTTTCCTTATCATCGGCCGGTGTAACATCCTTGCCCTTGTCGTCATAAATGGTGCGACGCAGTTCGAAGTTCAGATCGTCCTTTGATGCAGGGGTGGAAGAGGCCGCGCGCTGAGTAGCTGGAAGAGCCTTGCCAGATGTGACGCTGTGGTTTGGACCTGGCTGGAATGGTTGCAGTCCGCGTGGGGTATCAGCAATCACTCGGAAGTGACCGGTGAATGGCGGTCCAATATTGGAGGGTCGAGTCTGAGGGTCGACCTGCGAAAGCGTTAGTCAATGTGCTTGGAAAAGTAGAATCCAAACTACTCACCTGGTAGTTGATCAAGCCCCACTGCTCGAGGAATGAGTGGACACGCATAATCGCGCACACATCACCTGCAAGGTTACGGCGACAAGCCGTGACAGTCAGGTACTCAATGGGGTTCAATCGGTAGGTGTTAATCATAAAGTCGCGGTAGTCTTTGTAAGTTGCAGGGGTCTTGCTGCGGTTGCGACCATTGAAGAACTCGGCGAGAGCTTTCTTCTCGATCGGATTGATAGTATTCATGTCGAACCATGTGGCGTAGCTGGGGAGGATGATCGCATGTGTTTGAGTGACGAGTTGTTCGCGCGCAGCAGCCTCGAGGGAGGACTTAGTAGGCGCAGGCTGATCTTCCCCTACGGCATCCTCCAAGCCATCTGCACCATCCCCTGATGGGTGCGCTTCGCCCACGGCATCTTCCAGGCCACCCATCTCCTCATCTTCCAATTCACCGCCATTCTGAGGTTTGGGCGAGGCGGGGGCGTCGAGAGGATCGTCGGATCCACCGGCGCCTTCGGTCTTTCTGGCAGGTGAGTCTTGACGCGATTGGGTCTCTGTCCATCTTGTTAGCTTTGAATGTCACATTGAGGCTGGTGAGGCCTACCGGAAGCGTCGCGGGTTGCCGATAGTCGATCTAAACCAGAACCCTGCTGAGCATTCTCGGGGACGCCAGCTGAGTTAAAATGGGTGTCATCCATGATGGGTCAAAGAAAGCTAGCAGCCGTCGCGGTATGATGATTCAACTCCTTGCCCTTCTTCCAGTCCGGCCTCGCAAAGCGCAATATTATCGCAAGGTAAAACAGCCGATAGCCAATGCACGTGTAAGCTTTGGCCAAATGAGATGGACAAATATGGAGGTGATGATTGAACTGATTGCTGAGGGGGCGACTCGGAGGAGGTTGGTCGCGACACGCAAAACTCACGGAGCGCCAAGACTCGGGTTGCCGCTAGCCGCTTTTGGACAGCACCCTTTACTCTCTTACTTTTAAGTATACACACTACACTTCTGTAATTATTACCTTGCATTGGCCAATGGAATTTACTATTCTTGTCGTAGAGATGGAATTTAGAACTAGAAAGTCTGGTATGTACCCGCATAGAGAAATGACTATAGAAGCATCAAGGGTTGGATGTATGTATTTCAAGGTGATGCGGCAAATGAGTCCCATGAGAGGAACATATCAAAGATGTTGAAATATTCAAGTATTAAGCAAAACGATACAGCAAAGAACCGAATCCAAGTCCATCAAAACCACCCGAATTAGGACCATAGTTACCACCTCCTCCTTCAACGCCATTTGTAGAATTCCCATTAACCCAATCGCGATAGGAATCAGTCCAGTACGAATCCAACCCTTTAACATGTCCATAGTGAGCAGACAGCAACTCAAACCCAGGACGAACAATGCCACGCGAGTTATTCGAAACGACAGCCTGGGGTCCCTGATAGCTCTCATATAGAGTATAAGGCACATCGAAGCCAACATTATACTTGCCCGCATACTCCGCGCTAGAAAACAGCGTTAGTGTCATACAAAGAGCGAGAGAGAAATGATACTCACGCATTGAGAATCTCATTACTAAATTCGGCAAACAGGTCGTCACCCTGGTTATACGCCTGCTGCGCAACGATACCAAAGAGGACCATATCAAGCGTGGAATGGCCCTGATCACGACCCGCTTCTTGGCCTTGTGTCAAGACCTTGTTCGACCCCTCTTCGGTATAATTGGCAATAGCAAAGACGGGAAGGGCGCCATTGGAGGGACCGGTACGGACATAGTCCAAGGCATAGTCGTACATGGTCTGATTATCCGTGAAGATACCAATAGCAAGAAGGGAGGCAAGATTGCACAGATCCCAATTAGCGTAGTAATGGTAATAATCCTGACCATTGTGTTCTTCCATGAAACGTGTGTTCATTGCAGCAAAAACGTTGGTCAACATTGTTCCTGTGGCTGTCTTATTGGTACTATCCCAGCCGGGATAGTCTGACATGAGTTCTGCTGCATTGGCCATTTGGTATCCGTATAGACCGGACGCGAGGAACTTGTCGCTGGTGCCTTCGATGGCGACGAGGGAAGATGCCCATGAGCTGAGGATGTTGATTGCAGCATCGGCGTAGCTTGTGTCGTTTGTGACTCGCCAGCGTATGGCGAGTTGGTAGGCGGCTGCTGTGTCTCGATATAGAGATGGGTAGTTTTCACTATCCACCCCATTGTATCCTCTGTATACTGTTTCCTTGGGGGTGGGTTGGTATGACGATTGGGCGTAGTCGCTGGTGGTCAAAAGAGTCCAGGTCGTATTGTGCGGTTCAACTTCATCGGCCAGGTAGGTATTTATACGCATGAAGTCCTGCGCGGTATGAAGTGCCCCTGGATGAACAAAGGCCAACGCTGACACCGAGAAGGCTAGGAGCGATGGTATATTGCGCATTGTCGTTCAGATAAATGGGCACCGGGATGGGATGAGTGTCTCGTCGTGCCTGGGATAGGCGCTTGAGAAGTACATGGTGTGATTGTTATATGATTAGACTTGTTAGCTTCAAACACGCATATTAGAGCCAAGCTTCACAGTACCGGCCGACTGAGAAGTGGTAACTACCTAAACGCGCAAGTGATCGGCACGTCATATTGTAGTGGAGTTGAAACGTTTCATATTGAAACAGAAGAAAGGAGCCGACCAAGCCTGTATCTCGGCTATTGCACCAGGCCAGCGCGAGTAGTTTGATGTTTCTGTGAATCAGTGATTGAGCTAGTTGTATAGCTTCCAAGCTCACTATTGACAAGGCAAGTGTCAAACAGCGCTGTAAATTTGATTATTAACATGGTCTGAAATCCAGCCCCTATGTGAGCGCGGGATCATGCAATTGCCCCGGGACAAAACATGTAGATCAGTGATCATCGAGATAAAATCCAAAAATGCACCACGAGGTGACCAAATGTATTGTGAAAGACAAGTCCAAAAATAGAGTAAGTAGTCTATAAGGTATCTAGAACAAGCCAGATCCACTTCCAAATCCAACAGAGTGAATGCTATATAGCCCAAAAAATGCTCTCAAAAGGCGATGGCTGAGCGGTTCATATATTCATATAAATGTTGTTTATCATGTTTGTACGCGTTTAGCGGTACTTGTTCATGAACTCGGAGTGGAACTTGACGATGCGCTCAACCCAGTCGGTACCGGGGGCGAGGAAGGTGGTGCGGAAGTGAAGAGTGCCCTCCTTCTGGCCGAAGCCGGAGCCAGGAACGACACAGACACCGGTGGCGTCAAGCAGAGCCAGGGAGTAGAACTCATCCGCGGCGCGGCCCTCAGCCTTGGCGGCTTCAATGGCCTTGGCGGGGAGGTTGATGGTGGGGAAGAGGTACATGGCGCCCTATTGACGATTAGTATGAGATAAAGAACAGTTAGAAGTCAGGTGGTACACACCTGGGGTTCCTGGCACTCAACACCTTCCATGCGCTGGAAGGCATTGAACAGGGAGAGGGCACGCTTGCGCAGACCCTCGGAGATACCAGTGTATTCCTGGTTGTACAGCTCGAAGCTAGGCTCGCCCTCCAGGGGAGGGTTAACCATGCACTCGAGAAGGCACTGTGCCACGACCGGCGGGCACAGACCAATGCTGACGAGCTTGTAGATCTGCTCCTGAACACGGGGGTCGAAGCCGACGAGTTCAAAGTAGCCACCACGGTGGCCGCACTCGCCAACCATGCCCTTGGAGATACTGTGCAGCGAGACCAGCTCGACGTCATCGTACTTGCCGGGCTGCTCCTTCTGGAGCTGGCGCAAGCGCTTCTTGAAGGAGACAAACTCGCCCTTGAAGACGTTTGTCTGGTAGACCTCGTCGGCAATCACGACCAGGTTCTCCTCGGCGGCAACATCAATGACCTTCTTGATATCGTCCGCGCTCAGAGAGGCTCCGGTGGGGTTGCCGGGGTTGATCACGACAACGGCGCGCACGTCGGTACCGGCGCTCTTGGCGTCCTCAATAGACTTGAGGATGGCGTTAACGTCGGTACCCCAGGCCTTCTCCTCTTCGAGGAGATAAGGAACACAGCGGGCGTTCAGCAACGCGAGAGTTGCGGTGTAAAGAGGGTATTGGGGGATAGGGACCAGAACGCCGGCATTCGGGTTGTTGCAGATGACGTTGAGGAGAGTGCTAACTCCGGAAGAGGCACCGGCAGTCAGGAAAAGGTCCTGGGGGTTGGCAGGGAATCCATCACGGTTCTCGATGAACTTGGCCACACTGTTGCGGATACCGGGGGCACCCTGGCTGTGACTGTAGGCACCAACGCTCTGCACGTTGGCCAGGAGAGTCTGAGCACGGTCGATGACATCCTGCTTGTATCCAAACGAGGTCTTAAGGGCCTCGGGGTTCTCCAACAGGAGGGGGTTCTCGACGAGACTGAGGACCTGGCGGAAGAAGGTGATGGGCTTCTGGTCGAGCTGCTGGGGGTTACCGATGTTGGCGAAGATGACACTCTCAAAAGGCAGAGACTTGTCGCCATCCATCAAGCGCTGGCGGTAGTCCTCGGCCTTGACGGCCAGCTCACCGCGCACGGCGTACTTGGCCTCCCGGACATTCTCGTTGATGTTATCGACGTTGAGGCACTTCTGGGTTTGGTAGGCCGACAAGGTGCGCTTGGCGGTGTAGGAGACAGTGGTCTGCGACATGGTGGGTGCTGAATTAACCCGAAGGATGTTAGTGAGGTTCAAAATAGCAGTGTTGTGTTCCCCAATCTTGGGTGAATCGAATATTTAGGGTTGAGATAACAACCAAAAGTGGGCAAATCGACCAAGTAATCACACCACACAATGACGTGAGATCTCGAACGCCAGAGAGTGCGGAGCGTTCAATCTATATAATACCGGGGTAACACGTACCTGACCAAGCGGAGAGACTCCCCGCAGCACCGCGGGCGGCCGGGCGATATAGGGGACCATTCGGCCGGGTCAGTGCCCGTAGCGGAGATGCCCGCGCGCTGGAGGCGAGCTTGTATTGCCAGGACATTTTTTGGTTTTTTTGGTGGTCAATCAAGGTCTGTGATTGATCAGTGAAAAAAGTCCCTCAAACTCGAACCCCTGTGTGATTGTCCGCTTCACAACCGGAAGAAGAAGGGAAAAAACCCTGGGCCTTGGCTATTGGGCGGTGAGAGCGGTGAGTCAGCCTCCCCCACACCGGAGGCCGATTACGATAAGGATGTGCACTATCGCTATCAGGGGCCATTGGGGCTATCAGGGGCTATCAGGGGCTATCAGGGCTACGGCGCATACTTCTTTTTTCCTCTGTAGACACCGGTGTGAGATCGGGAATGAGACCGACGATAAGGTCTACGCACAACTACACGTCAGATGTAAGACTGACTCTGCATATGATAGCCGGCATCAGGGGCCGATCATTTTCCCTCGGAAAGGCTGACACTTGCCCGATTCGACGGTAATCCGGTGGCGCCCGATGCGGGGGCCTTCAGGATCGACTGTTAGTCAAGTGGTCTAGGCATTAGTCAATTGTTCTGGATGTTCACGGCTTCCCGGGGTGAAGCGATGCTACCCTTATGGCGGGTCATAGAATCACGCGGTAAATATTCTCCATTCAGGCATACATAGTTGATCATAGTTGGTAGTTCCACAGGGCTTCCGGGTTCTCACTCGTTGATATACCATTTTAGCTTCGCTCGCTTCCCCGAAGACGCACAGCTTGGCCGTACTTCTGGATCTTAGTGATCAGAGAATCACCGTGCTTCACCACGTCGGCATATTGCTTGTTCTTGTCATCGGGACGATTTGTCTCAATGATTCCGTTGACACGGTCGATAGTGCAGGCAATACGGTTGTTGGAGATAAACTTGGCAAGGTCACTGTGACAGGTTAGCAAATGAAGCGAGGTCGGGGAACGGAAAAAAGCACATACCGGTCCAGGTAATCGACGGTCACACCGAAGTCGTTGGCCATACCAGTCAGACCAACCACGCGGTAACTCTGCAGAAGTTGCTGATAGGCACGGAGACGCATTTCACGGACGAACCAGGCGCGGTGCTCGTGTAAGTATCGGTCTTGTGTGAGGAACTGGTCTTCAACGCCCGCGAGGGCCACAAAGAATGAACGGTAGTTGCCATTGTACAAGCTGTTAACCAAGTTCGCCAGCGGCGTAAAGTCCACTGGCACTTCGGCATCCACTGGAGCACTAGCTCCGGTGGAGAAGGAAGTCAGATTAACGGCGGTGGTGGCACCAGCCGGGGTAGACCGCGATGCTGTGGCATCCTGCATCTCCTCGTCCCGAGCACCGGCACCCGCGGAGATTTCTCCACTGAGGGCGGCCAATTGATCCTCCGTAGAGCCCAGGATGGCCTTGATCTCCGGTGCGTCCACCACCTTAGCCTTGAAATCCACCCGCTTGAGGGACAATGATCCCGCAAGCACTGAGTAGATCACCAACGAAGAGTAACTGCACAATTCATAACTTGTGAAGGTAGAGAGACTGTCAAGGAGGAGAGGAGCGGCGAGGCCGTAGGCGCGAATGGTGAGGAGGTGCAGGCCCTTGTATGCCTTGAGGCGGTTTCTGCGGTCCCAGTCTCCACCGCTCTCGACCAAGGTCTCTGCGCGCTCGATCGTCTTCTTCACAAACAACAGATCACCGAAGAACAAGCCAATCCGGAGCATGGCCATCACCAGATCAATCTTGGTACCCAGGAACCCGGTCTTTTCCAAGAGGGCTTCGTGCGATTCGATAGCTTTGTCCTATTGAAACGGCATGGTTAGACCCGACATTGCGGACGTGGAAGCTAAATTGATCTCACCTTGTCTCCCACACGAGCCCAGAACTCAGCGCGCTTCCCACGCGCAGCTTGTACCTCGGTCTCACCGGCAGCTTCTTCTGCCTCGTCTTCCTCCTTCTGGAAGCCTTCCAGCTCCTTCTTGTTATCCTCCACCAGGGACTGGTAGAGCTTCTCATCCCAAGGGAAATCGAACTTTTGCGGCGTTTTGCGAGAGGCAAGCAGATTGGAGGTGATGAGCGGCTTCGTTGAAGTTCCGCTGTTCTGTGGGTACTGTGTGACGCCTTCGCCGGCATTGTTCAGGATGCCCTCAGTGGGGTGGGCCAGATGCCGATAGAAGGGGGCCATCTTGTGCTCGGAGATGACATCCTGAAGCTTCTTCAATGAAGTCTGCTGAACGGATGGCGCGCATGCCGGGTTGGAGAGGTTGAAGACATGTTGAGCGAGGGAGAGGTTGGGGAACTTGATGTATTGCGGATCAGACCCCATGATGGCGGTAGGGAGCTAGGTGTGCTGAATAAACTGCCAGACAAGAGTGAAACTCGATACCTAGGTGAAATAGGGAGATGATGGGAGCTGGTGTTTGGAGATGATCAATCAAGCCAGGTGCATCACCGTAGCCGTCTCTTCACCGCCCGCCGAGCTCAGCTGGCAGAATGTTTCTCCGAGCCGATGAGCTACTGCCTCAGCGCTGTTCCATTTGAGAATGTCAATTTCATTGTGAAAATGCATATTGTAATCCTAAATGAACTCTTGGTAACGAGCGCTGTAGGCCCGGGTTTTTTCTGTCATCCAAATACTTGGCTCAAGAGTATATCTATACTTAAGCATGAGACAATCATACGGAGTATCTCGTGCGGTATATGCTCTTATATATTCCTCCCTTCAGGCCTAGGTATTACTTAGGTAACCTTCAGGCTTTGAAGAACCGAGAAAGGGTCTCAAGATCATCTTGGTTTAATGGCTGTTAAAGTTCCAAGTTTGTCAATCTAGAACTTTAGAAACCAAACATTGGACAGGAACAACGGACCACTCGAGCACTAAGCCATTTTGTTTGGCTCAGCCTTAGGCTTCCAAGGTTTTCATCTGGAATTGTCTCGATGGAGTCAGGGGCAGGGTGATTCTTTCAATACTTAAGCAGTAACATATTGCCTAGGCGATCTAGTTTGTGACACGATATATTTCTATTTGACCCGATGGGGACATACTGGTTTGAGCCAGACTTCAGGACCAAGGTATTTCGTATGATCTAAGTAGTGAGATGTCACACTCGAGCACCATGATTCGTACTTAAGTACTTAAGTACAGTCTGGCCTTAACCTCAAGCTGTACGTTGGTTTAGTCTCGGGCTGGGCAAGGCCAAGGAACCGTGGCCTGAGCGTAGGGCTTATATGGAGAGTAGGGCTGAGGTATCAATGTACTACTTAAGTACTTAAGTAGTACTTCTAAAGTTACCTAAGTTACCCGTATACTTAAGTACTTAAACTCCGGAGGATCCGTGGATGTCAAGTCTCCTGTTTAGGAAAGTGCGAATTCCTGGGATCCTTCCACATTTTCCTGCGCACGTGGCCTCGGGATAGGATGTCAATTCTCAACTTCTCCTTTCACCTCCACACTCCATGGGTCTCAACAACCATCCAAGGGATCATATACAAGATGCGATATAGGAACTTTGGAAACCTGGAACCGGGAAGGATTCAACTGCTTGTGAATAAGGCTGGAACCAGAACCTCCCGGGTGCAACGTTGTGTCTCCCGCTTTATTGGCCAGAGGGGTGTGATACTTTCAGCGCATCTCATTGGCCCAGACAGATTGGAAGGCACACGAGCTGAAGCTAAACCGATAGCTTTCGGGGGCCGGGTCCCACTAGGTTCCGTGACCTGGTTAGACTCGGTCCTGGACACCTTATGATAGGTACCTGGTACCCCGTTCTACATGCTATGCCCCAATCCAGATAGTCACCTTCTTGCCATGAACTTTTTTTTTCCCTTTCCCTTTCTTCCTTCTTATATCTGGACATCCCCCAGGCTATCACTTCTCTATAACATTTCTCTCAGTGCAGCACCTGGGTCTCTCGTCATTGTGATCGGGTGATACAACAAATCTCCCTGCGCATTGGCCTCACCCCTCAAATACTTCCCTCAATCTGCGGCTCAAGGAGCACGCGACACACTGAAATTCTTGGCTCTCCGTTGCAATGGCCGAAATCCAGTACCCCAAGGACATGTCCGAGAAGGACCAGACGCCTCTCGAGGTGGGCCAAGGTATTGAACTCGAGAATGTCGAGAAAGGGCGCTGGGAACGCAGCTGGCCCACTATTGCATGTGGTGCGGGTTTATTCTCCGATGGATACCTCAACCAGGTACGTATTTTCCCCAGTCTGCATCCGATCATGTCCAAGATGCAATACAACAAATTGGTACAGAGTAATTTGGTTAACCTAAAATCTAGATTATTGGTCCTGTCGGAACCATGCTGCAGAAAATCTATGGAGATGCTTACACCAACTCCTCGGCTCAGCAGAATGTCTCTTCCATTGTGTTCGCGGGTACCGTGGTAGGAATGTTGCTCTTTGGCTACACCAGTGACCACTGGTCGCGCAAATGGTCTCTGATGATCTCGACCATCATTCTTTTCATCTTTGCGGCGCTGGGCGCTGGTTCGTACGGTGCCGGTGGAAGCATTGGTGGCATGCTCGCTGCTTTGACGGCATACCGTTTCTTCCTCGGCATTGGAATTGGTGGCGAGTATCCAGCTGGATCAGTGGGCGCTGCTGAGAACACCGGAGAACTCAAGGCTGGACATCGCAACCGCTGGTTCATCATGTTCACCAACTTCCAGATTGACTTTGGATTTGTCGTTGCTGCGCTGGTATCCATGATCCTAGTCCTGATTTTCACTGAGGACCACTTGCGCGCTTGCTGGCGTGTTGCCCTGGGACTGGGTGTCATCCCTCCTCTGAGCTTGATGTATCTTCGATTGAAGATGAACGAACCGGAGGAGTTTAATCGGGAGCGCATGCACAAGTTCCCGATCTGGCTAATTATCAAGTAAGTGTGGTCTATACTGATTGTGAAACGTATGTTAACAGCCATGGTAGATTTTATTGGAAGCGCTTGGTAAGGACTGTTCGACTTTGGTTTTCAAGGGGCAATTTCGCTAACGTCTCATGTAGACTGTCGTTTCTGTCATCTGGTTCCTCTACGACTTCTCTGCCTACAGCTTTTCGATTTACTCCTCGGCCTGGTTGAGTATCATTCTTGGCGACAATGCGCCGCTGTGGAAAAGCTTTGGCTGGTCCACTGTCGTCAACCTTTTCTATATCCCAGGCTCTGCCCTTGGAGCCTTCATGAGTGACTGGATTGGCCCTCGATACACGCTCGCCCTTGGTGTCGGCCTCCAAGGTGTCATTGGATTCATCATGGCAGGATGTTACAAGTGGCTCGCGACGCCAGAGAACGTTGCAGGCTTTGTAGTTGTATTCGGGTAAGATTGAACCGATATCGCTCACTTGAAACTCCCCAAACTGACACAGGAACAGTATCTTCTCTGCCCTCGGTGAGATGGGACCCGGCGACAACATCGGTTTGTGTGCCGCCAAGACCAGCGCAACTGCCATCCGTGGTCAGTACTACTCCTACGCCGCCGCATTCGGCAAGATCGGAGCCTTCGTGGGCACCTACGTGATCCCCATTATTCAAAAGAACGCCCCCAACGCCGTCCGCAAGGGCCAAGATCCCTTCTGGGTCTCCAGCTCCCTTTGTCTCCTGGCAGCATTCATGGCCATTTTCATGATGCCGCAAATCAACCAGGTACTGACCAGCCTTTCGCACCAAATGATTCCCCTCTTCCTCCATGCGCTAATCACCAGTTAGGACACCATTACCCACGAAGATGCCCGATTCCGCGACTACCTCGAAGCCAACGGCTACGACACCACCACCATGGGCAACCAAGATCGCCAGGCCCGCGCCCAAGAGTAATCAAATAATCCAGCGACAAGCCCTCGCGACACACAGCTCACCCAGTTGTGCACCATACCCCCTTGATTCCAAGCGACCTTAGACCCCATGCGACAACAAGCGATCAGTGTTCCCAATTCAGCACGATACGATTGATGAGACAGCGACTTGACGGCCCCTGCGACAACAATTTTCCCTTCCAGCTACCGATTGCGACATTGTACTCAGTATGAAAAAAAGAAAAGCCAAAAACACGGGCAAAGAACATCTGACCTGCTGGTCTGAATGATTGATGCATTTCTGTGGGATAGGAAGAGATTAATTCACTAGCTTTCATGGGTTTCTAGATACACTCTAGGCCTCATCTAATAATCCGATTCCACAGTTTGAACCATTTCCTTAGCTTGCACAGGGTTGATAAGATTGCGGTCATCTCATCCCATGAATTCGAATGGGATTTAAGTACTCGTCACGTCGTACATTGCAAAGCCCTGTACCATGCGTACTTGAGTATAACCAACTAGACCTGCCTCCAAGCCATGTGAGCGATCTTGATATCCAACTTAGCGGCTTGGCAAGATCTCCGTACACCGTATCCCTATCAGAGCTTACTGATTTCATATAAAGATCAATTTGCAATGGTCGGATACCTGCCGAGGACATTTGCTCGGTTGTATAAAGTTAAATGTTCCGTATGGCCCGAGGGAGTCTGGAGTCTGAATTACAGAGTATACGATCAAGTTGGTCGTCTCGTGAGAATTCTGTAATTCTGGAGTCTAAAGAAAAGTGCAGTTTGGTTGATCACATATCCTGAGTGGACAAATTGGACAAATTCGATACAGTCCTTTCAAAAGCCGATCGGGTCTGACGAGTCCCAAAGAGTCGGTGATGCATCCGATTACTTAGTGCGGATATTCAATCCCGCGCCGAAGTCGGCCGAGAAAAGGAGAACGGGCATTCAGTGTCTGTGGAAATTAGTTAAAGTAAAGAGCAGAGATGCAGTATAAGATATAAGATATAAGATATAAGCAAGTAGGGAAGTATATAAAATAAGAATAACCGAGTCTCACGTGTAAAAAGGGTACTGAGTACGGGGAAAAATACGGGTATTGAATACCTCCGGATCCCCCCACAGGCCGACGACTTCAGCCGAGGTTGGACTTGCCTATTTCCTCATTCCTTATTATCTGCTCTTCGCTTCTGTTTCTGCTTCTTCTTTTTCAGTCCATCCTTCATATTCACAATGGTTGCTGACGCTCTTGTCTACCACCCTGCGCTGGCGCACTGGCTGCGCTTCGTCGCGACAACTGGTACGTGATATCACACGTGTAGCCACCTCTATTCATGAACCCCAACCGAAGCACCGGAGTGCCGGAGCAGGGACAAGCTAGATGAGGGCTCATCTCCCTCCAAAGGGAGAGAATGAGAGAGAAAAAAAAAGACTCCGCTAACACCACCCAGTCGGCCGCGACAAGATCCTCCGAACCGTGCAATACTTCTCCCGCTTCTACGCATGGTACCTATACCGAACCAACAAGCCCCAGTCTTCAATCGACCCCTACAATGCAGTGAAGAAGCAGTTCGGCACGACGCGCAAGATCATGCGAATCGGCAAATTCCTCGAACACCTCAAGGCCGCTGCTGTCGCCTTCGATAACAAGAATCCCGCCGACCCAGTCCTGAAGTACCTGGCCATCGGACGCCAGCTCGGCTACGCCGGATACCTGACACTGGACGCAGTGACGGTCATCGACGTGATCGGCATCCGGAAGCTGGCTTCCGCAAAGAGACTGCAGGAATCTGCGTACCGGTCTTGGGCTGCGGGTTTGATCTTCAGTGCTGTGGCGGGTGTTTATACACTTGTGCGGTTGCAGGAGAAGGAGAAGAAGATTGATCGGAAGGAGGGTGAGGGTGTTGTTGAGGCGAAGAAGATTGAGAAGTATGTTCATGCACATGGACCTGGACCTGTTGAGTGGATGCTGATTTGTGATTCTAGGGAGCGCTCTGCTGCGCGTGTACAGCTGTTCTCGGATGTGTGTGATCTTGCTGCGCCTTTGTCTGCTGTTGGTATTCTCAACCTTGATGATGGTATTGTTGGTATCTCTGGTACCATTAGCAGTTTGATTGGTGTTTGGTCACAGTGGAAGAAGACTGCTTAAGTGCAGTTTGGTCGGGTGTTTTGTTTTCGAGGGACCAGATGGTACTTTCTTTTTTTCTGATCTGGTGAGATCCGGAGGGGGGGGGGGGGGTATCATTTTGACCATTTTATATCCTGTTGCGTTATTTGCCTAACAGACTATCGTTTTTATTTATTCTCCGGGGAATGTTGGCCAATCCCTTTCTTCTGGTATATAACAATCACATGTTTTTTACGTTTGCAAGGGTTCTTAGAACTGTTATTCCACTGCTGTTAACAAAGCTTGCTATGAAATATCAAATATCCTCGCGCCGGGCCCACACTTCACCCTCGACTCCAATATCTGTCATATCGCGATGGACGGCCATCTCGTTCAAACAGGGCAGGTCTAGCCTCGTTAGTTTCGTCCCACACCTCAGAAGCCCGGGGAAGAAAGACATACAGCACCACAGGAGCCACAGCTCTTACCAGTGCCAGAAGCGGCACCGCACTTGGGGCATGCAGCGTGTCCGTTCATTGTGAAAGTAGCTCTGGCCAGTCAGGTTAGCACCCACCAAGGTCCTCAACAGTATATCTACTCAAGTACTCACTGAATAGTGCTTTGAATATTGTGAAGGGCAGTGTGAAAAGAAGTAAATGTTGGGCGCGAAAATTGCTGACTTTTCTACCCCGCCTGACTGGTGCCCCGCTCTATATCGAGCGGTCTTATGCTCCGTACTGTCGACTTGCACTTTGATATCTATGGATGTATACCTCACGGTTATGACAAGAGGGATTGGGTTGCTTTTGATTTCGGATTATACCAGGACCGACGAGAATAATTATTTGCGCATCATGGCTTCAGTGTCTGCTTGGTACCTGGGTCAATAAGAAAGTACATCGTACATGGATTATCATATGCCAAATGCAGGGTCTTCACGTGCCACAGACGAGCCTAAAAGCTTGTCTTGCGTCTCGCTCACTTTGCAAGGTTGCAAAGAGCACCATTCTGGCTGTCTACAGGTGAGACTGCAACTGCAGTCTCGGGATGATGGCTAGGACTTCAGAGACACAGAAATACATGTCTGTCACTTGAGCATTGAATACCTCAGTGGTGTTCAAGCCTGTCAAAAGGTAAGATATCAAGAATATGATGCGCCTCAGAAAAACCGAAGACCTCAGCCAATCTTCCACATAATCCCCAACTCCCTCAAAGCATCCGAGTACATCCTCTCCCGCTCAGGGGCCTTCCTCCAAAAAGAAGGCTTCTTATCAAACCCATGAATAACACCCTCAACCACAAACCCACCAACACTCCCCATCTTCCCCTCCCGAACAAGTCGACCAAGCCTATCCCGAAACGCCTCACCTTCAACAAGCAACTGATCCCACGCACAAGTATAAATAGCAACAGCAGGAGCATAAGCCGCCAACAAAGCCTCCTCCGCGGCCCTCCCAGGCGAAAGGTACGGATGAGCCATATTAACCCGATTCCCACCCGGGACTTTGGGCAACGAGCCAGGAAACAGATACGAATGATCGAAAAACCAATACACAGAATCAGAGATCATAGATTTTTCCACAGCGATTGGATTCGAAGCATTCCTCTCTGCGCGCGTATGTGTCCAATCCACACTGGGGTAGAAAGCGATTTGGCCAGCGAGAGATATTTTCGAGCGTTTACGCTGCTCGTCGTAGAGTCTGAAAGGGACAGTAAGAGCGAGATTCCCTCCTGCGCTGAAACCACTTAGACAGAAGCGTGTTTTGTCCAGATTGTATCTGTCTGCGTGTTCCCATAGCCAGAGGATGGTGTCTGTGCCATCGTCTAGAGCTACGGGGAATGGGTGCTCGGGTGCTAGACGGTAGTTGACGCTTATGACCACTGCGTCTGGGTATGTTTTTAGGACTGCGCTGGCCCAGCGGGAGTCGTCTAGGGCGTGGCCGATGCTGAAGCCGCCCCCGTGGAAGTTTATTAGCACGGGTCGGGGTTTGGTTGATTGGACTCGCGAGGAGAGACCTTTTGAGGGTGCGGTGAAGATGTGGAGGTCTATTGAGCCGGGGCATTTGCTGGATTGGGAGGGGATGGCGATTTCGAGCTCTGGCTTTGAGGGGAGGGGCCAGGAGAGATATCTGTCGAGTATGGATAGGAGGCTTGAGAGGGTGCGGTAGCGGGATGCTTTTTTGATGAGGCTGGATCGTGATGGGGGGCGGGGGGTTGATGTCATTTTGTCTGGTTAGATGGTGATCTCTGTCTTGGGAGAATATGAGGTTTTAAGTACTGGCTTGTGGTCGGATAATATCAAAAGCTCAGAAGTACGAGAAGAAGAGTGGTCGATGACGGCATGCGGCCGAGTTGCCCGAACCCCAATCTGGGGTATACTTAAGAGCTCAAGTATAACATTCCAACTCTTAAAACAAGGACAGTCTATTACTGTAACTGTATAGTGCCTCCGAAAACAATAATGATATCGAGCAGATCTGGAACCTCCCGACGCTAGACCCAAAACCACCTAGTAGCGGGCCACTGGAGCCGCATTGAGTAGGCCGGACTCCGAACTTCAAGATATAAACAGACCTACAAGCATATTTCTCTTCTTCATTCTAAATCAAACTCCAGTCACTGATCACTACATTTCCACTTCCAAAATGTCTCTCCCAATCGTCATCTGCGCCCTAGACGACCAAATCGGCAAACCAGTCTCCGAGCTTCTCCAACCCGAGTTCGAAGGTGACTTACGCATATTCAGCAGTGTTCATAAAACCCATCTAACTCCACAATTCCAGTAATCCACTTCATCCAATCCCTCAAAGCCGCCCAATCAGAGATCCCCCACATCCTAGCCGGCCACGATCCCCAATCCCCATCCAACAACATCGGCACAAAAAACTATACTCACCAGGCACGGGCGATCATCTTCGGTCGCGGCTTCGATCTAGAAGATATTCAAGACATCCGAGAAAAGGCCGGTGCGTCACCTGATCCGGTTGTTTGGATTGCTGGGGACCCGAGCCGAAAACCGGCTCCTGGTGCGGTTCTTCCTCCTAATTATCCTCAGCTTGTTGCTGGGGTTGCGCGGAGGCTGCTTGGTCAGTGGTTGGAGGATGGGGGTGTGGAAGATGTGGTTGTTTTGTATTGATTGGGCTGGGTGGGATTCGGCTTTTTGATACTTTATACTTTACTTTCAAGGTTGGCTCGAGTAGGTGTAGAGCTTTCATAGAATCCGGCTGGTTTATATATTCAGGCTATCTCTAATTTCAAAAAGTTTCAAAAAGTTTCAACATCGACCTCCGTGGCTAGCCTTGAAGCCTGCTGCAAAATATAAACTCAAGGGCTGACCATTTGTAACTAATTGTGGTAGCTCATACTTGCTCTTGATACCCATGACTTAAATTCCCAAAATCTGGACACCCAGGTGATATTCCTCGAGCGTACATGTCCAAGCCGACGATACATGTCCTTGTGACCCCGGGAGTAAAAAGTGGCTCCCGGGACATCAACGTTCTCAAGTTCCCACCTGATAACCAAGAAAGTCTCAGCCACGGAAGTTCAGGTGGTGGCTGTGTGAAAGGCCAGTGAAGGCCATGTTTGATACTTGGTACTGGATTCAGCCTTTCATTACGAAAAAGAACAAGACTACAAGGTGAGCATCTGGAAAGGAAGAGAGATCTCCATCAAACATCTAACTCATCCACGAATCAAATAATGTCAAAGGTGAGCATGACTTGAATAGGCTCAGCCCTGTATACCCCGCATCCGAACTCCCACGCGACATCTTCCCCAGAAAAAAGCCAAGATGCCAAGCCGCAGGTCGACCAAATAGTACAAGGGTCGGAACAATTTAACCTGCTACGAGAGTCATGGGTTCCGTCGCAATGACGTGCATCCGCGCCTGGAGTCGGCCTCGGGGAAAATAGGAATGATTATTGTCCTACCTAATTACGGCCCAGACCATTTTCAAACCCCTGGCGCTGGTTGGGCAGAGATGTAGATGATAGGTGTTCGAATTAAAATCAAGATACTACATTTCCACGGGTGAAATAGGAAGCTAAGATTCTAGAGTGATTGGCTATTACTGTGAGAGATCCTTGAATGTTGATCCGGGTAAGATAAGGAGAAGTAAGAAAATGCGACGGGTGACGAAAAGGGCGAAAAGGGGCAAAATGAAGTTCCAGACCATGGAAATCTGGGACTTCAGGAATAGATTCAAGATCACGGGGTATGCTTAGCTATGTCTATAGATGTGGCTATATGTGGTTTTTTGCGGAGGAGACAGGGGGATTCCCCACCAGCCCTTACTCCTTCAGGGAGTAAAAAAAAAGCCTCAATTGAACCCGAGTCCATACTTCCGAGCTGGCATGTCACGCGCAAGGGCCCAAAAGACACGAGAATGATCAGCATGAAGAAGGTACTACGTAATGAGACATAATCGCGCAAAAAGTGACTGTTTCACGATACCGTGTACAAGTTCTACGAGTACGCAAAAAGGGGAGCCAGGCAGAGATGCTCCCGAGGCCGTAGCCGGTTCGGGATCCGCCGCTAACGGGGAGCAGGATCTGGGGTTGGACTGTGATCGCACACATCCCGGTGCAATGACCGACCCGACACGAAAACTCAGTGTATCAGAAAAAAAAAAAGGCCATCCGGTACTCCGTACGGCAGACCGTGTAGACCCACGACATCATCGCCGGAATGAGTCGAGATTTGGAGCATAGGGTACCACTGCCTCGGAGGCAGGCGTCCCTCTCATTGCTCGGCGACGACGAGCCATTATCGTCAACCAGCGAAACAGGGGGCCTGGGACCCGGCAATATCTTCTGCCCACCCGACTATGCTGGAAATGGAAATTAACCACTGCTGATTGGTCCCCGCCGCCGCGATCGATGGAGCCGGGTGCATCATCCTCGGCTGGGTTAAACGCCGTTATTTGCTGCGCTTTCACTGCGAGTTTTTTCGACTTTTTTTCGTCATTCGGAGTCAAGAGAATGTGTTGTTTTCCACGGGCAACTCCGAGTACATAGTAGTCGGGTTGACAGAAGCCGAGTCAAAGAAACCTGGCATATGAAAGGGAAATAGTAAAATACCCAAATACCGAACAGGAAATTACCGTAGATCCTTATGTCAGCCCCCGCGATTTGCCTCTTTCGTCGTAGTGACATTTACTGAAGTCATCGAGCGTCATTCTATAGCTTCATTTTTGGTTATTCTTTTTGTATTCTGGACTATCATTGACTATTACTTGGTTCTGGAGACATGGAAAGGTAAATTTGAATTCAATTTATATACACTTCTCAATGCATTAAATCAATATATGACGTATTGATCAATGGACGTACGGACGTGCAAAAAGTCAACCGGTAATGTACTTGTACCCTTAAAAACAGGATCACTGACGAGATTCTTCACTTCTTTGAAACTTCCTACATAACGAGTACATGAGTTATTTTTGATCATCCACTCGTCCCGCTTTTTGTCTTTCCGAAGCTGAGAAGCCCATTCGTTCCGATTCCCTTTCGTGTCCACTAGGTCCTATTTCGGGTCATCTCGGACCTGCGCCTCTGTGCAAACCCACGGCTACCATTCACCATCAGCACCGCATCACCGCGTCTTCGCTTCAGCTCGGCCTATTACCCCCGACATCACCCGTGAAACTGTGGAGAAACAAGTGCGGAACCTGCACGAGAACCTCCTTCATACCAAGACCCATCGAGACCATGGCCACTGCCGGAAAGGATTATATACCCCTCGACCGCACCAGTTCTCCAGGTCCATTAGCTTCAGATTTCACTTCACAACAGATCGCGAAGCAACGAAACAACAATTATCATTCTACTTCACTCAGAAAAATGGTTGCCACATCTGTAAATCGCACTGCCCTGCACCCTGGTGGTGTCCAGTATGTTGCCTTCCCTTTCCTGCTTCTATACCTCGTCGCTAACCTCCCTCTAGGCCTGGCAAGGGTCACACTGAGCTCGAGGAGGAGCTTCACGAGACTGCTCACATCGACTACGACCGTGTCGCTATTGTAAGACACCCGGATCCTACGCTCTAGACCTGTTGATGGTCGTGGGTTATATTGACCTCAACTAACCGGTCCTTAGATTGCCAACCCCTCCGTCCCTGCTCTCTATGAAGATGCCCTCGTCTACGAGACTGGTACCGCTGTCACTTCCAGCGGTGCTCTGAGCGCCTACTCCGGTGCTAAGACTGGCCGTTCCCCCTCCGATAAGCGTATTGTCCAGGAAGCCTCTTCAGAAGGTGACATCTGGTGGGGACCCGTCAACAAGCCCATGACTCTTGATGTGAGTGATTTATGACTCCTTTGCGCGATTTTACTGCATATCTGCGTTTGTCACTACAGCCCAGCTGGCCTTGCATATGGGGCCGATCTACCCTGGATCCCTTGCATATGCAGTGGACGGTCAAGCTTTTTCTGGCAGCCCTTCGTGTGACCCAACGTTGACCCATCGTTGTCCAACGCAATTCCCAATTTCCCTGTCTTGTCACTTTTGCCTCATTTGCCCCCTCAATTTGCCTCCATTTCCCCGTGCCAAGGCTATCTAGCATATGATGTCATGAGCTAACCCAGTTCGATCAGGTCTGGCGTATCAACCGTGAGCGTGCTGTCGACTACCTCAACACCCGTAACCGCATCTATGTTATCGATGGTTACGCCGGTTGGGATGAGCGCTACCGCATCAGCGTTCGCGTTGTCTGCGCTCGTGCCTACCACGCTCTCTTCATGCGCAACATGCTGATCCGCCCCAAGCGTGAGGAGCTTGACCACTTCCACCCCGACTATGTCATCTACAACGCTGGCTCTTTCCCTGCCAACCGCTTCACTGAGGGTATGACCTCCGCTACTTCCGTTGCCATCAACTTCGCCGACAAGGAGATGGTCATCCTCGGTACCGAGTACGCTGGTGAGATGAAGAAGGGTGTCTTCACTGTCCTCTTCTACGAGATGCCCGTTAAGCACAACGTTCTTACTCTCCACTCTTCCGCCAACGAGGGCGAGAACGGTGACGTCACTGTCTTCTTCGGTCTGTCCGGTACTGGAAAGACCACCCTGTCTGCCGACCCCAAGCGCAAGCTCATTGGTGACGACGAGCACTGCTGGACCGACACTGGTGTCTTCAACATCGAGGGTGGCTGCTACGCCAAGTGCATTGGTCTCTCCGCCGAGAAGGAGCCCGATATTTTCAACGCCATCAAGTTCGGCTCCGTCCTCGAGAACACTGTCTTCGACCCCATCTCCCGTGTTGTCAACTACGACGATGTCACCCTCACCGAGAACACACGTTGCGCCTACCCCATCGAGTACATTGAGAACGCCAAGCTCCCCTGTATCAGTGACAACCACCCCACCAACATCATCCTCCTCACCTGTGATGCCCGCGGTGTTCTGCCTCCCATCTCCAAGCTCACCCCCGAGCAGACCATGTTCCACTTCATCTCTGGTTACACCTCCAAGATGGCCGGTACCGAAGACGGTGTCACCGAGCCCCAGGCTACCTTCTCTTCTTGCTTCGCTCAGCCTTTCCTGGCTCTGCACCCCATGCGCTACGCCCACATGCTCGCCGAGAAGATGAAGCAGCACAAGGTCAACGCCTGGCTCCTCAACACCGGTTGGGTCGGCGCCGGTGCCACCACCGGCGGCAAGCGCTGCCCTCTCAAGTACACCCGTGCCATCCTGGACTCCATCCACAACGGCGAGCTCGCCAAGGCCGAGTACGAGACCTACGCCACCTTCAACCTCCCCGTCCCCACCTCCTGCGCCGGTGTGCCCAGCGAGCTCCTCAACCCCGAGAAGAGCTGGACTGCCTCCACCTCCTTCAAGGACGAGGTCACCAAGCTCGCCGGTCTCTTCAACGAGAACTTCAAGAAGTACTCCGACCAGGCTACCCCTGATGTCCTCGCTGCTGCCCCCCAGATCTAAATGGTCTAGTGGTTTCAAAATTTCTTCTTCTCCTTGTTTCTCGTTCTCCCAAACAGGATGAATGAGTCATTTGCATGGCGTGCTGCTTTTTCCTTGGTCATGGTCTTTGAATCCATGCCCCACGTCTGCCGCTTGTGTCGGGACGAGCGTTGGATATGTCTTGATTTCCCCCCGATCTTGGTTTTTGAAAACATTGGCCATCTCGACTGGCTAATTGGAGTTAGTGATTTATGATGAAATTTCCTCTACGATATTCAATGAATTTATTGTTCCATCAACTTTTCTTGTAGTTTTTATTCGAGTATTGCCTTGAATTTCGTAATTGCAGCTTTTACTTGTTACAGCCTCTATCTTGAAAGTTCTGGAGTGCTCAACACTCGGCTTGTGCATCACAGATTCGTTCAACATTGTATGTTATGGGCATATAAAATCCCCGCGTTTCACACCCGAACTGAAGCAGTGCCGAGGCAGTCCTTGTGAAGATTCCCCACAACCCCAACATTTTCAGACCCTTAACGGCTTCTCCCGTCAATGCTGATTCGCCAGGATATAGAGTTCTCGCAATGGATGCTGTTTAGGTACATGAACGCCGATCATGACTTCAGAAGCACAAGCGAACCCATTCAATATAAGAATATCCAAACATGTTCACCAAATATGAGAAACACCTCGCCATCTCTTCAGGGCTACAACATCGAAGATGTCAACCATGAGAAACCCCGCCGACTCCATGGTCTCCAGCTGGCGCAACCAAGACCGCAACCAATGGACCATCTGGCACTGGATGATTGAACTCCTAGGCCTCCACCTCATCGACCAAAAAGGCTCAGTCCCCATCTTCTCCAAGAAAGACAAAATCCCCGCCGTCCGCGAATGGTCTCTACACCTCTGGATCCTCCTCCACGCCGCAATCCCACTCCTCCTCCACCACGCCTACACAACATACACAGGCAAGAATCTAAGTCTCCTCGGCGCCTTCGCCCTCTACTCCACCTCATTCAAAGTAAACGGCATCCACGAAATGCACATCATGAGACGCCTAGGCCAAGTCCACGGCTTCCTAGACGGCGACAAGCACCCCCGAGACGACATCCCAGACGTGGGCGTGGGAAAAGTAATCCGAGAACTCATTTCCACATCTTCAATCCGCATCATCATGGCCATCTACCTAACCTATCAAACGGATCAAACACCAGCCTCCCTAAACTGGAAATGGCTTCCCCTCGAAATAGGCTTGTACAGCATAACAGTCGACTTCTGGTTCTACTGGTATCACCGCATGATGCACTCAACACCATCTCTATGGAAATTCCACCGCAGACACCATTTGACCAAACATCCAAACCCATTACTCTCAGCATACGCAGACCACGAGCAGGAATTCATGGATATAACAGGTATCCCACTTATGGCGTATGCAACGCTCAAGATACTTGGGTTGCCAATGGGTTTCTATGAGTGGTGGGTGTGTTATCAGTATATTGCGTTTTCGGAGTTTATTGGACACAGTGGGCTGCGGCTTCATGGTGGTGCACCTTCGACTGTGAATTGGATTCTGGAGATTTTTGATGCAGAGCTGGTTATTGAGGATCATGATTTGCATCATCGGTATGGGTGGAGGAAGAGTCATAATTATGGGAAGCAGACCAGGTTGTGGGATAGGGTTTTTGGGACTTGTTTTGACAGGATTGAGAGTGTTAAGGGGAATGTGGATTACGAGAACCGGGTTACTATGCCGCTTCTTTGATACTTAGTATTTTTGTTTTTTTGGCTGGGTTGGATGTGATGATTGATGATATTATGAGCTTTGGAGAGTGTATTGGAGGCACTTAAACATTTAGCAATGATATAGTCTGATGATGAAATTCGAGTTGAATCAAGTACCAGATTACATTGAACTTGATCACGGGCGAATTATTTGATGTCATATACTCTTAAGGCTGGTCTAACTGGTAACCTTCATCATCTGAATAGCCATAGCTTTGCAAAAATCATTGAAAATCCCCAAACAAAGAATCTTATAGGTTCTTGTCGGACTGCAAACATGGTGCCTCGGACATCCCCTGGTATCCCTAGGGCGCTACTTAAGTATACGCCTTCGTAGCCGCCCATCTACATCTCGCCACGTGACGAATCGACGCCTGCATGAACCCCAGATTCTGACCGCAATTTTCAGCCCAACATTAACATCAGATTTCATTATTAAGAGCATTCTCATCTGATGACAGCCTTGGAAGATATGCGACGCTTTGAGAGGATCCACGATGTCGTCGAATCAGTAGAAGAATATCGTATTGGAGGTTATCACCCGGTGCATTTAGGGGATGTATTTCATCAAAGATACGAAATCATTGGGAAATGGGCATATGGCCAATTTTCTACCGTGTGGCTATCCAGAGACCAGCTGTGAGTGTATTTCAAAGTTATTGATGCGCAACTGAACGAATATTCTCATTCCTTCTCCCCAGGCTACAAAAGGATGTCACTTTGAAAATTCTCAAAGCTGGCGCCTCGGAGAATAGCCAAGAGCTTTCTATCCACAATGAACTATCATCGGCACAACCACACGCTGGCAAGGAGCATGTTATCCCGCTTCTGGACCATTTTGAACACGAAGGCCCGAACGGCGTGCACCTTTGTCTTGTGTTTCCTTTAATGATGTCCGATGGCGAGGCAATGACCATCCGCGGGAAGGGTCGCAATGCAAGCTATGTGCGGGCAGTATCAAGACAAATTATCCTTGGCTTGGATTTTCTTCACCAGAACAACATGATTCACGGTGGTAATGTCTACTAAAATACCAGTGAGAAGAGGGTGTGCTAATTTCCTATCAGATTTGCAACCTGCGAACATCTTATTTACGGTAAATGAAATCCAGTGTCGGGACTTTTTGATACATCCGCAGTTCAGTCCCGTTCGTTGGCTTCCTGGAATCACGCCAGACTCTAGTGCTCCGCGCTATTTGATGGTCTCCCAGCGGCCCCGTGGTATGTTGGATGATGCAAGTGCTTCATCTTTAATGGTCAAAATAGGAGATTTGGGCGGAGGTAAGGTTGTAGTCGATTGTTCGAGATCATCCTTACTCACAGCATCCTTATGGAATAGCCATCCGAACAAATGATTCTAATTCTTCCCCCGTTACCCCTCTGGCGCTGAGAGCCCCCGAACTTATCGAAGGGCAGGCGTGGGACGAGAAAATTGATATTTGGGCATTGGGATGCTTGGTGTGTATCCTTGAAATTCGGGTATTCTGTGATCAACTGACTGAACTTTGTAGATATTTCAACTTGCAACGAACGAGCCACTTTTCCCTTTGATGTCATTCGGCTGTGGAGTGGAAGAAATGCGAAAGGATTTGAAAACTCTCATTCAACATGTCTTGGGTAGAGGCTACAATAACTTTGCGATCTATGTTGGTGAAAGGTTGCCATCTGATTTTGGTTCGAAAGATATAGAAGCATTTGCCTTGTTTCTGACTTCGATGCTTGAACGATCCCCGCAAAGCCGGGCTACGGCAGACGATAACCGCCACCTGGTCAAGTGTAAATTATATCATTTTTAATTTGTCAGAGTGCTCACCGCCATGCTCACCGCCTTTGGCGAATACACCCTCAAAACGAATTCAATTTTTCATTTAATTTCCTTACATCTCTTTTACAGTATTATATCAGCATAACTCCTTCCATTAATTTTGAACTTTACAAAGAGATAATCACCTCTCTTTTTCAAAGCAATTCTTCTTATACTAATATTCGTACGGAGCTTTCTACTCAATTTTCAATCACTGTATTACTTGGTATACTCAAAAATCGCATTAAAACATAGGAAATTCACAGAAGGCCTTCATTTCTAAAAACAAAAGATATTAATCTTTATTCTCGATTTAAAACTTTGATTTTTTAAACTAAAGTTGATGATTATACTGTTCTTTTGATTTTATAGAAAGAAGATTATAAAATCTTTTTTCATATAATATAATAATTACAAAAGCAATTGAATATTATCTATTATATAAATTCTTCTAAATGATAAGAATCTTAAAATTCAGAAATCAGAAAATTTCTGATAGATAAAATCTAATGTAAAGATATTAAAGGTTTTAAACAAATTTATTTATATAGCTATCTTTGTCGTTTTAGTTATTTATATCCTCGTAATAATATCTTCTTAATTTATAAAGAACTTTGATTTAATATATTAGTTCATTGTACAGCTAATCTTCAACATACAAAAAGTGTTTATAGATCACTTAGTTCTAATTGGATTTGATATCTTAATAGTTATATAAAATTGCAAATGTATAGTATTAAAATCTATATTGTAATTAATAGTTATTTTCAATATATAATTTGGATCTATATAAGAATTAATATTCGTACAGTTTGAAATATATTTTTCTAATATCTCAAAACTATTAATCAACTTTAATTTCAACTATATAAATTAAAAACCAATCTTAGAACTGAGACTATAGTAATAGAAGATACATATTTTACTCTTCGGAAATCACATCAACTAAAGATTATCTATCAAGAATACTATTTTTATAGACCAAATATTGGAAATCAAAGAATTAAATTATAATAGAAGTAAATAATAAAATTATTTAATTTTGTTTATAAAGTAAGCTATTTTTTGTTTTTCTGATATTTATATAACTAATTAATAATAGGATTTCTTTAATTAGCTTTCTAATAATAGTCTATTTTCTTAATTTAAAATTATAGATTAAATTATACTTTTTGTAATTTATCTTCTTATTATACGAAGATATCTAATATCTTTTATAGAAACTTAGAATATTTATCTAATTTGGCATTAACTTTGAAGACTTTATATTGTACAAGGATAGCTATATATGAATTACTATTATTCAAAAATTATAGAAGAATATTAAACTACAAAAGATGGAATAGTACTAAAAATAATCAAAGATTATTGATACTTTTTTAATTTAAATATCTTTTTAGAACTTCGTATGTATAATAATTAGGATGTAGATAAATATTTTTTATCTAATATTTTTGATCTATGTTATATAATCCTTTCTAGCTTTGGTTTTGATTCTATAGATCCTCTATTGATTTAGAACGATGAGATTTATATACTATATTTGACTATTTATCTCAAACTTTGAAATCAGCTTCAGATTCATCATGAACTAGGACTAAATTTTATCTTATCTTTATATAATAGATTTATATTAGTATAGATTTAATTTATAAATATAATATTTTACTTTTTTTTTTATTTTTTCTTTTTATATAACTTTAGAATAGATTTCTATTCAGATGATGAAGTGATTAATCTTACTAACTTATCTAGATATTCAACATAATTAATATTAATATTTTATTATTAATTTTAATTTCTATCTTCTACTATACTATTATTATTAATTTTATATTTTAATATAACCAATTCTTAGCTCTAAGATATTAAATTTAGATCTATCTATCTAAATTAATAATTTCAATACTAATTTTTATTCAAAAATTAAATTTGTATGTAAGAACAACTTCGTATACAAAAACAATCATAAAATCAATAAGTTTAAAATCAAAATATATTATCTTCTATTTATATGAAGTTTAGTTTTTGAATTAAAATATATTTAATTATAAATAAGAATCAAATTATTATTTTTTTAATAAATAAAAATTTTAGAAATCTTTAATATAATTATTAATTTTTATTAATTTTTTAATTATTTAGTATAAATCTTTTTTATTTTAATTCCTTAAATAGTATCTAGATTTTATGATTTAATTATAAATTATCTATTTTCTATAATCCAAAAAAGTTTATTTTTATACAAACCTTAAAAATATAATATTTTATTTTTTGTAAGTGATGTGAAAACAAATAAATCCCTAATATTTATATTTAATTAATTAGATTGTTGTATGGACTTACAAAATTTATTTAGTAAATTTTTAAAAACCAAAGAAAAAGAAGTTTTAATTTATATAATCCTTTAAAAATATTAATAAAAGGATTCTACAAAATTAGTAAAACTAACAAAACTAATAAAACTAATAAAACTAATAAAACTAATAAAACTAATAAAACTAATAAAACTAAAGCTGTTAATAAAATCTAAGGTTTATATAAAAATAATAATAATTAAAATAGAATTAAAGATAAATCTTGATTTATAAGATAAATTTTTCTTTTCAGATAATTTTTTTTTCCTAATTGAATATTTAGAACTAAGAGAAATAATATAATTTAGTATATTATTATTTTTTTAACTATATAATCTAATTAATTAAATTAATTAAATTAATTAAATTAATTAAATTAATTAAATTAATTAAATTAATTAAATTAATTTAATATTAGATTTTATATAAAATTACTATTTAATTTAACTAGATTTATCAAATACTAATCAAACATCAGTTTTAATTTTAATATCTAAATTATTGAATACTAAACAAACTTTAATATCTGTATAAACTTTAATCTGTAAATTACTATCTTTATTATTAAATGATAATCCTGAATATAATAAACCGATTAAATTAGTTTTATTATTATTATCTTCTATTAAAAATATTAAAAAACCTTTATCCGCAAAGGCAAAAAATAAATGATTATACAGAGAATCTATACTTTTTAATTCTACTCCTTTGACTTATTGTACAAGGATGAGTTTTAAATAACTTCGAGATAAACTCTAAAGGAGCTGAATTGAATTTAAAAATTTTAAGATTTTTTGTTGTGTGTTTAATTTTTTAATAATTTTGTATGTTTTGTATGTTTTATATATTTTGTATGTTTTGTATGTTTTATGTATTATGTTTGTTTTGTTTGTTTTGTTTTGTTTGTTTGATTTAAAAAATTAAACAAAAAGGGAATTTTATTTTTGTATTATTTTAATTGTATCTAAATTAATAAATTAATAAACTAATAAATTAATAAATTAATAACTTAGATTCTTTAACTCTTCAACTTCAAATCTTCATACAATACTATTCATCTATTATCTAAAAATAATAGTAGTTTTAGCAGTCTCACCAGCTTCCTTTTTTTTTCCTTTTCATCATTTAAATCTGTTAATTTTTCAATTTAGGAAATAAGTAGGGGTGCAGGTATATTTGGAGGTACAAAATGAAGTTTTAATGGAGTATGTCTATTATATTACTTTATATAATCTTTCTATTAATAATTGGTATAGTATCCATTCTAAAAACCTAAAAGTTGTACGGTATAAAATCTAAAAAAATGTCCTGATTGAGAATGTGTACAGATAATTGGAAATTACTAGCTTTGTAATATAATTAAAAGTCTATTTATATATGATTGACGATTAGTTTTGATTTAGAATATATATAAATATTAATAAATTTAATAAAAAAATAAATATAAAACTAAAAACTTATCTGTACAGCTATAATTATTAGTTTATTGGTTTTCCTTTTCACTAGAAACTTATACGAAGAAAATGACTATACTTCTTGCTGATTAACTATATAGTAGAATTTATGTAGAACTTTATTTCCAGCATATATTAGTTATACGATATAGTATAGAGTTCCACCTTCAGCTATAGTTATAAGTTGTACTTTAGTAAACATTCTATGGGAGTTTGGTTCTTGGATATTAAGATTATATCCTGTACGAGCAATAGTACCAACAGGAATACTATCTCCACTCCCTTCAGCAGTTTTAGTATTAATATGTTTAGGTGGTATTATAGAATATATATCAGAAATGTAAAAAAAAAAAAACTGATAATTTGATATAAAAATATTATTTAGATAGATATAGAACTATAATATATATATTCAATTATCAAAAATAAAAGATTATTCCTCATACGAATTTACTCAATTCATAGAATCAGAGGTTTAATGAACTTAATACAAATTCAATAAACTCGGTAGTATATATATGAATTTGATGGTGTAAATTCAATGAATTCAACGTAGGTTTAATGAATTCAGCGTAGGTTTAATGAACTTAATAATGTATACATGAATTCGGCGTAGATTTAATAAATTTGATAGTATATAGATGAATTTGGTAGTATATGCATGAATTTGGTAACGTAGGTTCAATAAATTCGACGCAGATTCAATGAATTCGACGTAGGTTCAATGAATTCAACGCAGGTTCAATGAACTTAATGGTGTATGTATGAATTTGGTAGCACAGGTTTAATAAATTCGATAGTGTATGTATAAATGACTAGGAAGTTATTTCTTGTACAAATTTACTTAATTTATGGAACCAGAAGTTCAATGAATTCAGCACAGGTTCAATAAATTCGGCGCAGATTCAATAAATTCGACGTAGGTTAAATGAATTCGACACAGATTCAATAAACTTGGTGGTGTATATATGAATTTGGTAGCGCAGATTCAATAAATTTAGTGATATATGTATAAATGACTAGGAAGTTATTTCTTATACAAATTTAATAAGTTTATAGAACTAAAGGTTTAATAAATTAATAGAGGTTTAATAAATTTAATAAAGTAATTTAAATATTTAGAAAAGTAAGGCCTTAGACATCAATATTTTCTAATTTGATATATATATGTCCCACATATTAATCTATATATTTGCTTCCCTTCACTTTTTTTCCTTTCCTTTTTCTTTTTTCTATAAGCTTTCTATTCTTTTTTTTTACATTATTCAACAATAAATACCTCGTACAACTATTCCTTACATATTATTTTAAACAAATACTAATTAATAGCTTTGTATAAGAACTCTCTTAGTACTACAGTTAGTTCGTTTAGCTTATAATCTTCAAATCAATTTGTTCTTATTGGAGTTGATATATGCTTCTTTTATAAGGCTTTTGTACGACTATAGAGTATAACAGATAGTTCGTTTAATTCTATTAGTAGTTGGTCTGTTGTATTATAATAATTAATTAAATACTACTAAGAATATATTATAACTAAAAAAGGGTTTGGATAGCTTGTTAGCGTGATTTTGGATAATGAAGAGGATCAAACTTTTGTATGTTATATTGGATCAAATTATATAACTGTAATCTGTCTATTCTTTATATTATTTTTTTTTTTTGTTTTATATTTTATATATAGCAAATAAAGTCAAATATTATTTACTTTTTCGGATGTTAATATGTTTTTTATATGCGAAAGTATTAAAGGCTATCAACTTATATTATACCAACCTTTATATATAAATACTTTCTTAATTAATTTCTATAGAAGAATATATATTACTGAATGCGATTTATATAAGATGTAATAGAAGCACTATAGTAGTCCAAATCCTTTTTTTTAATATTTTTGTAAGCGAAACCACTTTAGCAGATGCTATAGTAACTGCAAATTTCAAAATCATATAGCTAGCTGTTCCATATGAAATTATAGAAGCAAATAGAACGGAGTACGGAAAAGACTAGATGATCTAGTTCTAATAAGATCTACACAGTATCCTTTTTCAACCTTTGGTTCTTTAGCAGATCAGCTGATTGAAATTGAGGAAGAAGACGAAGAATAAGTAAGTGTATTATTTCATTCATTCTTCTTATATATATACCCATACCCCTTTTACCTATATTTAGTCGTACGGGCCCTGTGTACGGCACCTGAGCGAGATTTGTACCTTTATGTGGTGTTTAGGATAAGTAGCTATTATGGTGAAACCAAGCAAGTTGATAAATGTATGAAGGTGAGTTTATTATAGCCCTGTTATGGCTGTATTTGGTGGTTTATTATACCAGTGTTTTTTTTGAAATGATCGACAGTCAAAATTACACTTGACCAGGTGGCGGTTATCGTCTGCTGTAGCCGGGCTCCACTAATACACTTCTGGAACATTTCTTTTTGGTTTATTAAACTATTTTGAACAGGGGGCTGTTTTTTTTTTGCGAGAGGCTTCGCGAGAAGACCTGTTTGAGATAATTGATTATGGCAGCCGCAATTTCATGTTTTCTACCTTGTTATGAGATAGTGAACTGATATTCGACAAGTCTAGGAGTTGTGATCTATAGATCCAGTATTGAAAGCCAAACGGTGGACTTGATGAAGTGCTCATGGTTTCGCGTCAAACGCCTGTTGGGAGGTTGGTCAAAGATTGAGAATCAAATGCAGTTGCTGTTGTTGTTGTAGTTATTAACGTCCTAGGGGAGCAGGAACGAAGCTCTTGCCCCCGTGCGACCTCCCTAGGGGAATAAGGACGGGCTAATCTGAGATTTAAATACATGAAGGTGTCAGGAAAACCACTTCAAATATAGAAGCCGCTGTACAGTTCCATGCAGCCATTTTCCCCTCGACATATAAGGTAGTTACAGTGATGTGTCTTGCTAAGGAATGTGTACAAACAATCAAAAAGGTATGTGAAGGATTAGTTAGTTGACATAATCATTCTTTATTATATATTGAAAGGCGCTGGATCGGTAAGCAAAGGACAGGAGATAACCCAGGCCGTAAAATAGATTAAATAGAGGCGGCTCAGGCAACCGGATATCCTTAAATAAAGGGTACCCCAAGATTGCGGATGGTTGTAAAGGAGGAATTAATTGTAGTAGACCATTGGGCTGAGGGTTCACCAAGAGTCTCTTCCTCTTCGGCGCTTTTCTGAGCGAGAGAGGGGTTTGGAATTGGCTGCTGTGATGGTGGCCGGGAACGCGCAATCCAGGGGTGGCGTCTTGCATCTCGAGCGGAGAGTCGTTGTGAGGGTTGAGCAGCCATGGCCTTCTCCAAAAATTTCTTGATCTCCTTACTCGCTCCTACCCGATCCAGTTCCACATAGGGGAATGGAATTCGAGCTTCGGCATATCGGGATAAAGCCCCGTCCGTTGGGAATGTACTCTGGTGGGTGATTAAGCGAAAGGTGATCTCGCCCAAAGCCCAGATATCAACCGCGCTGGTGTAGGAGGTATCTTGGGCGCCTGACACCTTGACATAATCCATAACTTCGGGTGCTATGTAGCCACGCGTGCCCACAACACTGCGCAGTGCGGTCGACTCCAGTGCTCTTTTACTGATGCCGAAATCGGTGATTTTCACCCACCAAGTCGGAGACTGTTGCAGTACTAGAATGTTCTGCGATAATGAGCGATGTAGAACCTCATAAGCTCTGTGGGAAATACTTACTAGCGGCTTCAAGTCTCGGTGGGTGAATCCATTCTCATGCATAAATTCTAGTCCCTCCAGGATCTGATCAACAATCTCCCATGTTATCGACTCCGGAAAGGGGACAGTCATCAGTTTCTGCAGGTCACCGTCAGGAGCGTATTCCATACTGATGAAGATAGCAGTAGGGCTCTCCCACCACCCGAAAAAATGGACGAAGCAATGGACATACTAGGTCCCGTTAGCGGGTGTGCACCCGAACAGGACGGAGAGTTTCAACTCACATTTTTGTTCGAGAACTTTGCTAGAGCTTCCAGCTCTCGCTCGTACTCGATTTTAGTCGACGTTGGGCTTTTGGCTATTTCCTTGACGGCCCTCAGGCTTCCAGGATCCTTGCCTTTAGTGCACGATTCCAACCAAATAAGACCAAACGCTCCGTCGCCTAGCTTGCGTTCTCGTTTCCATAGTTCTTCCCTTCTAACACGACGCTGTCCTGCGCTTCTGTTTGACTCCCAGACAACGTGCTTGGTGAAACCGGGCACCGCTTCAGTTTCCCGATACGTGTCACGGACGAGGTCAACAGCAGAGCGAATGCGGGGAGGTATTGGAGAGTGTGGATGACCAACAGCTGGCTCCAGCTTCGGAACAGAATGTTCTTGGTGCAGACTTGCTTCTTGTTTTGAAGCTGACATCTGGGCCGGGATCCCGTGGTCGCCCGCAGTCGTTTTCCTTTGAGTTTCAACCCCTGCTTCACCGAGAGAACTAGGAGATTGACCCATTTCGCCTGGAAAACGCCATTCTTTTCTACCAGTAGGCAGTTTTCTCCTGATTTCTTGTTGGGATGCGGAGTGGTGGAGTTGATGAAGCGTGGGATTGGTTCCGGGCAGTTGTTGTTGGATCACAGTTTCAGGCGATGCAAGGTAGCTTTTCTGGTTCACTCGGGAGGGCGGGTTCCCGTGCAACTTTTCTTTTATCCACAGGGTATCCAGGGCATTTTGGATTACCTGTCCAGCTGAATTGCGATCCCTAGCAGCGGTCTGGACGCTTTTCACGTCGTACTGGATACCAGAAGTATCGAGGATGTAGGCCATGCTGGACTCTGCATCTTCACCATCACCTTCTAATATACCCCCCATGACTATGATCTGTGTCCCAATGGCCATCATGCTATGACCAAAGAGGGGGTACAGAGTGTCATTAGTATTGAACGAGTACCAGCATCGCCTTGTGATCGAAAAGGCGAACAGATCCCCAGAGCCTTCTTTTATATCAAAGACTATGCCACCGAATATAAACATCATATCATTGATGATAGTGGCAGCATGGCAAATCCTTGGAGTCGGACGTGGCCCATTACAACTAAGTTCTGTCCAGGCGTTGCCTCGGGAATCGTACACCCAGACATCATTGAATTTCCGCTGCGCATTGCGTCCTCCGAAACTAAAATATGATTAAACCAAAGCCTTGGAAGTGGTAAGTGCAAATGTACTGGGTTCTCACAGGTATAAATTGCCATCAAAACTGACAATAGTGTGGTCGGCTCTTGCCGGAGGGCCTTGGGCTCGGGGCTCCCAGTTGTGTCTGGCGTTCTGCAGCTGATTCAGATCAAATGCCACTAGGTCATTGAAGAAACGATCTTTGACCTGGCCTCCAAACACATAAAGCTTCGAACCGAGAATGTTCAATGTATGGCCATATCGGCCGCCAAGGGGGTTCGCACAGATCACACGAGACCACTGGCGGGATCCTAGTGGAATAGAAAAAAAATGCAGTTAGAATCGAACGCTCTCATGGAACATTTCCTGTTTATATAGGGTGGCCCACGTGTGTTTAAAAGATACAGAGTGGTATCAACTGGGTCATTTCCAGCTAGTACACAGCCGCCAAATACAATAAACGCATTCCCCACAAGCAAGCAGGCGTAGTTGCATCGCGGGCTTGGACCCTCTGAAATCGTCTCAAGCTCGAAGCATTCAAAGATGCCTTCCCTCCTTTGAATTCTCCACACATCTCCTTTTAGTGTGGACCCGCCCATCACGTAAATATCCCCTTCCTTGGATGCGATCGAATTGATCCGAGCCATATACCGCGGAAGAGGATTATTTTGGGGCGACGAGAAGTTCAAGGGATGCGGCCACCATGTCATCACCTGTGGTATTGGGCTGGGCGAAGAGCCATTTGGCGATTGCAAGGACAGTTTAAGCTGGAGATTGGTGTTAAGAGGTTAGAGTATAATTCTATCTGATAGAAGCGATACTAGTAACAAAGGCTCACCTGTGGTGCTCGGTCTCGAGTTGACACCTGAGAATCATTGTTACTTCTGGGTGTGGGTGTCAGAGCAGTCCCATTCCCCCCAATACCACGCGTTACAGATGTTTCAGTAGAGGGTACTCCATCTAGATCGCACTGGATAGACCTCGACACCCGAGGGAGCGCATTCCCGTTGTTGGTTTCGGTATTCCATAAATAAGCCATCGTTATCGAGAAATCGTACTTGGTGAACAACGACGAGGGAAAACAGGGCCCAAGTCTGCCTGCACAGCTGAGGAGGCTGAGTCTCTTCACCGCCATGCGAGTCATGCATTAGTTACTCCGTAAATGTACAAGTGTCTGGGGGCCACGATCCTATGACTTCAAGAACTGCCTTACCCCACCCAAACCATCCTTCCTCCTTTTATTCTCATCTGTTTGGATCTTAATCTAGTACCTAAAGGTCACTTAGCTCTCTCGATTTTTTTCATTATGGCTGAAGTCGCCGGGCTGGGCCTTGCAGTATTTAGCGCCCTGGACACATGCCTAAAGTAGGTACAAGCCTGCCTAGCGGCCCATAACAAAGCTAATTTTTCAAGGTATGGACCAGTGATTATAAAGAAGTATAAGGACTTCAAAGAAGCACAAAATGAGATCAAAGAACGAGTTACGTTTATCGAAGCTACCTGGATCAAGATTTCCCAACAGTTAGGCCTTCTCAAACGCGTGTGGGATAGCCTGGATGAGGACTATCGAGATTTGCAAGAGCGAATCATTCGGATTTTGCAGACGAAACTCGAAGCTGCCGTTTCACAGATAAGCAAACTCGACAAGCGTGCTTTTAGCATCCGCAGTGGACAAGATAGACGAAAGGCAGCTAGATATTCCTTGGACCTTAAGGCATCCCTTGATAATGCCATCCAGGATCTCCAAACTTGGGAGACAAAATTCGATCCCACCTGGTATTTGATTCTGCGTGGGACTGATCCGACTATCGACAACAACTTGGCCAAATGCTCAGCCACCAATACACTATCACTTGCTCGGCATATTCGAGATTCACTGCGAGAAAACCCACAACGCAAAGCCTCAATATTTCTCCCAGAAGACAAGCTCCTCTCTGCTCGGCGTTCGAAAATCCCATTGTCAACTTTCGAGATTTGTGAGACCACAGACTCGAGCACATTTATCCTGGATTCCGTGGAGTGCGACCCATTGAAAGATGCCTCTACATTCGCCAAAGACGTTCGAGCGCTCGCGCAAAAGCTCCAAAGCATCGATCCATTTCAATTCAACCTCCTCGATTGCAAGGGCGTGGTTCGCATCAAAGATCCGATAATCCAAAAATCTGTTTCTTTCAACTTCATTTTTCGAATGCCAAAAAACCATCAGAGACCCCGAAGCCTCCGGAGTCACCTCTATGAACGAAACTATTCTCTAAGCCAAAGAGTGAATCTTGCGAAACAACTTGCCACCTCAGTGAATTATCTCCATGTCTTCGACTTTGTCCACAAGGGCATCCGACCCGAGACCGTCCTGATATTACAGGGCGATGAATCTCACTTCCTAAGCCTGTTCCTCTTAGGATTCAAGACATTCCGCACAGCTGAAGGCAAAACCATGAGACTGGGAAATTCTGAATGGGCAGAAAATGTCTACCAACACCCCGAGCGACAAGGAACGAGCCCCATCGCAGATTACATCATGCAGCATGATATATACAGTCTTGGTGTCTGTCTCCTCGAGATTGGATTGTGGGAATCCCTCGTTACCCGTGAAGGCCACATCAACCTTCCCTCTACCAACGAAGACATTGACCCCTCAACTTTGGCCAGAGATGGGCTGCTCAAGGAGCGATTTACCGGAATGGCCAAGGAGATTCTGCCACACAAGATGGGTGAGAAATATGCTCAGGTTGTTGTGAACTGCTTGACTTGTATGGATGAGACCAATGAAGACTTTGGGGATATAAGTCAATTTGAGGATGAGGATGGGATTTTCATTGGCGTCAAGTATATTGAGAAGGTATGCAATCATTCTAAAGTTCCGAAATATTCAGGGCAGCGACTGACTCATTTTGTGGCAGATCCTTTTTCAACTTAATGACATCTCAATCTGATGGTTGGAACTACAGCATTTATTTGTCATGCTCGCTGTCACATAGTTGGCAGGCCTCAAGACAAATTATTGGATAGGGACGAGGTAGGCGTTAGGATGATAGCCCGGTGTTTCATAGAAATGGTGATGGGATCCGACATTATCTCTAAAGTAGCCCGTACTATTGGAAGTGTGAATTTTCGATAAATGTCTGAAAAGGTTACATTCTAAAGTTGAACGTAATCTACTCGAGTAACAGACTATGATACTCCTAGGAAGCTCACTCTCGCGCTTATCCCGGAATTCTACCCATGCTCAAGTGCCCAACGACTGATCCGAAATATACGAAGTACATTTAGGCAGAAAAATAGTAATGAAAATACAGGATTCGATCTCGAATGTGTATACTTAGATCGGCCCCCGGGTTCGGGTTCAGGCTATGTTATTGGCTTGCTGGTAACCTGTTAGACACCAATGCGCATGCTAATGTATATTGTGGCTCAGCCCTGTAACAACTCGATTGCCCCATGTGGTGACCTGTTTGTCGATATCTCTTCCGAGGTATAGATCTACACGGCCACATTAGTGGACCCATAGTCGGTGGAACCTTGTTTCACTGTTGGTGGAACTGGCAGCGGGCCGTGAGATTCCCGTGGCCCGTGGGAGTATATTCCGGTGACATGAGGACAGCATAGACGGAGTTGAGCCAAGCTCCCTGACTACAAATTATGGGGGAAATCATAGGGGCAATCATTCCTGACAGCTATCTTTAATCATCCCACTGCATCTTCTATACAGAATACTAAGTACCAGTTATTGAGTATTTATATTTTCATCATGTCCGCAAGGTACACACCAACACCACTTTTCTCAACTCCTTTCTCACTTACTCCCTTCTCACTTACTTCTTTCTCACTTTACTAACCGTTCGATCATACTTACTAGTGTCCCCAACGATGAATTCGTTTCCCTAGTTGCCAAAGGCGGCAAATTGAACGAATCCGAAATCGAGGCTGTTTACAACAAGCTTCCTGCTCTTCCCATCTCCTTCCTCCGCGATGAATGGAAGGGTGGAAGCTTCGACACAGGTCACCCTGGTCACAACCAACTCTTGACAATGAACTGGGCAGGAAAGACCTTCCACTCCACGGAAAGCGTCGACCCAATTGTTATTCTGGAAGATGGAAAGCGTGTGTGCAACGAGGAATGGGGCCATGCCGTCGTAAGTGGGCCCAACCTGTCTCGAATAATGAAGCAATTTCTCACATTGTGCAGCTTCGTGAAGTTCGTTTCCGTGATCTTGTGTCAACTGCTATGATCTACGACAAGCACCCTATCATTGACCATTTCCGCTATGTCAATGACAAGCTCATTGCTGGTGCTATGGACACTAGTGCCTTTGGGGAAGCTGGTACCTACTACTTTTACCTCTACAGATAGATAGAAACGAGCAATGAATTTGATTATTGGTACGGAGTATCTGGAATAGACCTATGTACGGAGGGGCAGAGCGACCGGGTCGGCAAGTCCGGGGATGGGTGGGGCGGCGAGCCTTGGTAGTAACGAGGATTGGTTGGATATGTGACAAGATCCACTTGTAATAAATGTAAAAAGCCTGGTTGGCCGAGTGGTTAAGGCACTGTGGGGGCTTACCAACCCGGGAGCGTGCACCCATAAGGGAAGGCCCCGAAGGTGTTGGCGAGTCCTCCAGAGACCCCTGGTTCGAATCCAGGATCGGGCGTCATTTTTTTTATTTTTTTCTTCCAAAGACAAATACTTCATTTGGGTGCGAGCTGGTTTCGGCCTGCCAGAAGCCTGACAAGGCGGGAAATCTGAATGGATAGTCAAAATATCCTCATTTTACTCCGTACTTTGAATGAGGCTTACTTTGTGCATTGCGTAGTTGATCGATAGGTAAGGTCTCCCTCCTGATGACAGGGTAGAACGGCATTTCTTCTGAGTAAAACTGCAATAAAAAAAAAAAGCCAGATACCACATATATTCCCAGAGACTACACTATCATTATGTTCTTTTCTATAAGCACCGTTCTTGAAAAGTGAGTATTCACCTAGTTCAAAACAAGAGTGGAAGTAAGGAAGTCAAACTTGTGCTTTTCCATATCTCCCAGCCACCTTTGCAACGCCGGTGCTAGCTCTTTGGACTTCCTGTTTGAAGATGATGCGCCTTTCGACTCTGATTGTCAGATCATCAACACTCCCTATTGTTGACTGGATAGATTCATTCAAACCATCCATAGATGAGATGTGAGCAGGTAAATCCTCCTTCTCCCTTTCTTCTACACCATCACCGCGCTGCCAAGCCTGTAGAGAATCATCTGGATCATCGGTAACGCAGTATATCCGGCCTCTGTTCGAGTATATCTATCACGAGCCACTAACTCTGTTGCTAGATTGCTCGGATCGAACTTCAATACGACCATCCTCGCGATAAAATGCCTCCGCATGATGCCAAAAAACCCCATCATTGCAACCCCTGTGGAAAGATGACAAAAAGGATGACCATAATGGGTCACTGCACGAAGGCCACTCGCAATTCTCATTACCTTTTTGAATACTTTACATATTCAAGTCCGCCTTCTCCCGCTGCGTCGATCCTCGCGATAAATTGCCTCCGCACAATGCCAAAAAACCCCATCATTGCAATCTCTGTGGAAAGATGACAAAAAAGATGGCCATAATGGGCCACTGCACGAAGCACTCATGGATCTGTTCGAGGGGTCATCCCTCGTGGTCTTATGGAATGAACCAGACCTGCATTTTTGAAAACTGTCAACGTGCATATGATGGTGAGTGCGATGTTTGCAATCCGCGTCCTGTGGAGCCAGCTCAGTCTATTGAGCCTGTTGAACCTGTCGGAGATAATTAGATCTTTTGGCATTGGAGAAGAACAATCGCGCATTTAGAGCCGTGAGATTTGAAGCATATGTCAATTCAATATTGAAAGCATTGTGTGTTTAGCAACAGTGGACAGCACGGTCTGCGCAAGTGAGATTAGAGTGAATTCTTGAATCTACATTTTCGGTATCAAATGGATTGAAATTATGTTGGAACTACATACTGCAGTCGGGGGGGCTTCCCTCTCCTCCCTTCTCTCTCTCTCTTGCTATACGCACAATACATGCCGATATTGATATCTACATCTGTATTGTATCCCGATAGATCGGATATTCATCCGTGTTATATCCATCTTCTTCAGCGCCGTTTCTATAGTATCGTGGCCAAATATGGGTTGACTATACTGCCTACGTCTATAGAGACTGTTCGCCTTGGTTTCCCTGTTCTGTCTACTATGTCAGACTGTATGGGTAATTCCCTCTCTGATATTTTCAATATTCGAAGATGCGATCTGTGAGGTTTCTCTAAAACCTAGCAAGATTGGGCGCCCCGCGTGGAAGTGATCTTGAAGATGCGTAAGCTTCAGCTTCAAACGGTTTGATATACGGGATATTTGGAGATTGCACCGGAAAGAAAGACTTTGTTCACTTGCCGGCTTGAAAATTTGCTTTAAAAGCAAGATTCAGTCCTGATCGCTCTCTAATTCTGGATCGGGTACGTAGTCCCGCCTCCCATTATATGCCGGGCCAGTTCCATCTCTCCACCCTTCAAGAAAGCAAAGTAAACAATTCCGCTTGACTTGGGGCGGGTCATTGGATTTGATCACCTCCATAATACCGGGAAAACTGTTCAGCAAGTAGTTTTTCTCACGCATTATGTCTCTTGCAGAAATGGCGTCCGCTGAATCCTTTGGGAATGACTGCCGCAAAGCTCGAACGAAATGAGGCCGTAGAATTGCATTTTGCTCGTACAATTCAGGAGAAAAGTCGACATCTTGAATGAAGATCGGGTACTCATGAAGATAGTAGAGAGGACCAGTGTAGGCATACTCAAAGTCTATCACTCCGGATAGTATGGGCGGTTTTTGGCAGTCTTGTTGTTTGACAAAGAGCAAATTTTGGGCATCCAAATCATCATGGATGAGACGGAATGGTGGGCCGTAGCACGAGGTCTCGGACTTTGAAGAAAGATATGCTGATAAGTGCTGCCTGATCTCAACGAGCTCTGCATATTCATCGAGGTCGACGGCAATATCCGGAATCAGCGCATGGAGGTATTCGAGAGTTGACTTGAATGGCTTCTCTTCTTGCGAATGGAGTGAAGGGTGTACAAGAGGACCTAGTCCGTTGTCTTGTACACTTCCAATGCCACCAAAGTGAAGTACTGCTAGCCGAGCAAGGACTGATGCAATCTGGGTGAGAACGTCCTTCTTATGGTCGAGAGAAAGATCATCCCAAAGCTTGTAGAGATGCTTCCCAGGGAGTCTCTCCATGAGGACGAACGGTGCGCCGACCGGATTATCGGGGCGAAGGTCCTGATGAAAGATTTTGGCAACTGGAATGGAGGTATGATCTCGACCATGCCGCATAGTCGCAAGTTCGCTTGTGGCTTTGGCAAGACTTTCTTCGCTGCGAGTCAGCCTGGCGATGCATGAATTCCGGGCCCGTTTTATTTCAACAAGTGTTTCAGGGCCGACACCGAATTCAAGCAGAAAGATCTCGTGGTATCCTCCACGCGTGAGCCTCCTAGCTCTGATACAAGTGGCGGATGCAATGGTTGAAGCGCACTGCTTCAGCTCCTGCAAGTCCAGCTTCAACTTCGGTGGCTCGTCAGACTCATAATCTTCATTTGCACTGGTGTTATGAGAATCAAATTCATCGCTGATATCGAGTTCATCGGTGATAGCAAGCTCATCAGTAACGCTTGAGCCCATGCCTGAAGGTTTTGCTATGGTACTGGATAAGACGTCAATATTGAAGATATTAGAATCGTAAAGAGCAGTAGTAAGGGCACCGTCAAATCATACCCCAAACAGGCAGTGAAATATTCGCCCCTCATATCTTACAGGGGTTGCTTCGGTCCACGTACCATCACCGAGATTTCGAATTTGCTGCAGGTCATAAACGATTATCGATTCGAGATGGGAAGATCTAGAAGTGAAGAGCTATTTAAAAAAGCGGGAGCTACATGAGCAAGCATGTCAAACGCAAACCTTGGAGTCTACTCTAGAATATGAGTGTCTGAATCTCTTGTTTATTCACGGATGTTGTGTGGGAAGTTCGTCCCAACCCTCGTTTGTGTTTGTGTAGATAGACCCTCTCTCCCGAGTCTCAAAAGAAAGTTGTGAAGTTGTTTGTTGTCAATGATTGATTACCCCCAACCCCCTGTCATGTTTCTTGTCTCCCCATTTTCATTAAGGAAGAAAGTAGGCAATGTCATGAAGGTTGTTCTTATGACCTTATAATCTCAACCCAGGAAGCTTGACGGTCTTCACGACCTAGCGGTCACAAGACCGGCAAGCTTTTTGCGAGGTCTACGGATCGTTCCCCCTATTTGTCATTTTTTAGTTTTTTATTTTATTTTCATAAGTGTTGTGAAAACTAGTTTCGAACAATGAAAACATCAATTGGAAAAAAAAAATAAGAGAACAAGTATCAGCAGAGAACAAGTATCAGCAGAGAACAAGTATCAGCAGAGAACAAGTATCAGCAGAGAACAAGGAGAACAAGTATCAGCAGAGAACAAGTATCAGCAGAGAACAAGTATCAGCAGAGAACAAGTATCAGCAGAGAACAAGTATCAGCAGAGAACAAGAACAATAACAAGAATATTGTGATTTCCTTTTAGAACTTTAAGAAAGTCAACACAAACCTTGGAAGGTCCTTCTTATGACCTTGGAATCTCAACCCAGGAAGTTCGCCAGTCTTGCACGACCTAGAGGTAGCAAGACCGGAAAACTTTTTGCGAGAGCTACGGATCGTTCCCCATGTTTGTCATTTTGGGTTGGGGTTCTTTTTCCCAAGGCGTGACGTGCAGTACTGACTTACTACAGACGTCGCTGCAGTACCACTTCTTTTTGTACCTCTCAACTCTCTGTTGACTCTCTCTGCCGACCCTCTCTGTGCTCTCTGTGCTCTCTGTGCTCTCTGTGCTCTCTGTGCTCTCTGTGCTCTCTGTGCTCTCTGTGCTCTCTGTTTTCAATCTCTCTTTAATCTCTTTTCCTTCCTCCCCCTTATTGATTGCTAATCTGAGTGCATGACTGCGGATGAGACCATACAATATTGATGCGTGACGGAACATGAGGTAAACCTTATGTGCGACAAGAGATGTGTAGTAAATTGCCATTCCTTGTACCATCCTTGCCGTTTATAGTATCACGTAGTGATGGAACGTTTCCAGTGCTGGATGGTGATATCAATGATGAACGCCTGACAAATACGATGGAGACGAAAGGCACTGCGTGGAGCGGCCAGATCCGCAGTCCCGCTACTCATTCCCGCGTGGCATTTCTCACCCTTGTCCACGGAGTCCTCCAGGAACCGGTCCCGAACTCCCATGCCGAGATAGTGGAGCAGCCAAGGCCCGAGCCCGACTTGCCGAGAGCCCTTTCCGCGGAGCGGAGTGGGGGTGGACCTGAATAGTTGATAGTAGTTTGATAGTTTGATAGTTTGACATCTGCATTCTTGGAAGTCTGGAAGCATGGCCGCAAAAGGATTAGGTGGTTGAGGTAGATCTAACCTCAGATAGGCGATATCCATGGGGATCGGGTCTTCTGAAACCTGGCGGCGGCGGCCGACATGAATTTATTTGCTTCAAGGTCTTCGATCACAGACTTCGGAAAGGTCCGTAGTAATCCCAATCGGATCCGGGAGGAGATCTGCCTTGTATCGCAGAGCCCAGGACTCGGTGTACACTGTAGGACTGGAACTACAGAGTTCCAACGTCGGCTTGGAACGGACCTGATGAACACGACCGGATGAGTCCGACAGTCCAGCGCTTGGATAACCCTTCGCCCGCTTAGCCGCGGCCTCAGTTCCTGTCAGCCCAAGATACGTCAATTTCCCGTGTCTAATCCAGCACGACCTGAACTCACGATCCTATTCCCCGGAGAACAGTCCTCCGCAGCCCTTTACCGAACTCCCCGATACTCAAGTCGATATTGGCAGAGGATTTATATCCGAAATCGTCAGTCTATACCCGCCAACCCAATCAAGCGGACGAGTGGGGTCTTCTGGAAGCTGATCTGACGTCGATTAATGCCGGTCTTCGGCGAAAAGAACCAGACCGGAGGAATGAGATATTCCCTAGTGGACACTAGTTGTGTTGCGCCAATCGCGAGGCGCAGATGGGCCATCCCCATCGGATTAGATCGACGTCAGTGCCCGAATGGACTGCCGTTGATATAGCCTCGGGTGGAGAACCGACGCGGGAGAAGAGTATTGAGTAGCCGAGTCAGGGCCCGAGGGTGCAGAATGGATCACGTTGGGAGATTGCGTTTTGTTGAGTTGGAATTTATAATTGTACTTTGTTTTTATTTGGAGAACAGTTGATTTAGTTAAAAGTATCAAAGATTATCTAAAGATATAGATAATGTTTAGGTGTAAAGTATACAACCTGTTCAATACAGAATACTCAATAAAAGAATTCGGACAGAGGGAGGCCAAGCTCCTACTTAGTCAGGTCTCCATGTCCCCGCATTTCAACAAGCTCTTTTAATGCGTGGCCAACATGGCCGAGAGCCAACCAATTAGAACTGCCCTAGATGTAATTGGTCTCCTCCACTTGTGGATGTCTTTTCTAGTACTAGTAGTTATGTTGTTTTGTTTCTTATGATTATTTGAATTAATTATATTCTCCACAAGTATAGACGGAGAGCGGGTAAGAGTCGGGGGAGCTCCTCGGGATGAGTTAATAGTTTACTTAAGTGGTAGTAACTCGTATATAAACACTTGGGCCCCGATACTTCTATACATCTACACCCCGCACTTCCATTGCCTTTTGGCTTGTGACATCTCTTTCCTCTTGTTACTCTTCTTTCTCCTTCTCCTCTTTCATTTCTTCTTCAACCCCTCGACTACTCAACTTGTTTCGCAGGTCGAGTCCAGCAATACGTCATCGGTAAGTATCTCCTTCCAAATCCACCAAAGAGAATCCACGGAACTACGCAGCTTTCTAACTGCCGAACTTTTAGTTCCTGACCTTCGCATCCCTCCCTCCCTACATCCAGCATGGCGTCCACCACCGTGAAAGACAGCAAACCAGCTGTCACGCAGAAGGCGACTCAAGAAGCCGCCGGAATTCTCCACCACCCATACACACGCGCCGCACTTCCCTTCATCAACGGCGGTCTAGCAGGCATGACTGCCACAGCCGTGATTCAGCCCGTGGACATGGTTAAAGTCCGACTGCAACTCGCCGGAGAAGGTGCACGCACCGGACCCAAGCCGTCTGCCCTAGGAATTACCCGCAACATCATCGCCTCGGGCAAAGTTCTGGATCTCTACACCGGTCTCTCCGCCGGTCTCCTCCGCCAAGTTTTCTATACCACCGCTCGCCTGGGCTTCTTCGAGACCTTCATGAAGAACCTGAATGCCAAGGCCAAAGCCAACGACCGCCAGGTGACATTTGCCCAACGTGCCGCCGCAGGGCTGACAGCCGGTGGTATCGCAGCAATGATTGGAAACCCGGCCGACTTGGCACTCATCCGCATGCAGTCCGACGGACTTAAGGCCCCCGAAGCCCGCGCCAACTACCGGGGGGCCTTCGATGCCCTGACTCGCATTGCCCGCGCAGAGGGTGTAGCAGGACTATGGGCAGGAGCAACACCAACCGTGGTGCGCGCCATGGCCCTGAACATGGGACAGTTGACATTCTTCTCTGAGGCCAAGACACAGCTGAAGCAGCACACTACTCTGTCGACATCGAGCCAGACCTTTGCCGCGTCGGCAATCGCCGGTTTCTTCGCTAGTTTCTTGTCCCTGCCGTTCGATTTCATCAAGACCCGTCTGCAAAAGCAGCAGAAGGATAAGTCGGGCGCTTTGCCTTACAAGGGCTTGGTGGATTGTGCGCGCAAGGTTGCCAAGGAGGAGGGTTGGTTGCGCTTCTACCGGGGCTTCGGCACTTACTATGTGCGGATCGCTCCTCATGCGTTAGTGGCCCCCACTCTTTCCCGTTTCTCCACTGACTTTGATCTGCAGCATGGTGACCCTCATTGTCGCCGATTATCTGAACCTCATCACCAAGTAATTGATGGTGATACTGGCGTGAATTTGCCCACGCACTGATTTAATCTCGAGCACGCCAAGTCTTATCCATAGACCATTTGCTATTGCTACATGACCCGCAGACGCCACGACTGCATACACCTACATCGGACATCCCATCCCAGAAATATTTGAGCACAAGCCGAAGGGAAGCAGAAAACACAACAGGAATAGCATCCCGGCCATCTTATTTTCATTGCCCGTAGGTTCAATTCTACCGAGGACGGTTGCCGGAGACGGAGGTGTTCCCCGCGGGAAGCTTCAAGCAGCACAGTGAATTTGCTGGTCTTCCCATATTTTCTGTGTCTTCCAATCGCGCTGCTTTGTTTTCTTTTCCGACAAGCGAATACCCCCTTGTCTTGTTGACAACTGAACCATTGCTTTACCCAGGACAGTCTTTGCAGGAGCTCGTCCGCTCCACTACACTTTGCTCTATGACTAGGACACCATCTTGCGATTCATCACAATCAATCAAATTATTCAGCAAGAATATCTTCGTACTTTGAGAGTAGCCTTCAAGTAAATGTGGCCTTTGTCCAATGTCCACTGTGAAACAATGTTTGATTAAAGACTAATAGGTATCCCTCCGCATAAGAAATAGTCACTAATGATAGACATCTCGTCGTAATTTGATAATTCGTCGCCGAAGACAGTGCGGTTAAGCAAAGAAACCCGCCCAGTCAAGTCCACGTCAAAGACCGAATCAGATCTTCTCATCGCCAGTGCGCTTGGACTCCACAGCACCAGGGGGAAGGACATCTGCCAGCGTCTCCCCAGTACCTTCCAACTCCTCCTCAACAGGAACGGAGTCCTTAATCTTGAAGAAGACCACCGGAACAGCAACAAGAATGGATCCGCACAGCAGACCGAAGTTGGAAGCGTACTCGTTCATGAAAGGCAGCTTCTTCTCATCAAGGGACCACATCACAGCCGCACCAGCAGACTGCAAACCCTTATAGAAGCCCGCCAGATTCGCCAACTTGCGACCGGAGTTTCCCAGAGCGCCCATGATCCTAGTTACGGTCAGTCAAACCCACAGAGCAATGCAACCTCTCAACTCACCAGTAAATAACCCCCTGCCAAATAGCATCATACATCCCATAAAAGAAATAAAGGAACATAGGGCCCACATAACCCTTAGTCGACCAATCCCACCCCTTAAACTCAGGATGAATCTCAACATTCACATCATCCCTGGTATACTTCTTCTGCCAAGCATACCCAGACCCCCAAATAACAACCGTGAGCACAAACAGCGCCACAAGCGCAATCTTCGCCCTAAGCGACCGTCTCACCCTCTCAACATCAAGCAGAGGCCCAATAATGACCGCCGCAACAATCTGAGCAAACCAATACAAGAACCCATTCAGTGCCTTCGTGCGCGTATTGAAATAAGCCCCGTTAATCGCATTCTGCTGGTACGTGTAGAACCAGTTCGAAGACCAGAACATCGGGAAGAGGAGGATGATCCATGGTTCGCTGCGGATTGTTTCCCAAAGGCCTACTATTTCTGTTTTCCATGATGGGTGTTTGCGCAGGATGACTCTGGATCCGTCTGCGCGGATGATTTTGTCCGCGTCGCATAGGAACAGGGCTAGACATGCACCTGAGAACATAAGGACGATGAAAGCGATGTATGTTCCATCACCGACTGTTTTGTTTTCTTTCACGTGGATGTTTTGGCCGAGTGGGATCTGGATGTTGTTAGTCGGAGTTTCTATTGATACGGACTTTGTTACAAGATATACGTACCAAACTACCGATGCAGGCACCAACGTTGAAAATGGCCCAGAACCATGCGAAGTACCGGCCTTTTTGGTGTTCCGAGGGGTAGGACATCATGATTGTGCCTTGGGCGGCCCACAGGAGACCAGCGCACACACCCAGGAATGCGCCGGCGAAGATGTTGAAACCGGGGACATACTTATGCTCCGAGACTAGGAGACTAATGGAGTAAATGGTGTAGCCGATTCCGCCGAACGAGAGGGCCAGACGGACGCCGAGACGATTAACGATGGTACCGGCGAAGAAACCTACTACTGCGAAGGTGCTGTAGAGGGCGATATTCTGGAATTGTTAGCTCGGAAATGAATGTGGTGACGGAAAAAAGCAGAGAAAGAAAAAAAGGAAAAAGTAAAGTGTAAAAACGAGAACTTAAAACAGTCGCAATTTCCGATAGCAAACAAAGAGAAAAAATGATCGTACCATTTTATCCGCTAGGCTGGGATCTGATTTGCCTCCTCCGCCCAGTCCACTGAGGGCATTAAACATGCCAGGACAGAGGAAGCAGACGAAGGCAACCATGCCGAGCTGGATGCGCGGCGAGGCATACCAGCTCGTGGAGAATTTCCCGATCGAGCCCGATTTGTACATCCATCCCGCAGGTCTGGAGACAGGCTCGGTGGATTCCACGGGTGCTTTGTGGTCCATCGCGAGAGCGAGGTGGTGAGATCAGTGTGTTGAAAGTATGTTGAAAGTGAGCGCAAGCGCGAAGTGAGAGTTGTAAAAGTTGAAAGTTGAGAGATAGAAAAAAAAAGAAAGAGAAGAGTTTTAAAAAAGACGGTCTCAAATCAGAGGTATCAAAGATAGCTTGCAGGGTAGCATTGAGATACCGAGATAGTGAGCTGACAGTCTAATTCTACTTGTGTCTCTTCCCGCTTTGATAGCAGTGTTACAGTGTTATGGTACTGTTTCGTGTGGAAGGGAGTATTTGGTTATTTTCTGGGGAAAAGCTGGAGAAACGTTACATCCCGGACACGAGGCTAGTTGAAGAGCTACGGAGTAATAGAAATAATGGGCACATGAACAGGAAAAGGGGCCAAAAGAAAGTCGATTTTGAGATAGCAGAAGTTGCCGATGGGAAATTTATCTGATTGGTCCGTTGAGTGCGGGGTGACACGTGGATACCTTGTGGCCTTGGTGCCTGGGTGCCTGACTGCCTTGTTGCCTGATCATCTCATATTGAAACATCTATACCAAGTACGGAGTAGAAGTGAGTGTATTCTCCTTCATTTGGGGCCCCAACTCGTCTGCAAAAAGCCATTGCCCACTCATCAGCTTTTAAGAGTCACTTAGCAGCAGAAAGTTCCCACTCAAACAATCCCCACGCCCCACGGGCCGACGGATGGTGTGGGGGTGTGGGTACATATTGAGATTTACGAGTGGCAGTTACTACCACGACTTCAGGGGGGTTTGGAAGTGAGGTTCGCAATGGATGTGGATTGGAACATTGGGATTATGAAAGACGATGCCGTTACATTTGGGGAATTTGTGACGCCGTCAAAAGAACTTTGTGAAGACTGAATATGCACGGAGTACGAGTACGTCTGCATCGACGTCTAGCTCCAGGGCTAGTGGGTCATCGTCGATCATCATGTTTGAGTATTCAAGCAACAGACGCATGGCCTAGTATGCCACTTATATTCAAGCACCCGAGCCCAGCGGACCCATTCTCTCGGAACTACCCTGAAAACATCCTCCCAATTTCGCCCATCATCCAAAAGGACCTCATCCTCTCCTTCCATCCTCACTCCAATATGTTGGAAATAAGATCGTACCTCTTGCAGAACATCCCGAGCATTTTCATACTCCCCTTTCCAGGCCTTAACCAAAATCGGACCCAAACGCTCCTCTTCCAAAAGCTGGAACTTGCCCTCCTTCACCTGTTGCTTGTGCTCTTCATATGGGTCCACATCCCCAGAGCTCTCCGTCGGATCCAAATGATCAGTAGGCAATTCCCACCCATCAACTCCACCAGTCGCATCATTCCGCATCATTCGCCAAACAAAAGTCGCCCAGTCCGCTATATCAATTTTCGGATCCATCTCCGGGTTCCCAGTCATGGGATTAATTGGGTTGTAGATATCTGCTTCATATCTTGACCCAACGGGAGAAAAAGGGCATTCGTCTGTCGGAATAGTTGCCCCCAGAAATCCAGTAAGTGCAATTGAAAGATCATCGCGTATCCATATCGTCCTCGCGCCAAAATCCATCAGGTAGACACCGTGTTCGTGTAGGAAGGTTATCACGGTGAGCGACTGCAGTGCCCAGCGGTAGTAAAGAAGCAGGGCAGGGTCCCTGTTTCCATTCTCGGATTCCTTGTCATCAGATGACGTGTGCGACGCAGGAAATGCGGTCATACAAGGTAGAGTCGTACTGGCGAGTGGGCCGGGATCTAGCTTCTCCAGCATAAATCCCACAGGGAGACGGCCGAGATATCTACTCATGCGCCAAATGTTCTAGTCCCCATTGCAACAGAGTGGGGAAGGTAACTCACTTGACGATGCGGGGGTGGAGATCAATCGGTTGATCCAAATCCACATTCCGCATATTGATGCTATGTGCCAGGTATTCGTATACCCGGGGTATTCGCTCGGCAAGGGCAAACCAGTCCTCGGGCTCGATGCGGGGATTGTCTTTCTGGCAGCTTTGAAAGGCCACGAGACAGTCTTGGCTGGCATGTTGGACATAGTACATGTCTTCATAAAGATCGTCATAACAATCTTCTGGACGGTCGCTGCAAACTTCAGGGACCACATCCCCGTAAAGGGCAAGGTATTTGGGATGACTGGGTGGATCGGTCTGTTCTGTATTGGCAGAGTTTTCTGTAGGGTGGTCGGATGACCAGCTGGCGCCCATGATGATTTGATTTGGAAACAAAATTGCGTGAAAAAAAGTGTGAAAGAAGAAAAAAAAACAATGGGATGCAAATATATAAGCAGCATGACGTTCCAAGGTTAGTGTTGGGGCTTGGCAGTCCAGTTGGCAACTTCCCCTTGGTGCTTCACTTCTGTTACCCCAGGGTATCTATCAGACTCGAGTTCATGCATAATCCTCAGTGATAAATTTGGTATATCTTTCGTGCTGCGAGTTTTCTAAAGCTGGCTCCTGGCTAGATCCACGTGCTTGGAAGCTTTATAGTAGATGCAAGAACACCTGCATAACTGTGATGGCCGTTGTATGCTAGTGCGGTGGAAGGAGCTGGATAGATGGATTGTAAGAGTTAGGGAAAGTGCTGTGAATGTTCCCATAAGTAGAAGATAAAGAGCAAAATCATTCAAGGGGTTTTCTCCTGTGGTCTAGGGGTTAGGACCCCAGAATGAGTAGCACCTCTGGGAGGATATCCTCCCGGGGATAGCCCCATTCTGGGGAACGCACCCGCCGGATCATGGGTTTCCCCTAAAGGAAGCTCTGGGGTCGAACCCCAGGCTTTCCTTTTTGCTTTTTCTTTTTTCCTTTCCATTTCCAGTAGGAGGTCGTTACTCTGCTATATCTAGAGCCCACTTGACGACAGTTCCATCACCTAGCTACTGCAAATTCACACAGGTCTGATCCAGCTTGATCGTGTCAAACTGATACAGGATGTTCCCTGGGAAATAAGTGAGCAGTCCCTTCCACTTGAGTGTCCACCACCACCCCCAGAAGCCCGGTACCGGCTTGCGAGTCTCCTGGAGTAATTGCGCCGACGCCCTCGCTTCGTGGACAATCCGCCTCAGCTCGCGCTTATTGAACTTCTCCCACTCCCCGGTGAGATCGCTCGGCCCCTGATTGGCAGTGTACCAGCTGTCAAACCGAACCAGCACATCGCGCATCGCATTGTAACTGTCACAATACGAGTTCCACACCTGAGGATGATTCCAATAGCTGAAGATCATTCCAAGCTCTTTAAGATACGCCAGTTGCTCGTCTCCAGCGTTCATGTTCTTCCAGCGATCTTGACTGATAGGGGAATTACCCTTCGCGAGTCTCCCTTTCATCCAGTTGGAGTCGGTAAGGAAGACAGCCAGACGGTCTCTCCGATCCTTACTTCCGAGTTCAAAACTCATCAATTTGGCAACATCCAATGTCGCCCCGGCCCAGGGAGCCGTCGAGAGAATCCAAGAGATGGTCCAGGGGCAGTCACGAGTGACTGCTGCGTCGTTCTGCATGTGAACGTTGAAGAATCGGGAGATTGTCTGGGCTTCAAACGGATGTTCCGCTGGGGGAAAGAGCTCGAGTCAGCTTCAGATGTGACAGGGGAAGAAGGCAAACTTACTCTGGTAGAACTGATAGTGTCTGACGTTGGCGACACTATTCCAAACGGTATCCGAGTTCGGAAACTTACGCACCCCCAGTTGGTGCAGGACTGTGACGAGTTATGCATATACTTGATGATTCCTGTGGTATGTCTGTAAGCATCGAAATCCTGAGGCCCCAAAGGGGCGTTCGGTCCCTGCTCGGGATATGAGGGGTACACGGGTCCCTTAACCTTGCTCTTGCAGATAGTCAGGGACTTTGGTGTAAGGTTTATCGAGCGGGGCCTTGTGGCTTGTCGTTGTATCAGCCCGGCTTTGCCGTCCGATCCCAAACACTGTGCGTCCTGGAGTCCACAGGTCTCGTTTCCCAGCAGATCTCTCCGGTCCAAGTTCTGGCCGTGAATCACAATGATATTGAATTCGTCGTCACGCTCACTGGGCTGGATGCCATACCGACACGGGATACAGGCGCATCCACAACAGGGCTCCTCAACAACCGCCTCGGTGGTGCAAGATCCGCAGCCATTGCACATGATCCGGGCTGCCATCTTGTTCCATCCTCCATCACCCAGGTTAATCCCAGGGACAAACAGATCTGGGTCGAAGTTTGGGTTCACGAGCTGGCGCTGCTCGATGCGGTTCTGTTTAGTCGCCGCGTCCCCTGTGAAGCATTGGCGATCTCCGGCCTTCGCCAGCTCCTGCACGAAGGTTTTCGACTCCTTGCTCTTCCAACCGACGTAAGAACCCCTGTCTAGATGACTCTTCATGCTTGTTCCAAGACTGGTGATCAGGCAGGATTCCTCCCCATCATGCTCAAAGTTCCAGCGGGAAAACACTGATTTTCGACGTGCTGACTTTGTCTTCTACACGCCTTCCTTCAGAATCCCCCTCTAACGGGGCTTCGGTTCCGCCAGCTGGGAAATCCACCCGGACACGACCCCAGTCGGACTGGATGCGGGATTCTGCGTATCCATCTACTGCGACTGCCCCTGAGTTGCCACCGCTGCTCCGGAGGTTGACCCTGCTTTCCCGGTACAAGTCAAACGAGGCCCATCCTTTGTAGATGCTCTTTCCGGCCAGGCTGGATTCCCCCAGAATCTTCGTGATGGTCGATACCTTCAAGCTCTGGGAGCTGTCCAGGACTCCCTGTCCTCCAATCTTGAAGCTCATGTCCGTTTTTCCATCCGGGTGGAAGAAGCCGGCCGCCTGATGGACTTTGAATGACTTTCCAGGTTTCCATGTGGCAATCATTGAAAACCCGAAATGCGACTTCACAGTTGTTGTGCCTTCCATAGCAATGCTCAACGACTCTCCCACCTGTTTACCCCCATGCTGACAGACCTGGGGGTTGTGATAAACCAACTGGTCGAGCTTTTCTGTGTACTCGATCGCTTCGGCTGAAGGGAACTTCAACGACTTGAACTTGGAGTACCACTCACTCGAACAACCGTAGAAACGATCTACGAGTTGTTTGAGGTCTCGCTTACCGCTTGAAGACCCCGGGGCGTCTACCACGGCGTTCCAGTACCCGGGCACGTTCGAGAAATCCATTCGGACACTGAACTCTCCGGCATCCCGGCGGACCAGGGCTGTGTTATAGTCGAACTTGAAGTCAAACACGGGGGAGGTAGTCGACCCCCGCTTGGCCAGGTGACCGGGGACTGTTTGGTTCTGCGAGAGGGTGAGGGAGATGGCGCGCGCCCAAGATGTGCCGCCACATTCTTCAGGCATCTGGACAACTGTGCCCTCGACACCGCCCTCCTGCACCCTGAAGCAGTCAGGCACGTTCTCCGAGTAGCAAACCACACGCACTGTTTGGTGCTCATCGTTTGACCGAGAGAGAATATCGGATGGGCAGTCGATGAACTCGAGCCCCGGGTTTTCACGCTTGCTCATGGAACTGACAGCGGTGTAGCTTCCTGCAACGAGGAAGAAGGCAACGCCACTGTTATTGGGGTTCTCGTCCTTGGTTGGACCCGTGTACCTTCTACCAAAGCTCGCCAGCTCGAACGTGGGCTGTGCATCTGGGGAGGGCCGATACTTAGGGGGGAATAGTTTCTCCAAATCCACCGGCAGGAACGGGGAGTTGAGGCCACCCGGTGGATCACAACAGAAGGCCTGCTGTCGACCATTGTGGCACGGATTGTTGGCAGAGGATTTACCGAGAGGGTCTAAATCAAGGGTGATCTGGTTGAGACCGCAGGTGCTGGAACAGTACTTTGCCGAATTCCACCCACAGTTGCGGAATGAGTTCTTACTCGGACAGTATAGTCTGCGATTTTTCGCACCTTGAGGATCGACGAGGGCGTTCGTGGAATCAGTGCAGCGCCCATTTGGATTGGGGCCTCCGCTATCAGTGGTGAGCTCATAGGGCCGGTCTGATGGACACTTGCCACCACATTTGGTCCAAGTACAGATCTTGAGGTATTGCTCCATATTGCCAGCCTTGCAGCAGAAGCTCTTGGCGCCACGGGAGCATCGATCTCCGTACCCCCCACCATGAAGAGTACCTTTCCAACCAAAGCTGTCATTCACGATGAGAATCTCTCCAACCTTGCATTTACCAGAACAGTCTTTCTTGTAGGCTGAGGAGTGGCTATCATCCCATCGACAATCTTCGGGCTTCGGGCCAGAGAATGAGGGACAGCAAATGAAGCGCGCCTTCGCGGTTTTGCCAGTGTCACACCGGCCGCGCCCATTGAGGTCGGTGTTCGAGCGACTTACCCCCGTATAGCCACTCTTGCAGAATTCTCCACACTTGGAGATATAGCACTTCGATGGGTCCTGCATGGTGTGTGACACCGACTTGGGAAATTCAGTAACGTTCATGGCGAGATCCTCGATCGACTCCATCTCGCCACCAGAAAGGCCCCGGATGAGCTGGCCCTGCTCGTCGTCCAGGTCAACTGCCCAGGACATGACGCCCATCAGGCCCTTTTCGCTGGCAAAGTCGACTTTTGTCTCGATTGTCGAAGCATCGTCATATCTAACAATTCGAAATCAGCAAAGCATCTCTCGGTGTCTGAGCTTGAGGATACTTACGAAATCCAGCTGGTTACAGAAGACATGTCCATCGCAACAAAATTGCTCTCGTCTCGCTTTGACAATTCAGAAGACGAAGAGGATGCCGATTGCTTCTTATTCCAGCTGTGTTGGCCGTACGTCAAATATTTGACTGCAGCCTTTTTGTCGAACTTTGCTTTGGCCTTGCTTGACCGCAGGATGTCTCTGACTTCTGTATTTTGCATCATTGTTAGCATTAACCGGAGTCTCGACCATTCGGCCAAATGGGAGCGACAAGTACTTGCCTTTGTATGAGAGGAACCCAGCAGTGTCCGTACAAGGGCCCTTAGAGCCCGGCCCGCTGAACTTACAGCCCGGCCCTGTGCATGATGGATCCTCCAGCGCGAAAGTCCGTCCATAAAACCCAGTTCCGAGGACGATCTTGTTCGGGGGTATATCATTTCTCCAGAGCAGGTTCAATGCGAGGTCTATTTCCGTAATGTTTGAATGGCCCATCACATGGCTGCCAATTGGATTGTCCTGATCCCATACTCCATGAAGGTCGTATGACATAAGGTTGACCCAGTCGGCCGCTTTCACACTCTTCTTGATGTCGAAATGGCGGAGGTACCAATAAGACGTTGGTATTGTGAATGTGAGAATATATCGTCCATCGAATGCAGCCTTGAGATCTTGAAGAAGCAAAGTGAAGTTCTCGCCATCTTCGGGGATCCCACCTCTGTCCTCGGCTCCGGGATACTCCCAGTCTATATCGACACCGTCAAATCCGTACTGAGTCATGAAGCCGAGGATATTCTGGATGAATTTCTTGCGATTGGCCGCGGTGGAGGCCATGTCTGAGAAGACCTTTTGGTAAGGGCCTGGATCATTATGGGTCCAACCCTGAAGTAAATCAGCACTGAGCCCGAAGCTAAGAAGCACAACCGGAGGAAACATACACCCAATGCAATGACAACCTTGAGATCTGGGTTTTTCATCTTCAGATCCGTCACTCTTCCAAAAAGACTGGGCTGGAAATCTTTCATGTTCTCGATTTTGAAAGTTCCAGGGGCAATGAAGCCAAACGAGAAGAAAACATGAGTTAACATCCTGATAGGAATGTCTTCCGGACTCATGGTGCCGCATGCTTTGCCCATATTCCACCCTTCATAGTACCCAATGACTACTTTTCGGGGCTTGCTGGCTTTAACAACTGGTTTAGGCTGTTTACAGTGTGTTGACAGCCTTTGCCACAGAACTCCGACGTCGTGCCGCAGAAGCCAAACTTGCTAAATCGAATGCGTCAGTGTTTCGATTTTCCCTCCCATGCACTCAAACAATGATTCACTTACGAGCAACAAACATTCAATGGACAACCCGCGCCAGGCTTAGCGGCATATTTGCCACATTCTGCTTTGGCTTGACAGTTGGACTGGCAGCCGTCGCCGCAGTATGCCTTCTCAAAGCCACACCATCCATCTTTACCACTTGACCACCGTTAGAATCTTGTTACTTTGTGTTTGGGTACGACGTACCAACATGCTCCGTTCTTACACGGTCTACCGGGACCACAGGTGTAGTCACCGTTCGAAGAGGAGGCGGATGTGGTGCCTCCAGTCTGGCCACTTTGTCGGGACAACAGCTCATGAGGTTCCCACGGGGACTTTAGAGCGGCCGCCTCTCGACGGTCGTGTCCCCCGTAACGGATATGGTTGCTGAATACCGAGTCCGCAAAGACAAGGGCAACAGCCAGCAAAAAGGTAAAGGAAAGCACCATCATTGCAAGATAAACTCATCTACATTCATTGGAAAGCCTTGGAATAATGAGTGTATACAAAATTCAACAAAAATGGGATATACGAGGCTCAATATAAGCGACTAATCACGCTCATACATCAACAGCTCAGGCTGAATCGCTATCCTACCAAACTCCCCCAGTCGCTATGTACTTTGTAGGCCAGTCTTTACAGCATTGGACCTTCTGACCAGAAAATCATCAACGGTCTGCAGGACTATACAGCCGTAACTGAACAATTCCGGCCCCCTCCGCGACCAGGACGGATGCCAAGCCAGCCAAGACAGGAACGGTGGACAAAGAGCCGCATAGCCAAGAACAACTCAGCCCTGAACGGGGGTCTGAAACAATGGTATGTGACAAGCCCACAGGTGATAGCTGACAGGTAGTAGAGGGGCAAATCGAGATGCAGTCTGTTCTCAGATCTCACAATTAGGTAACCAGATTTTTGTCCTCACGATAGTATCTATTGGTCTTCCTTGTGAACTGACTCAGATTCTGACCCCTTGAGAGCAAACATCTCATCCTCGAGGCCCCGGTCTTGTAGCATTGCATAAACGCGGGGGCCGGAAACCCTTGTTCTGAGGGGCTTTGTCCCCGGCTCATTTTCCTGTTATGCTCTAGAGATATTCGGAGCGGAACTGAGGAGAAAATAGATCGACATATGCTGATAACCCAGGTGCAATAGTTGTGGGACTCGAGGTAGTCTACTACCTGGCACGGAGTAGCCATTATCTAGAATCGCTACAAGATCATTGCACTATTCGCGTCTCAGTAGGGTCTGGACGGTCTTTTCTGAGTATCTACTGTACTCACCAGCCATGTTTTCGTCACTCGCACTCGCTACCCTTCTGCTTGGGGGGTGGGGAGTTGGATTTGCTGCGGACAGCTATTCCCTATACAACACAAATTCAGAGGTTCTCCTCGATGCCTCAGAAAACTGGCTTGCGGCCTTTAATGCGAATGTCACTTGTCCCGCGCTAGTGGGGGAGTTGTTCAGCAACCCTTTCTTCGAATTCAATCAAAGTACAACCTCTTTGGATCTTGTCTGCGCAGCTTCATGTCGCGATTCCCTGCAGGAACACCGCAAGAACGTCCAAGCGGCCTGTACAGGTGCAAAGTACTACGACGAATTCGAAGAGACAACTTGGCAGCCCTGGTATCCTGATGATTTTATGATCTATTCCCACGATATCGCGTGTATGGGTAAAAGGTGAGTCTCCAGGGGCCTTAAGAAGGGATCTCAAACAAATATATGACCTTCCCATAGTGACGGACAGCTATGCAACGCGTACTTCTGGGAAACAGGTCCCCCAAAGTCAGACTGTGATGAATGCATGCTCAAGATTGTTCATCGCCAGGTGAACTCGCCATTCGCAGGTGACGAGTCGGAAAGGGCGCATTTCTCTTCAGTGACGAAGGCCTGCGAGGCCACCGGGTATCCTGTCACTGCTGCAACCTCGCTGTTGATTGGCACGTAAGTGGCAGAGACAACTCCATACCCAAACTGATCTGACATGTGATAGACCGACGCCAACAGCGACTAGTTGCACCGGAACCACATATACTATTCAGCCCACCGATGACTTCTACTCCATCCCCAAAGCTCAGTCCATGGGGACTGACCAACTTCTACGCTCGAATGGACTGTCCTATCTGAAGGACGATTTCCCGACTACAGGCAACCTGTGTATCGAAAATAAATGCCAGACACACGTGTTGGCAGTGAACGAGACTTGCGCCTCGATTGCGGCCGCTGCTGATATCTGGCAGGTGCAGCTTCTAACGTGGAATCCCAACATCAACCCTTTTTGCAGGTTCGTCTGAAGAATTGGGATTGTTGTGCTAGACTGACCATGGTGTTTAGTAATTTGGAAGCTTTTGTGGGAAATACGTTCTGCATCAGTAACCCTCTGGGTGACTATAGCCTCCCTGATTCCCCAGTCGTTACTTCTGTTCCAACGCCAGAGTCAGCTTATCTTCTCATTTTCTGCTTCTCATCACTGACTCTCGCCAGGCCCGTCCCGAATAATATTGGTCCCAATGTGAACACCCGATGTGGTCGATACCACACCATTGCGGAGGATGAGGATTGCGCCACGATTGGCCTCAAGTTCAACATTGGCCTTGAAGACTTGTAAATTATCTACCCCTCTGGATTTCCATGATTCTAACCCAGCCACAGCATCTTCCTCAATACAGACGTGAACGCCAACTGCTCTAACTTGTGGCTCAACTCCAGCTACTGTGTCCAGCCTGTTGGTGAGATCTCCACCTGTCCTGGATACTTGCCTGGACCTACGGCAACACGACCACCTTTCGCAGCTGGCCCCAGTACTTCTATCCCCTGGTATGATCCGGACCCAACACAAGATGCAGACTTGCTGGTCATTCCACTGGCCAACCTCACCCGCACCGACTGTTGGGACTACATCTGGATCAATAATACAGACTCAGATTGGCTGGGCTGTTGGGACTATGCATGGGCTTCCGGCATTGAGCCCGATCAATTCGCCCTGTGGAATCCATCCATTGACCAAAACACGGAAGACAGTTTGGAACCGAAGTATGACTACCCTTGTACTCTGAAACCTTCTGTTTCATATTGCATTGGGCTAACAAGCCCGACTCCTGGTAAGCCTTCTGTCAATCCTAATCCTCTTGCTCTGTCTGTTTTTCATTAACAAATTATGTACAGCCGCCGCATCAACCGCCAGCGCACCTGCTCCACGCGCCTCGGGCGAAATCAGCGATTGCGTCTGGTGGACATATGCAGTTGAAGGATTAAGCTGTGAGAGCTTGCCTTCCAACCTCGGCTTGACGATCGATGTCTTTTACCGGATGAACCCATCTGTCAAAGAAGATTGTACCGGCCTGGCTGTGGGTACTTATTACTGCGGATCTACCCTGAACATGGGTATTCTCGCAGATGATGGCGATGAGGATATCCCTTCAACAATATCTGCACCATCGATCTCCAGTTCCCACTCCTCCTCTACTGCTACTGCTACTGCTACTCTCAAGCCAACATCTACTGCCAAGCCGACGTCTACTGACAAGCCCACTTCTACAAAACCGGGTCCTCCGGGCCCCACGCAAACCGGCATCCCGGGAAACTGCAATAAGTGGATCAAACAGCAAGATGGAATATTTTGCTATGACATGGCGGCAAGTGCAGGAATCAAGGTGGAGGAGCTATACAAGTTGAACCTGGCCCTGAATGGAGATTGTTCGGGGTTGTGGGCTGGGTATGTCTATTGTGTTGGGACGGCATAGTCACGTAGAGATTAATCAGTTTATACTCCTTAGAGATACTATTTTCTCATATTTGTCTCGAAAACCATACATGCTCCGCCAGTGTATACTTAAGTAGCATCCTAAGAGTACATACCTGAGTATGTCAGAGATAGGCTCGCTTTAGTCTGCTGTTAAATCATCACCTTTCTACCTATAAAGTCTGGACCCGCAGAATGCATGAGATTGAAATATTACTCGTACTGCTCGTGCTAAGTACGAGACATATCGCTGTAACACCAGGTAGGGTGGGGCGGATGGCCTTGGCAGTAACGAGGATTGGTTGGATAAGTGACAAGATCCACCTGTAATAAATGTAAAAAGCCTGGTTGGCCGAGTGGTTTAAGGCACTGTGGGGATGTACCAACCCGGGAGTGTGTCACCGCAGGAGCGTGTGCTCCGAAGGTGTCGGCGCGTCCTCCAGAGACCCCTGGTTCGAATCTAGGATCGGGCGTTCTTTTTTTCTCTTCCCCCTCAAAGAAAAATACTTCGTTCATTTGACATCCTCATTGTGCCAACATTTTGCTCCGTGCAACACAAAATATATGTTGAGAGAGCACGGCGAGAGAAAGGAAGAGGAACCGATTGAAATTGACTGACTCAGGGAGAGAGAGAGGGAGAGGAGAGAAAGTCTATGGAAGGAGGGTTTATCTACAGCAAACGAGGGTTGGGACGAATTTCTATCTCAACAATATAGGTGGTGTATCGGTGTATCTAGTGTTGTGAAATCAGGCAAGATTCAGGCAGCACCGGATCTGGACGCTCCCCCTCGTACCGTGTAGGTCATTGGTCGATCTATCACCATCTGAGACACCCGTCTCCTTGGCACCTGCATATAGCCTCGATACGCGCGCGAATGAACGAGTCCTGCTTGGATGAAATGCGGAAAAAAGCTGTCAGTGTCAGCATATTCATATCAGTCGTCAATTCGTTTGTGCTAAGCTGCATTGAATTTTTGCTCCATTGTATGATTGAAGTCATGACCCTTGACATCCAAAGCCCCACTGGCGTCTAAGTGAAGAGAAAGATGCCCGGCTACGTGGTTCTCTCCAATTAGCCCGACAGCATGCAGCCTGCATTACAGCCCCAAAGACACGCCAATCAGCCGCTCATGGGTTTGTAAATTTGAACGGCTGCACTGCCTCGGGCGGCGAAAAGAGGGCTGAGTTCATCATAATACAACGGCGACTCTTCCTTTTCGAGTTTTCCCCTCCTTCTCCCAGCCCTTTGTCAATATTTCGCGATTCTTCATTTTATTGAAAAGCTGTCACTGGTGCTAGCAACATGGGCGACCCGCTTTCCGTTCCCGGAACTGCGGTCGGCATCGTCTCGCTGGGCTTGTCCGTTTGTCAGGGCATTTATTCATATTACAGTGCCTTTCAAGACGGTCCAAAAGAAACACAGAATATACTGCAGAGGATTGATGGTCTACAGAATTCTCTTGGTGTTCTTGGAAGTGTCTTTCAAAAGCATGAGAATCTGCGAACAGAGCCCCTCGATGTGAAGAGTGCCAAGCGGCAAGTTCTAGCATGTCAAAATGGCCTGGTACAATTGAAAGATATCCTGGACAAGTTCAAAGCAACACCAGTTGATTTGAAGCGAAGCTTCATCAACAGAGCGTCATATCCTTTCAAGCGTGATACGATCAAAGCGATTCTGGAGCATGTTCAGGCAGTGCAACTCAATCTGGACACTTCGCTCGCTGTTTTACAATTGCAAGTTTGAGCTTTTTCTTTATTCGCAATGTTTTTATTTTAACAAGTGCCCAGATCTGTCAACTCGCATAATTCGGAGCAGACAGCTCTGATATATGGTACCACAAAGCACATCGTCACCCAATCGACGAGGATCCATAGCCACATCGAAAGCGTTGATCAGATTCAGCAGGAGATGAATTCGAGAATTTCAGGGATTGAGAACAACTTTGCACTCATGGTAAGTGTCTCCAACCTTTTGATCTTGTACTCGAACTGAATTAAAGAATCTAGTCCCTTCATCTCAGCCAGCAAACCAGACTACTTTCTGATTCTACGGGCCTGAGCGCATCACACGATAACAATCGTATTCCCATCCACCCTACAGGATCCTTGATGGCAACCCAAGGAATTTCTAATGCTCGATCCCAGGGGCGCAAATGCACTTGCGCCTTATTGCCTGCACCTTCTAGAGCAAGGAAAGGCTTTTTCGCATCAATCTGGCACTCAACCCATAAGTTCGGATGTCCTTTTTACTTCCACGAGGAGAACTCAATTTTCGAAAGAAGATTGAAGTTTAGCACCCCTTTGTTCGGCACCTCTGTTCACTTTTGTCTTAAGAGTATCAGAAAGGCTGGGGGATACACAATTTTTCCTTGCTTGGCTTTCTGTCCGATAGTCGATGACCGAAAATTACCAGCTTTTCAGCTCGTTGATAAAGTGAGAGGTGATCTTTGGGAACACAGAGATACTTCAAACGTCTTCCAGCACCTCTTTAGAAAGTTGATCAATCAACTAAGGTCTGTATACGAGGAAGGCTCAGCTTCACCCAGAGATATCACTGCTTGGGGGGGCAATATTCTCCATGTGAGTGAAGAAATTGAAACAGCGCAATACAGTTCCATAGCTCTGACAAATGCAATAGGAAGTTCTGTCAATCCTAGAATATCTTCCCCAGGGGATGATGCCGGATTTCCATGACCTTGTCAAGCACATTGTCGAATTCGGTGTCCCACTAAATGAAACATCCCCGTTGGGGGGTGCATTGAACGTGCTTCTTATTCGAGGCAGCGAGTTCTTCAACCGTGCATCGGAGGTCAATCAAGATCCGATGGTGTTTCTAGTCTCTGATCTCGTGGCCTGTGGCGCAGATTTAACACATAGAATTAGCGAGACCACCATCGTTCCGTCGCACCCTAGTTGGGAGCCCGCTGAGGGCGGATTCGCGCGAGTGCATTGCTCAGGCAGCTATCTTTACGCGGTCACGAGGAAAAATATACATGACGGTATGTCCATATTCTCATGCAAAATTTCATTTTTGTGTTCCACAAGGGGTGAACCAGCTGGAAGGGAAGACTAATTGCGACCGAACATTCAGAATTTCATTCCTCTGATCTAGAGAAATTCATTCTCTCGAGATCAAAAGTAGACTTGCAAGAAGCTGTCTCATTGCCAACATTCATAGAATACCCTGCAGATAAGCAATATCTTGCAGAAATCTGCGTTGGGTGGCCATCAGGTCTTCGCATATTTTTGGGAGCTGGCTGTCATCTGAACAATAACAAGCTTCTACACCAAGCTATCAGATCACGCTGCTGTGAATCAGTTCAAGTGCTATTGGATCACAAGGATACAGTCTTAGACGAGGCAACTGTTGATCATGCACTTGCAATTGCAAACTTCGAGATTGTCAAATCATTGATGCTTTCTTTGGCCGGAAGAAGAAGAAAGCTCCAAGAATTGGCCAAAAGACATTTACCGGTTCACATACAAGCACAGCTCGCTTTATCAGAGGAAAGTCTACTTGACACTAATGCTATACAGGTTTACTCCGAACTCAAAGCATTTGGTATATACCTTGATCCATGCTTGAGGGTTTCTGCACATTTTCTGTCTGTGTATGAGTGGATTGATTATGATATCGATGCTGCAAAAATGCTTTTTGAGGCAGGGTTCCAGAATTTGGAAGTTGAAGAAGAGAGGGACAAAATCCGTAAAGGGTCAACTACGCTGATGCGACTTGCCAAGCGCCCTGGATACCGAAGACACGTCCAGAAAGTATTTGAGACTGTCCTTTTCCTTATCTCTAAGGGGGCTGATCCCTATAGAAGACGCTGTGGATATGGCCCTACGGCAATGCACTTCCTTGGGCGCAGTGTTTTTTTCATTTTACAGGACTATGTGACCGTCAAATTGGGAGTGTGGGCGGGGGCATACTCTCCTGCATGGGGCATGATTATTCCATCAAAGAAGCTGAAAGCGATAACCGAAATTTTACATCAAGAATGGTCTCCATTAGACCACAGAAGCTGGAGCCTTCTGGAGACTATCTTCGTGGATTGTCACGATGATGCATGTTCTTGTGCGTGCTCAACACAGGGATGTCTTCCAAGGACATGTTTCTTTGGGGAACTGGCTACATGGCTCGGCTCTTCGCTCTGCATTCAAGCTATGTCTGAGGTAATTCGTTTCCTCGGCGAGCGGTGGAGGGCTGGATCAGTGAAGGACTTGAATGATACACTGGCTCCAACCGTCTTCCGTATCTGCATGTTTGATCACTTGGAACTCACCCACACATGCTGCCGGAGGACCGACAAATTCGATGGTCTCAAGGAGGAGGAGCGCGCAGAATTTCGAGATGAAACTGAGCGCATTCTTGACGAACAGAGGCTCTTGATTGAACAAGTTGAGGATCAGACTGCCTTCTTCTTGTCAAAGTATCATGAGATGGACCTGGGGCTACCGGAATTTCTACTTGAATACATGTCCGTCGAGATCACGAAGAACCCCAAGGCAGCAGCTAGAGATGAGGAGAAGATGCGGGAGTATGAGCAGGAGGCAGAGAAAGTCAGGCGTCTTGGTGTTCTCTTGGATGAATGATGTATATGGCATTCGTTCTGAAGCATCGAAATACATTATCCTATTAAAACGTCTTTTCCACTCCGCTGGGAACCTATTCTCATTCTGGGCCTTTGCTTCAAGTGAAGTGCGGTTGAAAAATTGGAGACTTTCTTTAATATGTATTCTGATATCTATTTTGATGCTTAAGTGATAGAAATAGGAAATACAAGGCTCGCACTTGTGTGCGAACGGCGGGGTGCGTGCATAACAAAGCGGTGGCGAAGAAAGAACACGGGTATAAAAACTTAGGCTCACAGAATCATCGTAGGCCTGAATTGGGGTTCATCTGCGATATGAGGCTGGTGCAGATCAGGAACCAAGCCCCAGCATTGCTACTGTAGAATTTGGGAACATTCTTTGGAGAAAAGAAGAGCGTCGCGACTGATACATATCAATTAGTTCCTGACTTCAACTTAGATAACATGATCACGAACGTTCTTCCAAGTCTCTCAATAACTGCACCATTTCCGTTTCATTCCATTTCTTCGCCCACTCCAAAGCGGTATCGCCATTCGCGTCCTTCACGCCAGTGTCTGCTCCAAGACGGATCAAAAGACGGATGGCATCTGTCTTTCCCTGCTTTGTTGCAACATGCAATGCAGTCCCTAAGCTCATAGGAAAAAATCGCTGTAAAGTCGAGCTATCCTGATACATTGTCGCATTCAAAGGCGCACCTTTCTCGGTGAGTAACGATATGACATCTTCAAGTTCTTCGTCTCGAGATACAGCATACTGAAGAAGCTGCCCTTTCTGCACATCCCCTCCATGGCTCAGCAACAGTTTGATAACACTGAGATGTGCATTTCGAACAGCGTAGGGCAATGGAGTGCAGTCTACCTCGCATCGCGCGTTCGGGTTCGCTCCATGTTCCAAAAGCCAACTGGTCATCTCGGTGTCCGTTACTGCGTAGCTATGACGATTCTGTTATTGAAATGTTTTTCTTGAAAGCGGATCCAACATACGAAAGTACAGGAGGCTTCAAAACATCAACCGGTTCATTTATATTCCATCCTGCTTCAAGGAAACGTTCAAGGACGGCCTTCGCCTTGCATCTTGTTGCCTTCTGAGCATAAAAGGGCTTTATTGGGAAGCCATGGAAGAGAAGGTTTGAAACGATCTCGACTCTGTCATGTTGAATTGCTTCCCACATCACATCGTGAAGATTTCCAATATTGAAAACTTCAGGTTGAGACCTCGACAGTAGTGAGTCCATCGCGTCCTGGAAACCTTCCAAGTCCCCAATGACACACATAGAACGCATATTTTCAATTGTAGCTGATGCCGTATGACAAGGACTTTGGAGCCTACCATAGCTAGTGCGTTCCTCTTCTGAAAGAAGCCGGATATCCATAGGGGTTAAGATTGTTGTTCTGATGGTTTTCAACGGGGTAAAAGAAAGATTATCTGAAAGAGCAAGACCGTCATTTAAATACAAAATGAATGTTTCACAGCGGTGGATATGATAGATCACGAGCAGGATCACAAAGCCGAGGTAGAATCCGCACAGATTATTCGCGTCTTTTTCGTCACTCCCAGAGCCGCTCACTGCCCTATCAAGCCCCTTGAAGTCTCCAAGCCTATATACAATTTTCTCGAACCGCAGACATGACAGTTTGTGTAAGTGAGACAAGTAGCCAGATTAAAGCAACGAGGGTGGCTGCAAAAATTGTGCAAACAGTTGGGATAGCAAGCGAGGTCAGTGCCCCTCTTCGCAGCATCCATTGCACTGGAAGTTGGAGCCGGGGTTTCAGCAGCCTCTTCCTGGGCATATTTGGCTTCAGCGCTAGCAAAGGCAGCGTCCAGCTCAGTGCAAAGCTCATCGCTGGCGATAGCAACAACTCCGTCATCCTTATCCTTCAAGTAGTAACCCCCATTTTCGGGGAATAGAGAGCCGTAAGGGTGATCTTTGGCCATGTCGTTGAGGGACTGTCTATCGATAAGGACGATAGCGTCACTTGGAGGCGTGGCCTCGTAGCGGGTGAGGGCTTCGACCATGGCGATAAAAAGGCAGAGGAAGTGCACGGTAGAGGCAAAGGTGAGTTCCATATCGATTGAGGGGCACTTGAAGGTTCCTGTAACAAGTATGTGTCTTAGTCATCTCTAGTATTGTTCCACAGGTGTACCTCACAAATACCTTGTGATTGATTGAAAGGAAGTATGAGACTATGATAGAGATGGGAACATATGCCTTGTTTATAGCACTTGGATGTGACTAGGTCGGTCAACTGCCCTCCCTGGAATTAAATTTACAGTCAATGATAAGCAATCATATTACGTTAAATGCTCTTTGTATGTGTGCCCGCTTCGCAGTCTAATCAAGGACTCGTACAACCATCGTCCGAGGACGGAGGGGCGAGATCTATCTATGAAAGGCTTCGCCCGGTATTACGAGGCCAGAGGATGGGAAGGATCTGAGACATACCAGGGTCTCTCTGGGACAAGGTGCTCAATACTACATCCTTGCTACCATTGTGGCTTTTATGGTGGGTCCTGTGAGAATGTCCGAGACAAGCATACAATAAATGTACTCGTATATTCGTTAGTCAAATATCTAATAAAAACAAGCTTTGACCGGTGGGAGATGCCGCCGTTCTGGATGTATACGACCATGGGGAGGACATATTCAGTCAAGTCGTCTAAAGTGGTTGGTTTAGGATTGCTAGAGTTACTCTGGGAAACAGTTCTTATCCCGGAGAGTCATACGATGGTACAATCATTGAGTAAAACAGTTTTTAGTAAAACCTTTTGTGATGACGAGCAACAATCGAATTCAAATAAGGAGCCTAATAAAAAAGGTACATACGGAGAGAACCCCCGTTAAAGGTGCTCTGTTGCCAATGATCTCCCGACTCAATACTAGTATGTATGGATTTACCAAGAGATTGATAAATTGATTAGTGGGTCCAGGTGGGTCGGGGCCAAGCAGGGGGCCGGCCCGAACGTGACTACATACTGGTATATGCATATCCTGCCGAGAGATTCTCAATTACTTTTTGGTGAGCAAAATGCGGTAAAGAGTGCGAAATAAAACGAAAAGTATTGAATGCTGGAAATTTCGGTCCATCAGGTGATCTCTCGGAGATCATTTAAACTCCGCATTTCAATACATGATTTCTGACCCTTCTGGTATGGGTTGGTAATCACGTGGCTAGACTGGTATAATGCATGATGCAAACTATGCAAACCATGGAACCGTTGGTAATCCTTGGTTTTGATACACGAACCTATTATCTACGCGCCGAGGAGCAGGAGCAACTGAGACAGACTTGTGTCCCAACCTTGTAATGATTGTTTTAACATGAGTCAATTCCGGCTTCAGAGCTAGCTGTACCATGAGGAATTTGATCTCATTCCCATTTCGGCCTTTCCAGACATGTTTATTGCTTTCTCGTCTTCATTCCACTTCCAGCAAAGCCAGACAAGCTCAGCATCACCAAAATCATATTCGCGGCTTTTCCTGCACGACTGCCCTAATGTCTGAGTCTCCCAAGAGTGATAACTCCTCGCATCATCTTTATGAGCCCATCGAAGGAGTGGAAAAACTGGAAAGCTATCGCGTGGGAGGTTATCACTCCATGACAATCGGTGATTATATTCACAATCGCTATCAAGTGGTTCAAAAACTTGGTCACGGCACATACTCGACGATTTGGCTGGCCCGAGATCAAAAAGATGGCAAATATGTCGCCATCAAAGTGTGTACCGCGGATTCGAACCCGCTTGAATTCAGCGTCCTTTCAGAACTTTCCAACTCGCAACAAAGCTCTAGCACTAGCTTAGGAAAGAGACTGATACCATCGGTACTAGACAGATTCGAGGTTCAAGGATCGAATGGTACGCACCCTTGTTACGTGACAATCCCGGCAAGGATGAGTCTCTCCGAGGCGAAAGATGCCTCATATAACCGCCTTTTCCAACTGGAGGTTGCTCGGGCCTTGGCGGCACAGCTAGTCCTTGCAGTTGAATACGTCCACTCCCAGGGATTCGTTCACGGAGATCTTCATGCTGGAAATGTTCTCCTCCAGTTGCCATTTGACTTAAGCCAACTTTCTGTGGAAGGATTGTACAAAAAGTACGGAGAACCAGAATTCGAAGCAATAAGACGTTTTGATGGGCAACCGCTCCCACCGAATATCCCATCACGGGTTGTTTTACCAATCTGGCTTGGTGAGGCAAGTGACAAACTCAAACTCCCAGAAGCCAAAATCCTACTCAGCGATTTCGGTGAGGCCTTCTCCCCTGCCAAGCAACAGAGATTTGAGTCCCACACTCCTCTTGTCTCCCGACCACCGGAGATTCGGTTCGACCCACATAAGCCTATGTCATTCCCATCAGACATCTGGTCCCTCGGATGCTCTTTATGGAGCATCATAGGCCAGAACCCACTTTTTGACGGCATGTTCGCGACCGAAGATAGCATTACCTGCGAGCAAGTCGATGCACTTGGTATGCTGCCCCCGGAATGGTGGCACAAATGGGAGGGGCGACATGGTAGATTCACAGAAGATGGGAAGCCGATCAACCGGGATCCATACCGGTCGTGGGAGGACAGATTCGAACAAGATATGCAGGAGCCTCGAAAGAGGAAAGGCATGCCGTGTATTGAACCGGCTGAGAGGGATGCTATTTTTAAGACGCTCAAGTCAATGCTCAAATTCAGGTGTGAAACCCGTTCTTCTGCGAAGCAGATCCTCGAATGTGAATGGATGGTCAAGTGGGCTTTGCCCGAGTACGAGAAGATTCAAAGGATATGATTACAGCAAAGCTCTTCCGTGGCCTAAATCGTCTTGGTACTGTTTATGTGAATAATCTAGGCATTTCCTCGTTTTACTACTATCTATCGAAGAAACGCATTTCTCTACTATTCCGGGACATATTGCCTGATTCTAGCATAACCATATCTCCTTAAAATTTCATGCTCGTATGAATAAACATTATCATGAGAAGGTAAAAAATACAGCCGCTCTCAAAATCTGCTTGACCACAACACATCGAGAAGCACTTTCTCGGCCCCGCTGCCGAGGCAATTTTAAGAATGGCTGTAGAAGAGCAAGTGTGAGATGCGTTTTAAAGTTGTTTTGTCAATCAAATAGAGCACAAAGAAAAGCCTGGAAAGTTGCCATCTTTAGGCTTCGTCTGAGCTTGCCCTGTCTAAGTATCAAAATTGCGCCACTCGGTTTCCCATTCCAGCAAAGTCTCAGAAATAGACAATATTTGAGGATTTGGCCCAAGCAATTGCTTCTCCATAGCTAAGCAATCTTGCAGTAACTTGAGAGCATCGGTATTTCGACCTGTTGATTTCCGGGTGAAGGCCAAATTGGCCATACTCGTCAATGTTGTAGGATGGGCTTCACCAAAGAAAGATTTTTTTGTTTCCATCAGCTGCACCTCGAGCTTCTCGGCCTTCTCCCACTGGCCCAAGGATTTGTATGCTACTGCTAGGTTCTCCATGCTAGAGAGCGTTTTAGGATGGGCGTCACCGAGCTTCGCTCTATGTATTTCCATCACCCGAGTGAGGACCTTCTCACACTCGTCCCATCGACCTTGGTCTGAATATATCAACGCGAGGTTGACCATGCTTCTCAGCATGAAAGGATGGTCGTCGGCGAACCTCGCCTGGCTCAAGTTCAGTAGCCGCAACTGGAGTTTTTCGGCATCCAGGAACCTTTGATGACTCCTATACGCTACTCCAAGATTATTCATGCTGGAAAGCGTAGTGGGATGGGTTTCGCCGATCTTCAAGATGAGATCTTGCACCACCTTCTCTAATAACTTCTCGGCTTCGCCACAAAGATTCTGCTGTAGATGCACCAACGCTAAATTGCCGATAATCGCAAGTGTGTTAGGATGATCTTCACCAAGAATTTTCTTGCGAGCTTCCATAACCTGCAATAATAGCCTCTTGGCCTCCTCCAGCCGACCCTGTCTCAAATACGACAAAGCAAGGTTACCGATACTCGTTAGAGTGTCAAGATGATCTTCTCCAAGGTTTGCCTTGCGAACTTTTAGCACCTGCAATTCGAGCCTCTCGGCCTCCTTCAACATGCCCTGGTCTGAATATGTCGATGCCAGGTTTCCCATAGCCTTCAGCGTGTCTGGATGATCGTCGCCTAGTTTTCTTTTGCGAGTATTCATTACCTGCACCAAGATCCTCTCGCATTCCTCAAACTGGCCTTCGGTCGAATATGCGGTTGCGAGTAATGAAGTGCTTTCAAGCGTGTCATTGTCCTCTTCACCTAATAGATTCGCTCTCTGATTCTTTGCCTTCAACGCCATTTCTTTCAGGTCTGCGAGATTTCCACTTTGCCACGCATAACGCGCGCCTCTGTGTAATAGCGTGGCCCATTGGAGTAGACTCTGCTGGGATTCTGGACGCTGAGACATCGCTGATCGAACATGAGGGAAGAGTGATTGGCATATTTCCCAATTTTCGTATTGCTCTTTACGAGGAAAACTGTGGTTCAGAATGCTGATGAAAACATCCCTCCATTGGTCTAGTTTCCCATGCGATTGCAACCACACGCGTGTAGTCAGTTGCACTAGTCGATGCATCGTAAAGGAATTGCTATCACCCATGATAGATATCAATGAATAGTCTCTCAGAATTGCGACGTCATCTTCAAAATCTAAATCAGATTCGAATGTATCCCCATCACTGGAGTTACTGTAAAAATCTGGACTTGGGATGTAGTTGGCTGTAGGTTGATGCCGAATAAGGTTTTCTGGTATCCCTTGCCGATCAAAAAAGCTCATTAGAGAAAGCAAGTCCGCAGCGGATGGCTTTTTGTGGCGTACATGATCAAACGAAATTTGCCACGTCACTAAAATTGAATTCTTTGCTTCCCAATCCCGGTAAAGGTGACCCGCCTCTTTTGCAAGAAGCTTTGTCACATGGCGGTCACTCTGTTGGAAATGTCTCAAATATTGGGATACTGAACTGAGAGGTGCCCGATTGCGAATATAGCTGGCGGCCTGGACTATCGCAAGTGGTATAAAGTCGAGTTTCTCAACTAAACGCCGACTCTCTTGGCTTTCGTCAGGCTGATCAAGCGTCTTCTGAAGAAGTTCTAGTGCCTCGGACTTTTCCATTGGTTTGACTTCAATAAGATCCTTGTGCTGGACCATCTTTAGCGCAACCTCTCGAGATCGACTCGTGATAATGATTGAACTGTTTCCGCTTTTAGGAATATATTCCAGCAATGGTTTTCTCGGGGTGTCTGCGATGCTTGCGGTTGGACCTTCGTTACCTGCCATCGAAAACGAGCTCAGAAGCTGATCGTCATCCATGTTATCAAGGATTAAGAGCCACTTCCCTCTCTTCTTATCCCGGAGCCAATTCTCGATCAGTCTGAATATGTTAACTTGAGGATCGTGACGATCCTTGATTTTAGCCTGGTCTGCAATATCCCGGAAACTCTGCTCAAACCGAGCTTTGTTACTCGCGTGGACCCAGAAAACCCATGTTGTTGGAGATGCGGACTGGACCTGGTACGAGTATTCGATGGCAAGTTGCGATTTCCTTTAAGTCATGAGTAAAGACCCACGTGCTTGTCAGGCTACACTCACCCGACACCACCGAGGCCGACTAACGCTATCCGCGACCCTGGCACTGAGCTTTCCTGAATCCGGCTGAGCAGCGTATTACGGTGAACAAAGACTGGATCGCGTGGGAATGGGACAGTTGATAGAGGACTAGGCGGGGTTTCCGGTCGCTCTAGGGTTGCAAGCGGTCGTTAGTATATCGATCATTCAATCGTTCCCAGTTCCAGACTTACCTGGCGGAAGATGGAAATCCGCGTTGATTAAGCCACGGTTGTCTCCGATCTGAAGCCCTTGGTTGTTGCCGTGGAAAGATATTGATGCCATGATCATGTAAAACTGCGTCGTATAGAGTTCATTCGAAGTGCCATGGTCTTCTCCCCACCTCAAGGAGGGGCATGATGCGACCTCCACGATCAGGTGACCCTGAGGCTCTAAGACAGCAGATCAAACTAAGGCTGTCAGAGCAACCAGATCAAGCACAGCACGGGATAGCCAGCGCTAGCTAAAGCCCGCTTGAACATCCGTAATCTGACACCCGTTGTTCCACACTCCAAAGACACATCCCAAGCAATCACAGGTCAAATTGGTGCTATGATAAGCTACCACATGACGGTTCAGTCCTCGCGCCGCCATTTTTCGAGGTCCGCAGCATTCAGATGGGGCCACCAAGCTCCCAGTAACTGCGAATCACCAAGTCATGTGTATTTGGTGAAGCTACAGGGCAAATGAAGAAACGGACAGAACCGATAAATTGACTGCGGGGGGAGAAGAGAGAGAGAGAGAGAGAGAGAAGGGAGAAGCTGAGAGCCGATCTATCTACACATGGGGGCTGGGACGAACTCCCTACACAACAGTTTTGCCGCTTCTTTGGCGGACTATTGAATATACTCTGAATAGTCTTCTAATTCCACGAGTAAACAGTCCATGGCCAACTGGAGTCGTGTCTTCAAACCGCATGTCCCTATCGGAAAGGTCATCGGCACGTTCCACCTGGATATTGGAACTATAATCTCTCTACGAGTGTGAATAATATAACCAACGTAAACTTGGCTTATGTATAGGCACTGGCAAAAGTTTTGGTGATCCTTTATTTCAATAATGCTCAGCCGAGAAAGAGCCCGCAGTTAGATAACTTGCTGTTTTTTCCGCCATTACAAAAATGCAAGTCATGTCTTGAGCCTTCTGCCTTTGCCAATTGTTTCACCTCCCAACTAGAGATAGCCTCAAGCCGTGAATTGCGCTAGAAAATCCAGTTTCCCGATGTTCACCCCTTTTGCTCTCAATATATCGTATGCGGTCACAAGGTGGAAATAGAAGTTCGGTATCGAGAATCGCACCGAGTACTCTTCAAGGGTGTACTGGTACGTTTGAGTGCCAATTGGCGCCTCGAAAGCCTTCCCCTCTCTTCCAGCACACATGTCTGCGTCAACAGCCCTTAGTTCGACGACGTATTTCTCGATGCGGCTGTACAGTTCCTGGTAGGTTTCGTCTGGTGGGTATTGAGGTGGGATGTCCACAGAGGCAAGTCGGGCGAGGGCTTTCCCGATATTGTTTGTGGCTGTGACAACCTGGAAGGCCAGAGGCTGCATATCTTCCGTGATTCGAGCATGAAGAAGTTCACTGAGAGGGATGTTGTGTTCCTCTGCATGTTGCTCGCCTTTTCTCAGGATGTAATCAAGAGTCTCGAGGCCCCGGGTGAAAGTAGCGATTGTGTAGGAGTAGAATGGTGATGCCATTTTGGTATTTTGATCATATGCTTGGATCTCTTCTTCAACTTGACCGGAAAACAGAGTATTAATAGTTATTATCCTCCCGCCGTGGAAATAGGTTTTCTACTCGCCATCGCCGTGGAATACACCCGGAGCTCGGGGTTCCGGTTGAGGCAAGCCGAATATCGCTGAGCAGGGTCTGATTTGTGAATTCAAATGGCTCATCAGAATTCATGATGATTTGTCAGAAAAAAGCTGTGAGGTTTCGCTGGAACTAAATGCAACCCTCAGAGCCTGGTCGCAGGTACATAAACATCGCGAAACCTGGCCCTTAGAGTGAGACTCTTGGAACTTTAGAACAATAGAACACTCGTCAAGATCCAAACTTACTTACACTGAACAATGGACAACCCGATTCCTTCATCCCGGTCGATTATCACAACTTTAGAAAACAATGACAGTTCCTGAAGTCCTACGTCTGAACATGAGTCCATTCGGAATACCCTCGTCAAAGTCACTATCACATTCGATATGAAACGATTTGAGGGCCTACGCAATATCTTTACCAACGTTGCGTTGTCGGTTGAATAACCCGTTGGTGGGATAGTGTAGCTCGTCGTCTGCAAGCAACATAGTAAATGTAGTGCATCGATTTGCGTCTTGGCGGATGAAACCCATCAATCAGTTAATCAATCTATGCAAGCTACAGCGGCTTCAATGTTCATTTGATTTCGTTTAGTGAAAAGTGCAATACTTGTAATGGGACTCAATCAACGCTGGTATTGGAAATAGTGTAAATCTCAAATCAATCCTCCTCGTTCTCGCTCTCGCTGTAATCGTCTTCAACCCTCGACCTTCAATTGAACCGAATCCGAGTCAGAGTCATCGGAAGCAGATGAGCCATCTGGACCATCAGCTTCAGACTGATCGCTCTCACTGTCCACACTTGCTTCCGTCTGCGCAAGCCCGGCGTCTGCTGTTTCGTCCTCGGCACCAGTCTGATCATCCTCATTGTCCACGCTTGCTTCAGTCTGAGCCGGATTGGTGTCTGCTTTTTCGCCATTCCCAGCTCCAGACTGGTTTTTCTCATGGGCCACGTTTGCTTGGGTCTGGGGGAGCCCAGCATCTGCTGTTTCGTGGTCCACGGTCTCAGGTTGGCTTGCTCCAGTCTGGGCTAGCCCGGTATGTTGTTCATCGGGCTGTCCTCCGCTGTCCTTGTCGCTTTGCTCCTGGACAGGGGGTGGAATTGGCTGTTGGATCTTGCCATCACTCCCAATCCTTTGTCCTTGTAGAGCCCCTGTTTTTTGTGCAGGTTCAGGGTGGCCTTGTTCAGCCCGTTCCTCATCTGTGTTAGCCGTCTCATGGACAATGTTCTCTGGAGGCTCTTCTTCATGTGCGGGGATATCGCGTTCCTCCTCTTCTTCATCCCTGGCGTCATTGTCTGTTTCATCCGAATCCTGGTAAGCTTCATCCTTTTCATCTTCGCCTTCTTCACCCTGAACTTGCCCTTCTGAGTCCTCTTCCTCCTCTTCATCCGCCTCTTCATCATCCTCGTCTTCTTCATCTTGATTGTCGCCCTCAATACCTGTTTTGTCCGTAACTTGGTAAGCTCCTTCTTGTCCCTTTTTTACTTGCCCACTTTGAACTTGCCCTTCTGTGTCCCCTTCCTCCTCTTCATCCTGTTCTTCGTCCTCTTGTTCCTCGCTTTCATCGTCGAGATCCGCAGTCACATCAGCGGCTCCCTCTTCCTCCTCTTCCTCTTCATCTCCACTGTCAACCTGGACAGGAGCAGGCTGACTGAGCGGCTCCGGTTTGATCCGCTGGGTCGAAGGCTTAGCATCGACATCCATGGCATCACCCTCACTCTCGTCACCGCTATCAAGCTCAATCCCCTCATTCCGATCCTTGGTCTTCCGGCCATCCTCAAGGTGATCATCCTCTGCCTCACGTTCTTCAAGCTCTTGAGCACGACGAACCTTCCGCAGCAGAACAGGATCGGGTCGCAGGTCATGTCCACAGAGCGGAGTGGCACAAACAGGACATTTGATGTATTTCACCCGCCCTTGACCGCGACGTGAGTCCGGAGGCGCAACTGTCGTCTTACTGCTGTTGATCATATTTTCAATAGCCTCGCGCTCGAAACTGTGCGGGCATTTGGTGCTAGTCACGGGATCCTCAAAGGGTAAGAGCGTAAGTGGGCATTTGAGAGAGACTCTCTCGCGCTGAATGGCAATGTCGTCATCGTCCTCTGCTGGTGCTTGATTCCGACGAGTCCTTGTTGATACTCCCCTCGACTGAGCGGGGTCTTCCATATGCGAGAACCATGTTGAAGAATGAGGAAGAGGTGGCACATCGTCACTTGGGAATTTGGAGTCATGAACCATCTTGTAGAAGCCGATATAGTTGTTATCACCGGCGTATCTATTCGTAGTTAGTTGCTGGTCGGTTGAATCGAAGACAAATTCCCTTACCTCTCCGTCAAAGACATGCCATTCCACTTCTCAGTTTCGGCTGCAATTTTCGCCACAATTCGGCTACTAGGCGGATTCTGCGCATTGCGCTCCCTCGCCTCCTTCTCCTGTGGATCTTCATAGCTATCATCCTGAGGATCCTCAACTTCCTCCTCCTCGTCATCCTCATTGACATTGCGCCGTGAGCGCCGAGACCGAGTCTGTCTCACTCCAATAGCAGCCTGAATGGCATCTGCCTCCTCCTTCTCAACCTCGCCAATCGCATCCGTCAGTCCCTGCAACCGGGCACTGCAATCAACAATCGACCGAGTCTTCTCTTCCAACCGCGCAGTGATAGCTTCGACTTTAGTCTCTTCCTCCGCAAGGCGTTGATATTCCTCGCTCTCTTCATCAGGTTCCACTTCCTCGCCCCGACGCCGTTGATTCTCTTTCTCCCTCTCGTAGCGACCACGCGCATCAGCCAGTCTCTCATTCACCTCGCCTCCTGATGCCGTAAGCTTGTCAATAGCCCACGAGAGATGAGTGCGCAAGTCACGCAGGTGTTGTGATGAGAGTAGTGATGCAAATTGACGCTGGTCTTCCACAGTTAGTGGTGCCTCGGGGGCTTGATATGTGTATGGTCGTGGTGGGCGAGACTCGGGTGCCGCACGGCGGCGACCTGGAGTTGCGGACATGTTTGAGTTGTGGGTTTGCGAGGGATTAGCCTTTTATGTTTCGGATTCGAGTTGGGTTCTTTGAGCGTTTGCAAGACAAAGCAATGGCAATCCCGACGCGAGACGCGATGGAACTAGGCCTGTTTGGGTTATAGCGGGCGATAAGGCTTATCGGGTTATCGCTACCTACCTATCACTCCCACTTCTAGGTACTTTTGTTAGGGACAAGTCTCACTTTTACTACATACAAGATCATATACTGACATTGTCAGCATGCATATCCCATATGCAATGCTAAGCCCGAACACGAGACATCGAAGATGGGAGGCCTGATTTCCCGTTGCCGATCATCAACTCTTTTCACAACCCAAAATAATCAAATCCAATTGACCGGACGGAGTATAGCTTGGTATGATAGTGGCCCTATGATTCCACAGTTCAGATACAAGTGCCTTGGAACCCTGATGTTCAGAATCATGGAGACTCAATCTACGTTACCAGAAGCTCAGAACTGCTCCACCGCATCAGCGGCTCAAGCACCGCCAAGGAAATGGCTCTTTTCCACAGACAACCGCTGATTGTGCACAATAATGAAGGACATAGTGCCCTGGGGTATCTGCCCAAGGATAATATCGACTTGGCATATCGTCAGGTCTCTCCAGAGAAAGCTAGCTTTGCGAGCAGCCCCCACTAAGCCGGCAGATCACTATCTGATTTGCAAGCTATACGAGGAACGGGTAGTACAACCTTTCTACAAGCTGAGATGCACCTTGAGACACAGCATGTGGTTCAATGAGAAGTAGGACGAACAAACAAAACAGCCTCGATGAAAGATATAAAAAGCTCCAATTTCCTCGTGTAATAAAACGAATAGAACCAACATCCAAACAACCTAACAATCTAAATACATCCAACACAATGCACCTCCAAATTCCACTATACCTTCTAACAATCCTCAACGCCGCAACCGCCTGCAACCCCACCCAGCGCGACATCTCAGGCTCAGAAACCTTCATCATAGGCACCGACGGCCCCGCCCCAACCGCAACACTAGGCTTCGCCCTGAACCACATCGGTCTGGTTACAACAAACCTAGCCGAAATGAAAACCTTCTACGGCGAAATCCTAGGAATGCGCCTCCTCTTCGACGCACACATCACACCCGAATACACAGTGACATACATGGGGTATGCGCAAGGCGGACGAAATGGAACAGGCTTCCAAAGTGGTGCAGAGCTAGCAGCTTCCAAGAATAATCTATGGGGATTATTAGAGTTGCAGCAATTTAATGTCTCGGATGATAGATTGGTTGCGTCGACTGAGAGGACCAATACGTTTGGACATGTGGGTTTGGTTGTTCCTGATGTTCTTAAGGCGGAGGAATGGTTTCGAGGGAGGGGAGTGAGGATTTTGAAGAGTGTTACTGAGCCTCTTGGGGAGGTTACGGGTCCGGTGCCTAATGCTTTTGGACTTGGGGAGGCTGCAGGGTTGCATTTGAAGGCTAAGAAGGCGCTTATTGATGCTCAGGGGGTTATTGGGTTGGATCGGTTTTTGATGATTGCGGATCCGGATGGGAATTTGGTGGAGATTCAGCAGCAGGATGTTTAGATGGCTTGGAGGGTTAATTGCTTAGAGTGAATATGGATGAGGATTGGGTTGGCATGAGATATTATATTTAGCCTCATGGGATCTTGGTATGTTGAAGTCACGATTTTTCGTACATGGGTGTTGAGGATAAAGAATCGGTCATCAGAACCGAATGTTAGAGCATAATGGATATATTTGGACAGATGATCTTTGGGTCGGTGATGCCACGGGTGGGCGTATCATCTGCAGATGGCACGATAATTCCACGAGCTGCTCGTTTTTTGAAATGCATCTCACGTGGCCGAGACGCTGCGGCATGTTTCTAAAGTTCTTAGGGGTGATTTCGATTTCATCGATGTCCATCTGGTCGGGGATGCATCAGATTCTGGCTCTGAATCTCTCAATTCATTTTCGAGCTGATTCCCAGCCATTTCCTTCTCTTCCTCTAACTGGCTCTTCGGCTTCTTCCTCGGAGACTGCAACAATTTCATCATCTGAATGTGAATCCTCATCCTGGTCTCGCCTTGCCCTCTTTCCGGGGGCCTTTCTTCTCGCGTTTGGATATGAATACATGGTGAATATGGTATAAGAGATCCAGGTAATTGTGGCGGCCAAGTTCGAGACACAGGTGTGGTAAATCGTGCATTCTAAACCTTGTAGAAGCAGAATGCGTGGTAGAAGCCTAATTTGTTAGTTCTGAGCGTCAAAGCAATGAAGCTGGATGAAAAACTCACTGACGGCATCCTTCTCTTCCTCGGTCATATTCAAAGCACCAGTCACGCGGTCCCGCACACCCATGCGTTCACTGAGGGGGCCAAGCTCTGGGTGGTTTTTCTCATCTTCCCAGATGTCCAAGAAAGGCTTACGGTATTGTAGTTCCAGGTTGTAGTCCTCGGTCAAGCTGCAGAATCGTCAGTTTTCGGTCCCACAGAAAAGGTGGTTTGCACTCACGCTCGGAAGGCTTCCCAAGGAACAACGTATTCAGGGACCTCCTCGACAGCCTCCCTCATAAAGTAACTGTATTTCCAGCCAAAGGGAGGGCGGAAGACTCCATCTTCAGGGGTTGCGCCAGGGAATCGAACGCGGTAGATGTCGTTGCCCCATTCGGCCCGTGCAACCTCCTCAACTTCTCCATCTTCTGGGGCTTCTGGCTCAGCAGGTTTAGTAGCCTCGCCTTCTTTGCGCTGCTTGTGATACGCAGCCACACGGGTGCTGATGACGTCCGAATTGGGACACACACCAATGAAACGACCGCCTTTCTTCAAGGAGCCAGCAACATTGCGGAGCATCTGGCGTGTCTTCTCCTCGGTCTCAAAGGCATAGTGGATAGCAAACATAGAAGTGACGACGTCGAAGCCACCGCCGCCAAAGCGGGATGCCATGATAGAACCCCCAGGCCCAACATTGGGATCGATGCCGACCTGCTGAACGATCCCGATATCACCCAGGTATTCACCAAAGCAATCCTTGGGATAAAATTCCGCATGGAAGATAGGCGGAGGACGACGACCTCGTGGATTGCGACGACCCGAACGCATTTCATCATACCGCCCCCGTGCCTGATCAATTGAGACGTTGGCAGGGTCAAGACCAACGTAGAGATCGACCGTCTGCGGCGCCAGCTGCCACTTCCCGAGATCACCACCCTTGCCACAACCCAGATCCAGCACCAGAAGCCTGCTGTCATCAGCAGGCGGTGGGCCCTGACTATCATCCGCCCATTCCTTGGCGTCATCGAATCGCGCAGCAAATGATTCGTCCGGAGAGAATTTTTGAATCAAAGTACTCTTAACCCAATTGTTGAATGTGCGCAGACCCTTAATCTTGCTCTCTGTCTTGCGCCACTCGCGACCTCTCTCTGGAACAGCGTTGTAATGTTGTCGAACAACATCCGTCACACCGCGCTGTTGAGAATTGCGCATAGCATCCTCCTGCTCTGCACGCTCTCGCTCCTCTTGTCTGCGTCGTAGCGTTTCCCTGTCTGCGATTCCCTGTCGTGCACCGCCGCCGGGGCGCTTGCGTTGGCGTGGTGCATCGGGCGAGGGTGAACGGGGCTGAATGGGTGATCGAGATCGTCGGTCGTCTCGGGGCGCGGCACCATTGGGACTGCGGGAGCGATTGCGTCGAGGGAAGACGGATGGAGGTGTGCGTCCGCGCTTGCGGGCTTGGTGTCGTTCTTGCAGTCTCTTGCGCTTGGATGCAGCATGGGATAATGTCTCTGTTGGAGCATCTCCTTCAGTGGTCTGTCGTCCACCTTCTGTGGGGGTGTTTGTATTGCTTGTGCGGCCAGGGGAACGGGGTGTAGATCGCCCACCGGCTCCTTCGTGGTGCTCCATGTTGGCGATAAAGGGAGTGGTCGGCGAAGTGAGAGAGATGGAGCTCAACGCGGATGGTGGAAAGGGAGGAATTTAGGAATGGGAAAAGAAAATGTATTATCAAGTGAGAATGAAGAAGATATCTCTCTTCTCACTGGAGTGTTCAAGTGTTGAAGTTGAAAGGAATCGACCGGTGATCCGCAGGACAATTGAGCCCAGCCCCGTGACCAATCAAAGCGTCCAGCCCTAACTCTCAACTCCATCAACATCGGAGCTTGGATTTACTCTACGCTGAGACGGATGGAGAAAAAAGAAATTGCAAATGAAGGCTCGACAACTCAATTCCAAAGCTAAAGAGAATCGGATCGCAAATACAGAGCACAAAGTGGACTGGTTCTACCTTTGTTTATCCACAAGCTTCGATCCTGCCTTCGACCTCTCATCTTACCACTTCTGCACTATGAAAACGGTGTCTTCATGATTGGTGAATCGTCTAGGATCGATATAACCTCGGAATGGAATAGAAGAAAGTGATGTATTAAATTCGCTAAGAGATGCACGTTAAGCCCTGTTCATAAACCACACTCCACATAATGATGCAACATAAGCAAAGAAAAACAAAAAGAAATGATCAACTTTGGAAGAAGAAATGTTGACGATATATTAGTGAGGCACGTCTGGCAGAGCCGACTTTCGCTTGGGAGACTTGGTCGTGAGGACCTGCCGCACCCGCCGAATCTTTGCCCACCACTCACGGTCTGCCTTCTTTTTCGCGTCAGGGTTCTCTTCTTCCTGCTCCGGTTCCTGTAGTCTACTAGCATCGGCATTCAGTGTGTCGGTAGAGGCCATAGCTCGAAGTCTGCGACGATTTTTGACCTTAACTGCCTCTGCCACCAACTGCCATCCAGCACGTAGCTCAGCAGCCTTCTCGCTGGCTCGGCCGGTTCCACTCTGTGCAGACCTGTCGATCCAGGGGCAATAATCCATGTGTTCATCGGCCACATTCAAGGAGGTGTAGACGGTTACATCGCCGTTGTCTTTTGGTTTGTACATCCACAACCCCAAGCGACGGAAGCATGCACTACACCCGACTAGCCCAGCAGCTCCATCAGAAGCAGCATCCCAGCCAAAGAGTGCAAGTGCCAGCGCAGCTCGGTTGACAGGCTGTGATTTGGGCTGCACTGGCTGTGCAGATGGGGTGGAGGGTTGGGTGTCCCCGCTCGTGGTTTCAGACTCTCCATTCTCGATCGCGGGAGATTCAGTCGTGAACCATTCCTGGGGAAGACCACTGATGACTAAATCGAGATCAACTCCCTCTGGGGTCTCAATGATGTCATTTGTAGGCAGTTTGTCGCCCATCTTGGACACATTGGTATAGCGAGTATGAAGCCCCGATAAAGCAGTCTCACAATTAGTCAATGGGAGATGCTGGATAGTAGCTGGTTTAGTGTTAGCATGATACCAAGCAGGTTGAATTCCGAGGCGCAGACTCACCATCACAGGTTTTGTTTTTCCACGGGCAGCCATCACTATGAGAGGCGCTTAGCATTTTGGAATATTCCTCCACGAGTCTCGCACCTGTCGAAAGAAGCCAATGTCAGTTTTGATTCCCCCATCGGAAAGACTATCCTCGGCCACTCACGGACTTGATTTCTCTCCTCGACCTTCTCAATATCAAATCCATCCAGCTCATCAATCTCATCTGGAAGCTTCACCACTACCGCACCACCGCATTCACTGACACATGTCACCCGCATGGCATCCGTACATATCCAGCCATGCTTTGCCCATTTCACTTCATTTATCGGTGCCGGCTTTGACGTCCATCGGTCGACGCGACGGAATGTTTCTAATCGCTCCAGAAAGCGCTCGCGGTCCCAAGGGACAAATGTGGGGCGTTTATTCGAGTTTGCCGAGGTTATTCGATGTCCCGGTCGAGAAATCTTGTTTAATGAGCTCTGCACTGCCGGATTTGCCCGCTCAGCGCTGGTCAAGCGGACTTTCTTGATGGAGAGGTTGGCGGAGATGCGGTCTTGCGCCGTCGCGGGCGCTACTGGAGTTTGTTTTGGCGCATTTTCGGGAGTGGTAGGTTTGGATAGTGATTCCAGAACGCGATGGAACTTTCGTTTCTTTGATTCGACGGCGTAAGACATGCTGTGTTGCGATGCGCCCAGTTGAGGTGGAGATTAGTTCAATGAGTTCGAGCTGCGGCGATCACTACCCATTTTTGCCTCAGGCACCAAACATGTCATCCCAGTTCATTGGGGGCCAATTGGCATGAATTGGTAGATCACTCCAAGACTAACACCTTGCTATGCTCAAATCAGCTAGACTCTGCCCTGTGTGAAGTGTTGGCCGCGATATATGGAGGGTCAAATGCGCCGCCGCTGATTGGCCGATCAGCATTCCCCGATAATCGTACGATCTCCGAATCACGACATGTTTTCTCTCTTGACTCCTGTCAACTCCCCAACAATGGCTTCTCTGGGAGGTTCTCTGCCTCTATGGCGGAGTATTGCGCCCCGCATGGCCAAGGATCTCTTCACATGTCGCCAGTGCGTCCGTAATCAAGGCTACGCAGCCAAATCTATTCGCCAATTCAGTTCACCCCCGTCTCGCCAGCCCAGCAAGATTCAATCCAGCCTCTTGACTGATAAGAACCGCAACTTCTTCACCTCCAGTATCAAACGATCGACTGCCGCACCAACCGTCGCCGAGGCAATCGAAGAGGGTGCCGCAAAGAGCAAGTCCAGCTTCCCCAAGATCAGCGATAAGGCAGTCGCCTACTGGCTGCTCGGTAGCGCGGCAAGTGTGTTTGGAATTGTGGTCTTCGGTGGATTGACACGATTGACAGAATCTGGGTATGTGTTTGGCTTCTTGGTCTCCTAGAATTGAGCTCCGGATGCTGACGGGACAAATTCTGGCATAGATTGAGTATCACCGAATGGCGACCTGTCACCGGCTCTCTGCCTCCAATGAATGCGGAACATTGGGAGTCTGAGTTTGCTAAATACCGTGCCTCTCCCGAATTCCAATTGCTTAACCCGAACATGACCCTGTCTGAATTCAAGTCGATCTACTACATGGAATGGATCCACCGTCTCTGGGGTCGTTTCGTCGGAATGTCCTTTGTCCTGCCTGCTGTTTACTTCGTCGCTCGAAAGAAGGTCTCCACGCCCATGGCGTGGCGTCTCTTTGGTATCGCCGGTCTCATTGGTTTCCAGGGTTTCCTGGGATGGTGGATGGTCAAGTCTGGGTTGAAGGATGATCTCTTCGCCCCTGGCAGTCACCCCCGCGTGAGCCAGTATCGTCTGACTGCCCATCTAGGTGCTGCGTTCACTTGCTACGTTGCTATGTTGTGGAACGGTCTGGCCATCCTGCGCTCTCACCGGTTGATGGCTGATGCTGCTGCTGGTATGGAGCAGCTGAACGCTCTCCGCGATCCCAAGCTGGCTCTGTTCCGCCGCTCGGTTGCTGGAATCGCTCTGCTGGTTTTCACCACCGTCATCTCTGGCGGTCTCGTTGCAGGCCTTGATGCTGGTCTTATCTACAACGAGTTCCCATTCATGGGTAACGGCCTTGCGCCCCCCAGCTCGGAACTGTTCGACGCCCGCTATTCTCGTCACGAAGACCGCTCCGACCTCTGGTGGCGCAACATGCTGGAGAACCCTTCGATGGTTCAGCTTGACCACCGTATCCTGGCTACCACCACTTTCACCGTCATTTGCGCCTTGATGGCTTACACTCGTGGCTCCCCCGCCATGAAGCGTTTCCTGCCAGCACCCGCTCGAAAGGGTGTGCACGGCGTGTTCGCCTTTGCTTGCTGCCAGGTTGCTCTTGGAATTTCCACTCTCCTCTACCTTGTCCCCACCCCTCTTGCTTCCGCCCACCAGGCCGGTAGCTTGTTCCTCCTGACCTGGGTCATGATCTTGGGTAGCCGGGTATGGCACCCAACCCGCACTGCCAAGCTCCTGCAGATGGCTCTAAAGGCTCGGTCTCAGTACCCTGCCAGCGCGGCTACTTCTGCCGTGAAGCGGGTATAAAATTGACACCGGTTTAGTGTACGACTATGTTGATCAGGGTAGAATCGCCCTGGATTTGTGATACCATCTCCATTCACCTGTGATTCGAGCATGTCTCGAGTCGCGCTGTACAAATACATTTACTACGTTTGTAAAATAACAAGAAAAGCAACAACATTTTTCTATCCAAAGCAAATATCCTCCAATCCAATTGACCTCCAATGGCAGAATACCAATCGCCAACCCCATCAAAACTCCTCGCATCCAACGCGTTGAACCACAAACCAGCTCTCACTAACTAACCAAAACATCTCACTCAGTCAACTTCGAAGAAGGCCTCGCAGCCCGACTCGGGTTCCGCCTCGCAATGAAATACCCAAGCAAACGACCATGATCATCAACCGCAACCTCAGGATCATCACCAGTCCACTCATCCCCAGCAACAGAAAGCGTCATATCCGAATCCGTCTCGATTTCCTGTCTCTGAGAAAACCGCTCCAACCCCTCATCAAACCGACGAGCATCACTAGCCAACTGAACCAGCGCCTTAGCAGCCTCAAGCTCAGGACTCGAATAAACACGACGGTCATGAGCACCGTCCAGAACATCCCCACCAATCTCAGGGACATGTATTGCCCCGAATGAGGCGTGGGATTGGTCTCCGCCTCTGTCATTCTTGCATTGGTTGCAGATTTGCCAGCCGCAGTGCTTGCAGCGGGACATGCCGCTTTGGTTGCGCTTGTTGCACTCGTCGCATTTTGCAGTGTGGGCTGCTACTTCGGTGAATTGGACGCTTATTTTGCGGAGGCGGTGGCGGTTGCTTTCTGGTGCTTCGGCTTTGTGTTTGCGGGTTCGGGGCTGGGGTGCTTGGGGTTGGGGGTCTGGTCGTTGTTTCTCGGTTGTTGTTGAGCAGGGGGATGGGGATGGTGCCTCTTTGATTCTTGGGGAGTAGCTTTGCCATACTTGGAGTCGGGGGGGAGGGAGGGCTCTTTTGTTGGGGCTTGGAGGTTGCTGGTTGGTTGGGATGTTGTCGTATTCCTTTGCTCGCAGGGGGAGACGGACTGGGTACTCTGGGGTTTGTCAGTTTGGTTGCTTCATGGGGGAGTTTACTCTTACCTTCGTGAGAAGATGTGACAGGGTGGTCTCGCAATAGATCGACAAATTTCTATCGATTATCGATATCAGCTGGTCTTGTCTGGCAAATGGACTTTTTCTTCAGATACATACCCTGTTGGATCGGAATCCAGCCTCGCCATACGCCTATTGATGGTCAGAGATGATTCTCGCAAATGGATCGAGGATACAAACATTGTGACTGGGGTCAGGAGGGATCCTGGATCCTTGAAGAGGATACGGTGGGAAAGGATTATCGACATAGACGATATCTCCCTTTCCTTCTCCACGCCTCAGCCGCTCCCCTTTATCCTCAAGCATGTTGGCTTCGACTTTGGCTTCGAGCTCGCGGAAGGACGGTATGACTTGGTTTGAGTCTCGAGGCATGGGCATCGTTCTGGAATCCATGTTGGGGGAGATCATTGTGGGATGCCAAGAGAGCAAAAGTGTTGAAGAGGGAGATGAAAATGCAGTCCAAATGAAATGGGGTTGATGAAGGTGCTCAGATGTAAGTTGGGCTGGGCCATTTGTTTTATACACTTGACGAGATCGGATGGCCCCTGGAGGTTTCCGTTGAAGACAAACATCTTGAAGCCTTTGGGATCTACTTGACATTTGATTCTGACTGGGTTTTGGATGATCTACTTGAAGCTGACTTCGTGTTGTGTGGTCTGTGGTAGTGCCGTCTAGATCTATATTCGCTATTTTCGACATGGAGGTAGATCACTTCGCTTGAACGCTTCATATTCGAACAACCTCCAGGGCTGTACGCAGCTTTCAGCTGGACTCACTTCGTTTATTCCATGACATTACCGAACGCTTCTAAGGTTATGCTCGGGTTCAAGGTTGTCCGGCAAGTTGTAGATGAAGCTTGGAGCTTCCAAGGTACTAATTAAGACGTTGAATTAAGCTTGGATTGACTTTTTATGTTCATCACACAACTAGAAAAAATACGTGGCACTATCTCCCCAGATACATTATATCAAGAGCAAGTCACTAACATGATACAATGAAAAGAAGCTGAATTGGCTAACATTTTTGAAACATATTTATTCCATGCATTTATCATTGACAGAACATGTCAAACCGTAGACACATACCAAGCTCGAACAAGCCAAGTCGAAATCATGTTATTCATTTGTGGGCTGTAAATTCATAGTCAGTGATATCGGCTCATGAAAATTACAGGATACTAATAACATACGGATTCCTTCCTCGGGCTGGGGCTCGATGCCAGCAACCTCGGCAGCGGGCTTAGCATCGGCGGCAGTCTTGTCATCCTTCATCATGGGGAAAGCCAGAACCTCCTTGATGGAGTAGTTGTCGGTAAGCATCATGACCAGACGGTCGATACCCATTCCCCAACCACCAGTGGGGGGAAGACCATATTCGAGAGATTGACAGAAGGTCTCGTCGATCATCTGGGCCTCGTCGTCACCCTGGTCCTTCTGGTTGGCTTGCTCCTCGAAGCGGAGGCGCTGGTCGAAGGGATCGTTCAACTCTGTGTAACTGTTGGCGATTTCGAAGCTGTAATAAGGGTTAGTAGATAGATAAAAGCCAATCAGGGATGGTGTCATACCGGGCAGTGAAGACCTCGAAACGTTCGCACAGACCGGGGTGTTCACGGTGGTACTTGGCCAGAGGGGACATCATCTGGGGGTGACCGCTGATGAAAGTGGGGTTGATGCAGGTCTCCTCAAGGAACTCTCCAACCAGCTTGTCGAGCATGCGAGCATTGGTCTGAGGGGGAGAGCACTCGACCTTCATCTTCTGCAGCATGCGCTTCAGGAACTCGTTGGTCTCAGCAGTGTGGAGCTGGTCACCGGGAGGGAACTTCTCGCCGCAGGCTTCCTCGAGCGCGGGAATCATCTCAATACGGCGCCATGGGGCCTTCCAGTTAATGTTGTGGGTTTCACCAGTCTGGGTGGTGAAAGTGGTCTCGTATCCACCGGTGACGTGCTTGACCAGGCTGGAGACAAGGTCCTCAGTAAGGTCCATCAGATCGTAAACATCGGCGTAAGCCTGGTAGAACTCGCAAGTGGTGAACTCGGGGTTGTGAGTCAGATCAATACCCTCGTTACGGAGCTGCTTGCCGATTTCGTACACTAAGGTATATTAGCTCCACTGATCTCTGTAGAACAGAGGGATTGCCAAATTCGGCAATTATCACAACATACCTCGCTCCATACCACCGACAATCAGCTGCTTAAGGTACAGCTCGGGGGCGATACGCATGAACATGTCCATGTTCAGGTCGTTGTGGTGGGTGACGAAAGGCTTAGCGGTGGCACCACCGGCAATGGCGTTCATCAGAGGGGTCTCAACCTCAGTGAAGTCACGGCTGTCAAAGTATTGACGAATGAAGCTGATAATCTTGGCGCGAGCACGGAGAGTCTCACGAGACTTGTCGTTCATGATAAGATCAAGGTAACGCTGGCGGAAACGCTGCTCCTTGTCCTGGAAACCGTAGTGCTCGGAGGGAATGGCGTGCAGACAAGGGGTCAAGAGGACGACCTCGGAAGCGAAGATGGAGAGCTCACCATCATCGCGGTTCTTGGGGTTGGTCTTTCCGATGAAACCAGTCACACCGACGATGTCACCTCGGCGGAGGAGCTCGTGCTGCTCCTCGAAGGACTTTCCGGTGGCGTTTTGGGCAGCGCACATAACCTGGATCTTCACACCCTCGGCGCGGATGTCGTAGAAGACCAGCTTGCTACCGGCGGCACGCTTGGTGTAGATACGGCCACCAACGCTGACCACGGCGTCGGTCTTCTGTTCGCCCTTCTGGAGACCCTCATAGTCCTTCAGGACGTTGCGCAGATCGGTGTCGACCTTGAACTTGTGGGGGTAGGGGTTTGGCTGCTTAGTCTCGCGCAGCTTGTTGATTCTCTTGCTCCGAATCTCGAAGTATTGCTAAAAACAGAATGACTCATTAGTCCAGGTTCATTACCCCGCGATGCATTATAGCTGTGTCGCGCACTCCAGGTTCCCCGATTTCCATGATTCACTTACGTTAGGGGTCAGGTTGGCCTCGTCATCCTCAGCAGAGGTCTGCTTCTCGGCCTTGGGCTTGGGGGGCGCGGCAGCAGCCTTCTCCTTCTTTCCGGCTTCCTTCTCGCGCTTCTTCTGGCGACGCTTCAATTCGGTCTTGGAGACCTTCTCGCCAGTGACTTCGTCGAGCAGCAGGTTGGCCATTGAGGCCTCAGCCTCTTGAACGTTGGGATCCGCCATAATGTTAGCTGAAAAGCGGAAGTGGGATGGTGGGATGAGGGGACTTTTAAATTTCCTAGAGCGGGATATCGGCATGCCACCTGATTGGGCCCTGATCTATAGCATTTTACGCCCTGTACTTTGGAGCCATGACTCACGATCTTGTATTTATATCGACAGTTTGAGTCATTGGTTTTGTATTTAACTATTTTTCAACTTTCATGTCGGCCCTTTTCTTTGTTAAATTTCATGTTCAAGTGAATCCCCAATTAGGAAGGTAGGGCTTAGGGCAACGTTGTCCCCGCTCGGGGTTGTATACTTCTCTTCTACTTCTCTTCTACTTCTTCTGTTTTTACTCTACTGTATTCACGACTGGACTCTGCTGGCAAACTAATCTGCACAATCTGTTTCTGTTCTTGATTTGCTATCCATGACATCAATTGACCCTCATCTGCCCATATCGCCATACCACGCTGGCAGGTGCTACGGCAAGGCGACATGACGAGTAATCAAACACATTCAACACTAAAACACTAATTTCCCAATTCTCAACGCCGATATGCACCCCTGTGGAATCAGGCACACTCAGCGCTCTTGATTCCAAGGATCCACGTCGTCAACCATTGCCACATCCGGGCGGTGGAGCGACTCCAGCTCCTGTTGTGCCGTAACCATCTTCTCGCGTTCTTTCTGAAGGCAAGTACGGCGTTGCTGACGTGCCGGGTCCTCAGCCATCAACTCGAGGCAGCGGGTACGGCCTACGTGGGTCAATAAAGCCCTGGAGCAGAGATCCTGCTGAACAATACTCACCATCATCCCCAAAGATGCGCAAATTATCCCGAATAACACCAACCAGGTCATCCTTGCATGTATCGAACAGCTTCACATAAGTCGACTGACACAGAACATCTAGGAAACGAGACGACGCAATGTCGTAGTATGCGCGCGAGCTCTGGTCAATCATTAGTTCATGTAACGCCCATAGCTTGGGAAACATACCGCCATCATCTTGATCTCTTCCGAATATCTATCTGGTCCAAGTTGGTCCTCATCGATAATCCTCTTGATCTTCATTGGGGCTTTGGCATCGCTCATATCATCGCCACGGCTGTGTAGATAAGTACTGGCACGCGCATTTGCCCGACGGGCCTGCAGTTCCTTCAATGCCTTCGCCATGAAGGTTTGGTGGAGCTCTTTGGCCATTGTAAAGGGAACCTTCATTTCGGACTTGCACCATTCCTTGGATGTCTCGAGATGGGCAAGGCGGATCCTTTGCAGGTAAGTCTCCAAGATCTTGTGGAGCTTCTGATACAGGCCAGTTTGGTGATATTCCATAAACTCATCCTCAAGCACTTCCAGAAGCAATCTTCGCACAAGACCATGGGAAGCCTCGAGGAAGGTTACAAGCAGATCTTGCCAGTGTTCGACAGTTCTCTTGTTTAACTTCACAATGGCACGCGGGTCTAGCTGATTCGGGACACCGAGCATCTGCGAACCATTCCGCAAATCGGACAGGTACCGCAGGGTAAAAAGGGCAGGACGGCGCCCTGCAAAGTACGGTGTTTCATACGGGCTTGAGTGCTGTTGAAGCGGAACCTTCACATCAACATCATCGTCCACAGACTGCGAGGGCAATTTTCGCTTCTTCCCAGGCGAGGACTTAGCTTCAATGATTAAAACCTCACCGTCCGAGTCGGTAGGCTCAGAAAGATCTTCCTTGTCTTTTGGGGCACAAATCTCTAGGACTGGGCGGGTCTGACGCAGGGCGATTTGCAGATCTAAGACAATCATGTTCCACTGTTCGTGCAGTGGTTTATTTTCGTGCTTTGGCTGCCGCCATTTCATTGGGGATGATTCATCGAAGAAGTCCTGAATCCTTTTCTTCAAATCCGTTATTTTCTCGAAAAGAGTGATTTGAGCCTCCTCGGTGGGCGGGTTGGGCAGTCTGGCCAGACTCTCGTCGATGCTTTTCAACTTTTGGTCAATCTTTGCGAGAATAGAAGGTAGGCAGCCGATGATCTGATTCTTGAGCAGATCTGAGAGGGCCGCCACCAGATTCTTGACTCCGAAACGTCCTTCCAGATGACTTAGGCGAGTAGACCACGGATCGTTGGCAAAGAACTCTGCTTCCTCCATTCGCGCCATGTCGTGGCTAGTGCTTGGATTCGCACTGTTGTGGACCACATAGTATCCATGGCCGAGTTTGAAGCTGACATCTTGTAGAATCTCCTCCCATGGACCGAAAGCCCGCGTCGCCCGAAGATCTGGTTTCGTCAAGACACCCAGTGTACGCCCTGGGGCGTTTGGAATATCACGGACAAGACGGGCAGCACTGGAGTTGGTCGCATCGTCGGTCATGGGCAATGTCAGCAGCACGATGGAATTATCCTGTTCCACATATTTCTTGACCAGATTCTCAACAAGGTTCACCAGGTACCTCTCACTGTCTTGTTCGGCTTGGTTGATGACTCCGGGCAAGTCATAAAAAGAGAGGTTAGGATATCCAGGGCCAGAGATATCCAAGCGAACTGCGTTTGGCGAAAACTTGACCTGAACACCATGGGAAGACTGTGGATCCTGATCCGGGCTGAAGATATTGGGATTTACCTGGGGATTCAGAATCGCCAGCTGGGCACAGAAAATGGCCTTTGTAATTTCATTTCTGTCCGTCAGCTCAGCAAAGTGATGATGCTCCTGATCCTTCATCTTCTCCCAGGGCCCGAGTGATTTCTTCTTCTGGACTTTGGTGGTCCCCTTCGGAGGAACATGCATGTATCGATAGCACAAGTAGACCGCACACTTCCATGGGTCGTCGCTCTGAGTCAAATTGATCTCCAATGGACACCGGGTACAGGTACCCTCGGCCCTGGGGACTCGGATCTCCGAAATAGCCTCAATCAGAGAGCTCTTGCCGGTACTCTGGTCACCAACCACACATATCTTTGGTAGAGCGATCTGCTGGTCTTCGATGCCGAGGTGACTGAGGTCTTGGATCTTCTTCATCAGACTCTTCATGTCCGTGCTCAAATTGGCCAACGAACGCTCCATTTGGGGTGAACCCGACTGGCGAGGAGAGGGGAGCTCAAGTGCAATGCGTGCGACGGCCGGAAGAGTTTCGACATCTGGTACAAGTTAGCGTCATGAATAAATTCAACAGTAAGAGCTACTTACCCGAAGATGAAGATGACTCCACTTTTGGCTTGGGTGAGTTCTCATTCTGAGGCCACATTTTTCCCATGTTTGTTGGAAGCATTGATTCTCACGACTTGAGACGGCAATATGGTCTGAGTCGGCACAGTAGAGGGTGATAAGTGGAGTAATGTTGGTTCGCGTGACGAGTGACAGACAAAGGAGCAAAGAGGAAGATGGTTTGGCTTCAGAGATGCAGGTGAGGAGATACAGATAGCAAACAAGAGGACCAAGGATGTCAGGTCAACCCTAGAGGTAGTGGAATGAAAGAGAGGTGCAGGAGGAAAAGAGGAAGATACTCAAAGAGAAAAGAAGAGGACTTCAGGAGGAACATTAGAAGAAGAGGAAGAGCCAAAGGGAGAGGGTGATGGAGATGTTATTTTCACATCTGATGTAGAGATCTATATACTTAAGTAGATACTATATTCTACATTTTTCTAGGGATTGAATTCTCTCACCATCAATACATGCAATATACCTAAGTACAGCCTCATTAATGAGAATCCACTGTTTTATATTTTGGCCTATAGAATTAAATACCCAAGTACTTATTTTTCAGAGATCATCAGGTGGCCATCAGGTGTTTGGCAGGGTTTCTCAGTGCTCAAGTGCTGTTCACACTGTTCAGAGCCCTGAAAGATGTATATATTGCTACCACCTTACTACGGGCATGTCTACTTCAGTGGACAAACCTCACTCTGCATTTCAACAAGCTTAGGAATATCACAACCTGGTACTGAAGTAAAAGCTCATCCTCTCAGTGTTACAATCATCATAACTGTCACATCTATGGATTATCCTGAAGTCCTAGTCACAGAAGCGCAATAGCTAGGGCTCCGCGGCATTGTATTAGTAGAAGTATGTTAACAACCTTGGAAGTCAGCAATCTGCATTTTCCTGTAATTTCAAATCCAAATTCAACTAATTACCCCTTATTTATGACTTAGATTCAACCAAAAGAAAGAGAATGTCCAAAACAAAAGGAAATCCCTAAATAGGAATAAACGTCAGGTGCCCGAAAGCGTCGTCTTGGCAGAGAGCTCCAGTTCTCCTTGTCAAGATATTCCCCTCCACATCCCCTTGCATATTACCAGTCATGCTCCAAGTACCAGTGCGGGATCAGTCCCAAGCCTCGACCAAGGCTGTTATCCTGGTAAGTTGACTGCTTGATGTCTGTGCCCAAAGCTGACCCCTTGTTCACAGGTCGGAGGCCCCTCCAGAGGCACCCGGTTCCGCCCATTGTCGCTCGATGTGCCCAAGGTATGCTCTGAGATCGATTGCAATGGCATCCAGCGCGAATTGACACCCCTTTAGCCCCTATTCGAAGTCGCCGGCCACCCCATCATCCATCACTGCCTAAAGGCGGTGACCAAGGTCCCCGACGTGCGTGAGGTGATTCTGGTCGGATACTACGACGAGAGTGTCTTCCGGGACTTCATCAAGGATGCCTCGAAGGAATACCCCCAGCTTCGCATCGTCTACCTGCGCGAGTATACAGCCCTGGGTACCGCCGGAGGATTGTACCACTTCCGCGATGCGATCCTCAAGGGCAAGCCAGAGCGTCTGCTGGTGCTCAACGCCGATGTCTGCTGCTCGTTCCCGCTGGGCGAGATGATGAAGCTGTTCGAGGAGAAGGATGCAGAGGCAGTGATTCTGGGTACCCGGGTCTCCAACGAGACTGCGACCAACTTCGGTTGCATTGTCTCCGACTCCCACACCAAGCGTGTCCTGCACTACGTCGAGAAGCCCGAGTCGCACATCTCGAACCTGATCAACTGCGGTGTCTACCTCTTCGCCACCGAATGTATCTTCCCTGCCATCCGCAGCGCGATCAAGCGCCGCACCACCCGCCCCCGCCTCCTTTCGTACCCCTCCTCCGATAACCTGGAATCCTCCTTCATCGCCACTGGCGACGATGAGGATGCTGAGAAGAGCGAGGTGCTCCGTCTGGAGCAGGACATTCTGTCCGATCTCGCTGACAGCAATCGCTTCTTCGTCCACGAAACCAAGGATTTCTGGCGCCAGATCAAGACCGCTGGCTCTGCGGTCCCCGCCAACGCCCTCTACCTCCAAAAGGCGTTCCAAGCCGAGTCCTCTGAGCTCATTGCTCCTTCTGCCACCATCGTGCCCCCCGTCTACATCCACCCCACGGCCTCTGTCGACCCTACCGCCAAGCTGGGTCCTAATGTCTCGATCGGCCCTCGCGTGGTGATTGGCGCCGGCGCTCGTGTCAAGGACTCTATTGTCCTTGAGGATGCCGAGATTCGTCACGACGCTTGTGTCATGCACTCCATCATTGGCTGGAGCAGCCGTGTCGGTGCCTGGGCTCGTGTTGAGGGTACCCCTATTCCCGTTGGCAGCCACTCCACTAGCATTGTCAAGCAGGGTATCAAGGTGCAGAGCATCACGATTCTGGGCAAGGAGTGTGGCGTTGGTGATGAGGTTCGCGTACAGAACTGTGTGTGCCTGCCTTACAAGGAGCTCAAGCGCGTATGTTTCCCCCTTTTCATCTGATCTTATTGTATGACCCTTTACTGACCCTTCTATAGGATGTTGCCAACGAAGTCATTATGTAAATGGGTTGATTTCCGTGAATCTCTGATCAACCTTGGAAACCCGTGATCTTGTTACGAGTCCATTGTCGATTTCATTGTCGAATTCGTCTCATATCTATCTGGTTGGATGGTTATTTGCTTCGTGAGCGCAGCCGATCTACAAGATCTTTTTTGTTTTAAAATCTCCCAAATCAGAGTCGTTAGAAGTCTTCATTGCTATTTCGATAAAATTCCCCACGGAGTACGGAGTATACAAATTTGAGCCCTGAACCCCCCAAACGCCATCAAGGCCCATAAAAGCTATATACAGACCAATCCGAAATCCGCTCATGAAATCCAAAAAATCATACATCATTCACCGATACATCGCAGGATCATACCCAGTCTGCTCAGCAGGTCTTTGATACACTTGATCCTGCGACCCAAACCGCACCCTCTGCCTCCCCCCATTCTCATGATCATGATACTGCGCATCATAATCCCTCTCATGCGCACCATGCTGATAATCATAGCCCTGATTTCCATACGCATTCCCATAATTGCCATGAGTATTGGGCAAATCATGAAAATCCTGCAAGGGCGTATCATCCCTTCTATCATCCATTTTAGCATCAAAGGCCCCCGAATCATCCAATCCAGGCTGAGAGCCCATAGCACCGTAATTGCCGAATCGAGTCTCTCGTCTTCTGACAACAACATCAAGCCAGATTGCGGCAATGTGGGAAATAAGGCCTGTCACTGTGAATGTGAACATGGCTTTGTAGGATCTGCAGACTGTTATGCCTGCTGTGTTGCCCCAGACTGCTGTTGTGCAGGATGTTGTTATTGAGCCGGCCATGCTCCAGGACATGAGGGCTAGGCTTAGGGCCCAGAGGATTGTGAGGATTATGTTGAGGGCGATGGCGAGTTTGGTGGAGAGGCTGCATGTGCAGTTGATTATGGAGGTTAGGATTAGGTTTGCGAGGGAGAGGGCGGCGGAGACGAGGAGCTGGTTTGTTAGTTCTTTTGTTTTTTGTGTTTTTTTTTTGTTTTTTTTTTTGAGAGAGAGAGAGGGAATGGGAGGGGACGTACCACGATGAAGGAGTAGGGGAGTTTGAAGCCATCGGCGTGGAGGTGGTAGATGAATACGGCGAGGATGACGCCGACGACGAGGGAGGAGAGGAAGATGAAGAATCGGATTAAGTGGAAGGGGAGAGGCGGATACGCCGATGGCTTCACTGAGGAGCGCATTCCGTGTGGTGAAGTTGAAGAAGAAGAAGAAGAGGAAGAAGAGAAGTTAGAAGTTGCGGAGAAAAGGTAAACACTTGCGTACGTCACTGGCTATTTTTATCTGCAGGCTGTGCTTTTTTTCTTTTTCCTTCTCATTTATTATTTCACTATTATGTTATAATGTATTCCTATATAATGTCTTATTTTTTATTATCGAGGAATCACATATTAAACAGCAATATCCAGTCCATTAAATAGAATATTAACTAGAGAGCAGTAAAGTGCTAAGACTAAAGACTAAGGACTAAGTATCCAGATCGACATCGCCCCACACGGGATGCCCTAGCAACCCTTTAACTTAACTGACACTCGATTGACTGACACTCAAAGACATGATACTTGTGCTAATAGTTGAAATCCTCATAAACCACCTCCTTCCCCGAAAGCCAATTCAACACCATCCCCTTCAAAGCCACCCCAGCACACAAATACCACCTCTCCGCCACAACATCCAAATCCCCAGCCCGCATCCTCCGACAGACAACAGTCGCAGACATCCCGTCCCGCCGATCAGGCCCCACCCCAGTAAGAAACAAAGTCGTCGACGACGCCAACGCCGGCCAAGTACGGAAAGTATCCTGCACCAGCCCAATATCATCAATCCCAATAGACCAGTACAGACGCAGCAAGGAGATATCCAAATCATGAAGCTGGGCAAGCAGCGGCGTAATGCCAATTCCACCCGCGATGAAAGGCGTGAGTCCCGAGGTGGTGATGCGGAAACTGCCACCGAAGCCTTTGAGGGGCACTGACAGGGCTGCTCGCTCGGCCACGCGGAATAGGTAGTTTGTTACTGGGCCGTTGCGGCGGATCATCATTTCGAATTCGTGGTCGGCTGGATAGGAGGATATGGTGAATGTGCGGACGAAGTCGTCGTTTAGACTGGTTGGGTCGTCGTCTCGCATGTGGCTGTAGCCCATGTTTAGTTCTTCTTCGAAGGAGAGGGTCGCGTATTGTCCTGCTGTCCATGATTGTGGGGTTGGGCTGGATATGCGGAAGCGGAAGCGCTGGATGGATGGTGTGATGATTTCTTTCTTGATGAGTGTGGCTGTTGCGTCTGTGTTGTTGGCTTGAACATTGGGAATCTGTTTCTCGCAAACGTGGTACCGCACACTGGGGTTATATGGAGATAGCTCGCCAGTGTGGCCGCGGAAGGCTAGTCCATTTTGAACGAATACTGCTGCGTCAACAGTGACCCGGACAGCGAGGTTGGATCGAGGAAGTACGTCCGAAGCTTCTTTCCCAACTAACAGTTCCGTGCGACCTGTCAGGTAGAGGACATTGCCGTTCTCAAAGTCCGGCACGACATAACCTGCCAGCGGGGTGATCTGCAAATTCCCCAGTGTCTGATACAGTCTGTTTCCCGAATACTCCGGGTAAACGAGAACTGCACCACTTGACTCATTAGATTGCAAACGCACAAACCCAGCAGGACCACCACGGATATTGGTATCCATGGTACTTGTTCCACGGGAGGAAACAAACACAGTATCTGCGCGAGACAATAGCTCCACTGCTGCAGGAGTCAGTTGCGGTTGATCTGACAGTAGCTTTGGGTCAGGCTGTGCAGGCACGATCCGTCTTTTGTTCAGATACTTGGGACAATTGCCCATGCTTTCTTCGATGTGAACGACCAGCTGGGCCTGGTCTGTGTAAATCGAGCCTGATTTCATTCGCCCGTACAGCTTGACTCGTCTGCGATGCTCTAGGTCAATGGCAAGTCCCGAGACCATCTTTCCTTGATCGGTATCAGCGTAACCCTCCCCGTTGGCGAGGAGGGCTCGGGCTACTGGGTCATATTCAGTGTCCACCTGCGTCTGCAGCGCAATGGAGGAGTCTGCGACTGGCCCTGCGAAGCCTTCTGTGCCTCCCCAGATTGTTGACCACGGTCGGCCCTTAGTGTCGAGGGCTCCCAGGGCTAGCAGGGGGGCTTGTTGGACGAGGAAACCTGCCCCGGGGCTGAGATACGGGGTGGTGGGGTTGTCGCGGCGGGGGACGTGGAGTAGCCGCTGGACATGCTCCTCGCCTTCGTGCCAGGGGAGAGAGATATAAGCCATTGTGTTGAGATTGGGATTCTTTTGAAATCGATTCCCACTGATTCTGGAGGGGTTTTAAAATCGCGTCATCCATGACAAATACGAGTATCTCGCTCTAAATGTCAGCAATGTTCTGCATGTTTCTCTGTTCAGGGTCTAGACGTCTACTTGTCTACCACAATTAAGTGCTCGTATTCATCTATGCTTGGGTAGCGAATCTTCCCTTGGGCTTATATTTTTCTTCCATTCTGCTCCAATGAGGGTATTTGAATCATGCTCTTAGAGTAAAAAATAACATAAGTCTACAACAGAAATGTTTATTAATCATTTTCAGTGTCCTCGCGCCGGTGTTTGCGCCGGTGTTTGAAAATAGCTAATGAGAATACACTAGCCCGGCCAAAGAATCACCGAATTGAAATCGATTCTAGGATCTCAGACTTCACAATCTTTCATCCAAATGGAAGACATGCTCCGGGTTCACTCCAAGATCCGAAATCGGCAACTGAGAGCCAGACGCAACACCAACCGTCTCTGGAGCAAGACTCCACGATACCTCCGAGCTGAACAAGCCCGGATTAACACATTGCCACGCCCACGCGCTGGATGGGGATAGTGAGAATGATGCTGGTTCTAATGCTTGATGCGTCAGTTGTATGTGGTAAGAGATGCATGGGGCATGGTTACCATCAAAATCAAATCCAGAGATTAGCCGGGTCAAAGTATCTCGACAGCGCGCTATGGTTTCACTACCCTTGTTTAACCCATTGAGGACTTGCATGGCTGTCTCAAGTAGACCCCGCAAGTCGGATATGGAAATGCTGGATAGTTGTTCGGAGTGTATGGGGATTCTTTTGATGAGAAGAATTCCTAAGATCGCGAGAGAGGAGTTGAAAGCTGCATAACTTCATCAGTATTGGTAACATGCTGGGAGAAGGGATATATACTATAATAGCAAGAGAACCACCAAGCCCCGAGCAGATTTTGCTCATTTCTCGAACTGGCCATGATATTCTTGCTAGTTTGGAGGATATCGGCACATGTGCGGACTAAATCTGCCAGTAGAACAGCTCCTGAATTCCGTAGCCATTCGGTTTGGTGTTGGTTTGAGGCTGTACTACCTGGCAGATCGAGGTATTGGCTGAGGATTGGGCGTAAGATGAGTATTCTTGCACCGAGGAAGCGGAGGGAGAGTAGGACGCGGAGTCTTGCGGTTCCAACCGTTAAAGGCACATCATCCAGCGTGTCCTGGGAGGTGACGATTTTTAAACAAGAGGGCAGATTATCCTGCCACTGAGCTAGCTCACAGCGCAGCTTAGAGATCTGGTTGAGGCTTTCATTCATTGGGAGACGGGTGCGAAGCCCGAGATTTTGGTCATAAAGACACTTAACGGTGTCGCCCATGATGTGAGTAAGCGACCTATAAAGTCAGTCGGATTGCAAAGGTCATTCAAGTTAAAAAAAAACATACATCATAGCATCAAAGAAAGCCAGGCTGGACTCAGTCACACCCTTGGACACATTGCTGAATGGTAAACAGGGACTGGCCTCAAATCTGACATGCGACAAGGGAATCAAAGGGGGCCGGCCATAAACCACGCTCAGAAACCTGATCATTATCAGTATAACTCTCCACATACGGACTTTGAAAATATAGACACATACCGGTCATTGATCACACACCAATACCATGACCTCCTGCGCACTTCCCGGTCGATTTGCGACGTGCCTTTCGAGCCCACGACATGTAGACCGAGTTGATATGCCCCTTTCACAGCTAGGCCATGCAATGACCAGGTCAGCGACGAAGAAGTTGTTCCTTCTAGGTACGTTTCCATCAAAAGGAATAATTGCACTACAAGCATCAGTGTGAGGTCAAGCGTAGCTTTAGAAGACGGTGTGCCATACCCATTTCCAATGAAAGACGCCCCAGTATATCTGGTTTCACCAATTCCATCGCCTTCTCAAAATACACACTGGCCCTCGTAGCCCGTTCGATATTCGGCGAAGTCGCCGTCATGACATTTGTCGCAAGGGCAAGCACGACATTCAGAGTCCCCAGCCAGGATCTCCGAACACTCTGGATCCCATCAATCTGCAGCTTCTTGTACATTTCCCGGAAAGAGCGTTCATGGATGCAGGGAATCATGAGATTGACGGTGGTGAAAAACAAATGCAACAAAGCGTCTGCTTCAGCTTGAGGGGGAAGCGCGAAGGGATCTACGCGAGTTCTTTTTGGAGATTCGGGTAGATTGCTTATACTCGAGGGTCTCATTAGGAATGCATCGAATGAGTCGTAATTTGACTGAGGGACATCAGGGACATCCATGTTTGAGAGAGGTAAATTGTTCGGGTTGGCCGGATAGACAACGGCATGAATGAAGCTCAAAAAAGCCACATTGGAAGAAGCACCTTTTACATCGTTAGCAAGGGATTCATGAAATGTTCACTTGAGTAACTGGTGAAGAGAACTGTACCGAAATATTCTTCTTCATCAGCGCCATCTTTAAGTGCCACGGCACCCATACCATCCACCTCATCGTCTTCATCCAACGGACCTTTCATTCTGGGGCTGGGTGGAGATTCACGCTCCTTCTGAATGGTACTAGACGTGGCAGTATTCATGTCACGGCCATCGCGCTTCTCTGTCACAGATAATTGCAACTTTTCTTCTATTGCCTTTAATCGCTGCTCAAGCAAACTCTCCTCTTGCCTAGAAATATTTAGATTATGTTGACATCCTAAAGGGCTCGACTCACTGCTCACTGCTGTCGGGTATTGCTACCTGGCTGTGCGGCTGCTCATATCGGCACTCTGTGTCGATATCTTGGCATGTCGAACACGGCCGTGCGCCATCGCACTGCAGAATGATTCAGCGGAGTCCAAGATATAATTGTTAAATGGAGTACATCATACACGGGACTTCCGGACCCGACAGGACCGACATGCCACAGATACTCTTTTGCGTTTCCGACTCTGTTTTTGTGTTCGGATGTGATCGGAACCACCCGAAGATCGATGCTGTGACATGAGATATAAGAGAAGAGCTCGAAGTAATCACAATCCAAGGGAGTTGTAGTAAAAGGCCCGTCTTCTGAGGGTTATTTCTAAAGGTTGTTAAGTTCAATGGGATTTGAAGTGGGGAATGTGGCCCCTTTTTTCTTTTTCTCTGTTGCTGTTCGCAGTGCCCATGGCTATGTGTGTGCCCTGTTGAGGTTTTGCTATGCAAAGGGAGAAACCTTCTAAAGTTGGAATTATGTTCTCAAGTTGACAAACTGGCCTACTTAAGTACGCTAAGCCAAGGGATTTTGTACGGTTATACTGAAACAGCTTGATCTGCCGGTTCAATGCCGTGTAAACCTAATCCTCAGTCAGTCCGTCGCCAAGCTAAGTAGCACGTCAACATCATCTAGTACTACAATGATCCCTTCATGGATGTTGAGAGTCTTCCTCATGACTTCTTGGGGGCTGAACTGGCGAACAAACATCGCTAGAACGATTTTCTGCTCAATCAGTGAGAGACTAGACAGGATCAGCGCCATTTGAGCAGTATTTCGTCAAGTGGTGGAAGAAAGCCGACATCTCTTGCTTTCGATGCTCATTCACTAACCATCGCGTTGGGGTGTACGTGGTCGGAGCAGGGAATATGGCCTCATTATGGAGGGCATATAAAGGTGTCGCACTCACTTCTGTCTGCAAGGGTCAGCCTGAGATAGGAGAAAGAGGGATCTAGGGGCGTTCAAGGTTCAGTTGATGGTAGACAGAGATAGAGAGCCCTGGGGGGATCCGTGGATCGAACAAATTCATAGCATTTACCAAACTCTTGATGGTCTCACGAATCAGATGTTGCAATAGCATCACGATGTTGGATGTCATGTTATACACAAAATTGTAAGAAAAGAATACCCCGTGATGCGTGCGCCAAAGCAACCCTATCGCCGTGAGCGATGATAATAGGATTTCCGTGGCGAAACTCAGGGGGAAGCCAGAGCACGCATCTCCCGTTCAAGGCTATCCATCCATCAAATTTAAGGTAGATACGTTCTTCCCTCTGGCGTTGTTCCCTCTGGCGTTGACGTTGTTCCCTCTGGCGTTGACGTTCTTCCCTCTGGGGTTGTGGCAAAACTACTAACCCTAGTGCCTCATAGTATTCCAGATCTGGGGTTTCACCTCTCTGTCCCACTTCCCAATCATCTTCCGAATCACCTCTCTGTTCCACTTCCCATTTTGGATCCACAATGCTGAGTTCTCTTTCATGTATTCGAGCCTTCCGTCGCGATAAAAATCTCACATGGAATGGGTTTTGCTGTCGGATATCCTCACCAGGACCCAAGACACCCTTGTCAGTTCCCAGATATGGACCACCATCAATAAACCCCAATTTCGTAATATCACCAACATCTTCCCAGTATCGTAGCTCAGCACCGGTGGTAACATCCCACATAATGACTGTGCTGTCCCAATGACACGCTAAAAGACCGTTGTTGGAGAATGTCAGCATGAGTGAGTTTGGTAGCCAAGGCAGATCGCGCCAGCGAACAGAAAAGAGAAGGGACGTGATAGTCTGCTTCAAGGCTCCTGTTCTCATGCTCCAAACCAATATTCCTTGGTTATGGGAGATGATTGTTGCCACCCACTTGTTGTCATCTGAGAAGGCAACCGGAAATTCAACCCAATCAACCCAGGCATCTTCACGAGGGATATCAAACTTGTACCTCACCTTCCTGGTGCCCGTCATGAAGTCCCAAACGGAAAAAATATAGCCATCATTGGATGCCAAAATCTGCCCATTAGGCGAGAGGAACATCTTATTCGTTTCAACACGATTCTCCAGGAGGGCCCGATCAGAAAGATCCCATTGGCGTACTAGACCATCCCGGGATCCAAAAGCCAGTATAAGACAGGTAGGGTCAGGTACGAAGGCTGCGGAGTAAACTTCTCTCGAGCTGGAGCCAATATCATGGTCCCTTTTCCATGCGCCTTTCTCATGGCTCCATATATAGATCTTTGATTCTGACCCAACAGCGAGCAACAGAGAGCTATTGGGTGAGAAGACAATCTCACTTAGTCGAGCTTCAGAGTTCGTGATCTCGCAAGCCTTGTCTCTTTTGATATCCCACAGGTATGATGGCGATTCATTGTTCATCATGATGGCTATTGTTCTGCTATCAGGGGAAAATATTGTTTGATGAATGCCATGAACCATTAGCTCAGAGCGCAATACTGCCTGAACAGGGTCCCAGAGTCGGACAGTACCGATGGAGACAGATGCCAGTAGCCTACTATCGGGGGAAAACCTCACTTCGAGGATTTCGGTCGAATGGCCCGTCAAAGTAGCCGTTAGCCGACCCGTCAAAAGCTCGAAAAGATGCACTGTGCCATTTTGAATACCACAGGCCAGAAACTGTCTGTCACAGGAGATCGCGAACGAGCAAACAGCCCCTGGATTGCTCTTCAAGTTGCGACTCGGCTGGTCTCCATCGAGGTCATGAAGAATCAGTCGGCCATTTGTAGCCAAAGATACCAATAATTGGCCTTTATGAGAGACTTCTGCATCTTCGCATGTAGGTGGAGCAATATCGATGAATGAAAAACATTTGAGTTCCGATTTCGAGCTCTCAAGATCATATTTGAACCGCAAGGCACCTGTCACAGGGTCCCAGACTCGAATTGCAAACCGAGACATGAATGCCAGAAGTTTGCTATCTGGTGAAAACTCCATTTTTCTTAACCTCCAGTGTTGTATTGTGTCAAGGATACATTGCAAGGTGCCAGTCGGGAAGCTCCGCACATGTATTGAACAAGATAAAGATGCCAAGAATCGCCCGTCAGGGGAGAAAACGGTTTTTCGAATTTCGTTCGAATCATTCTCAAAGCTTTGTAATTCTGGTCCCCAGCTAGGCTCTATCTGAGGTAATTTGCTTATCCAAGAAGGCAGGTCGCCCGCTAACCTCTCGTGGATTCTGTTCTGAGGTGCGAATACTAATGCCGCACAATAAATCTGAAGGGGTGCTGCATCGATTATGTGTGAACTGTTCAGAACCAGGCGTTTTGTATAGCGCAGGTATTCGAGAGTTATTGAGTCTTGGTTCTTTTCAAGGAATAAGTTGAATATCCCCCGTTCGGTCCAGAGGGGGTGACTTACTGGGATGAGATTTAAGAGAATGTCGATCATCCCTACCACTTCCGATATGACACCAAGAATGCTCATAGCTTCTACCCAGTGTAAAGAATGCGATTGTAGAAATGAAGAAACGTCACTCATCAATTCAGCCCCTCCGGTTCTGCAATCTGAAGAAGTCATTTCCATGAAGTGCGCTAGATGGTGAGTCCAGTAGCGGCATGCATACTGTGCTTCTGGAGGGATATGACGATTTATTGCCGAAGAACCAATCTTCACACGCGGTGTGCCTTCGTCCGACAATTGGCATATGTTCTTGCGCAGATGCTGTTGATTGAGGCGCACACAGTTCACAGCTATGTTCAGATGGGTCTGGGGGATATCGATAGAAAATGGCATTGTATCGCGACTGCCATGATCGAGAAGAAAGTCGCGAAATGACAAATGAAAGAGACGAACCGGTAAGTTTCGATCATGCGCTGGTACATTGAGAACTGAATGTAATGGATCTAGCCTGGTACGTATAGTACTTTCGGGAAGATTAATGAATTTTGAAAGCGACACGATCGATAAAGGATTCTCAAGCATCACAATGACTCCTACCACTTGTCGAAATCCTGTTGCCAGCTTTTCAATCTGCTGTTTACCATCTGCATACGAATCATGGAAAATCCGGTTTAAAACAGAGTAGTATGTTTTGTCGAGCTGCGAGATATCGTGGGGGAACCGAAGTATTTGGGTTAGACTCTCCACTGGATCGAAATAATGGTCTTCCAGCATACGGCAAATAGTGGCAGCGAAGATGAATAGTGGAGAGGATAGTGAGACAAGATCTTGAAAGGTGGAATCGTCCACCCAATCTGCAGGAAGCGAGCGTTCGTTTGTAATCTCGGAAATTTTATGGCGCAAGAACAATGAAAGATCGTAATCGATCAATTCTTTAGGGATTTGATGGAGAATGAAGTCTTTGTAATCTGAAATCCCGGAAAACCCCATGCGGATATCCAATTCAGGTCTGCTGGTCAAAAACACTCGAAGACGTAATCGTGTTGATTTTTGGAGTTGTGGTAGAAGTTGCAGTATCAATCGAATGTTGTTTGCTCCTTCACATTCATCCAGTGCGTCGATGATTATGATTATTATCCGTATAGGCTGGGGCGACGAAAAGGTGTTGGGTTTCCAGTTTAGGAGTGGACACATGATCAGTTTTTCAAATTGTTCTTTCATGGTTTTCGACGCAATTTCTGGATTGTCACGAATTACTTGCTTGATGGAGGGCAGCAATTCCGGAAGGCTGCCGGCAAGTTGGTGTGCAATCGTTGTGAACAGGCTTTTAGCAGTCCCTCGGTCTCCCTCGCCCCTTTTGAAAAAGAAAGTTGCGCCTAAAGTCTTCGTGTCGCTGGCTCGTCTTGCCACAGTGCGAGAGATCGTCGATTTCCCCGTCCCGGCCATTCCGTTCAACCAAAATATACATTTTGAATCAGAAGAATCTCGAGACTGCACCCAATCATCAATCCGAGAGAGGAGATCGATTCGTGTGCCTGTGTAGCACTCGGGTTCATGCTGATTGTCGAAGGAATCGAATGTGGCCTCGTGGACTAGAGGCAACTTTTCGGCGAAATCTATGGGATTAGTGGGATTCGCGAATGAAGAGGTCAGTCACTCCACCTACCAGAAATGAACTGATTGTTGACGGTGCCATTATTGATCGCAATCTGCGACCCGGAACTCGAATCTCCAAATGAAATATGATTCATGGATGTCTTGACGGTAAAATAGGGAAGACAGAGGCAGGTGGTACAAACACGTGAAGCAGCATGAATTGAGTATGCACCTGGACAGTATCATGCGATGACAGAGACTGAGGACAGGGCTGAGGATAGAGAGAGAGAGAGAGAGAGAGAGAGAGAGAGAGAGAGAAGAGAGGGGTTGAGAATCGACAGCGCGCCTCATCACACCGTCAGGTGACGGAAACACGAGTACGAAGATGTATGGCGGCCTGGGTAGCAAAGACTAATGAGATCCTTATTCAACATTTCAATTGATGTCTGAAATTGCATTAGAATTGATGATAGACGAAAAGAGGGTTGGAAAAAAAGTTGGAAAAATCTCGTCGCTCAGCAGAACCGTAGAAGGAATTGAGTCTTGACAGGATCATGTCGCGCTGTTTCCTCCAGGGTTCGGATGGCGGTGACGAGGGGGAACTGCATGAGATCGTCCGCTAGAAGATGAACACAGAGAGAAGAGAGAAAGTGAGCCGACAGGTAAGGATGAGCCGGCAATAACCTAAGAAATATGACGAATCTATGCTGATTCCTCAAAACTCCCCAAAATCCAGGTTCACTTCCATCTCGCAGCCCTGGAGGTAGGCTTCGCCATGATGTGTAAGCGGAAGACTACCCCCGGGGCCCGGCGAAAAGCCGAAGTTGCCGCCACACCTCCCCGGGGATATCGGGGGTATACAGGCTGCACCCCCATTCCGTCGGCCTCGAGACAAATTGTAAAGATAAACACGAAATTAGAGCTCCACTCACCATATCAAAGCACGTTGGTTAAATAAAAGTGGTTTCTTGCATCACAAACTATTTCCTTAAGAAAACTCAATACGAGGATATCTGTTTACTTCACGTCGTCTTCTTTTCTTACTTCTGAAACCACTCTCATCATGCGTGATCTTTCTCACAAGCCCCGGAAAGACTTCCCAAGCTACCCGCAATTCTCCGGATTTATGAAGCCATGCCGAGTGGAAGGAGAAGTTCTGAATCTTGAAATTCACGGCAGGATCCCGGAAGACATTGATGGAACATTCTACCGGGTGATGCCTGATCCCCAATTCTCGCCCTTTATCGAAAATGACCCAGTAAGCAGACCGATTCGAATCTTGGACTCCAAGAAAACAGCAAAGCTGATGTGACTAGTGGTTCAACGGTGATGGCAGCATCAGCGCCTTCAAAATCAAAGACGGCTCAGTCTCCTTCAAGCAGCGCTTTGTCCGAACAGAGAAGTTCGTCCGGGAGCGAGAAGCTCAACAAGCACTACTTGGTAGGAGCCCTTTGCTCACAACCTCAGATAGACCTCACTCATTTTAGGTAAATACCGGAACAAATTCACGGATGCCGTTGAATTCAAGATCCGCACCACAGCCAACACCAACGTTGTCCACTTCAACGGCAAGTTGCTAGCTCTGAAGGAAGATGCTCCTCCGTATGCATTGGATCCGCATACCCTCGAGACAAGCGGTTTGTATGACTTTGATGGACAGTTACCCAGTCTGACATTCACTGCACACCCGAAATTTGACCCGCGGACGGGGGAGATGATCTGCTTCGGATATGAAGCCAAGGGCGATGGAACACCTGATATCTGCTATTACCGCATTGCAGCTGATGGGAAGTTCTTGGAAACTGTGTGGTTGACTGCGCCTGTTGTGGCTATGATTCACGATTTTGCCATTACGGAGAACTGGGTGAGTGGTGATCTTGTTTTCTTCATTCTTTCTCAAAGCGCCTTCTGATCAGATGTTGATGGTATTTTAGGTGCTTTTCCCCATAATCCCCCAGCTCTGCGATATCGAGAGAATGAAGCAGGGAGGTGAGCATTGGGAGTGGAGCCCTGACACTCCAATGTATATCGGAGTACTTCCACGACAAGGAGCAAAGCCATCCGATCTCAAGGTATATTTCCGACACCTTATTGGCCCTCCCAATAATCCAATCATTTATTAACCCTCCCAGTGGTTCCGCTATCAAAACTCATTCCCAGGCCACGTAGCCAACGCCTACGAAGAAGAATCCGGCAACATCATACTCGACCTCGGACTGAGCGAGAAAAACGTCTTCTTCTGGTGGCCAGATGCGCAAGGAAACTCCCCCGAGCCAAGTTCCATTCACTCCCAGCTGACCCGATTCACCATTGACCCCAAATCCAAGGACCTGGACTTGGTGAACCCAACAGTCCTCCAGAACGACAACTCCGAGTTCTACCGTTTCGACGACCGATTTGCTGCCAAACCGTATAAGCACTGCTTCTTCGATCTCATGAATCCTGCCCTCGGAACCGATTTCCCGACTATCATGCCTCAAATGGGTGGTGGTCACCCGCTGTATAACGCACTGGCACACTTGAATATTGAAACTGGAGTTACAGAGACCTATTTCCCGGGGAAGACACATATGGTGCAAGAACCGGTCTTCATTCCACGAAGCAGATCTACTGTTGAGGGTGATGGGTATGTTATGGCTTTGGTGAATAATTATGTTTCTATGTGCAGCGAGTTGCACTTGTTGGATACCAGTGATTTTACTAAAGCGAAGGCTGTCATTCTACTGCCGCTTCGGCTGAGGCAGGGGTTGCATGGTAATTGGGTTGAGGGTGAGGATCTGTAGACGGCAGAGCTTAGGGCAAACAATAGCGAAGGTGATCCATGTTCACGCAGTTTGACTGTTTATAAGATCGAACAAGGCTTGTTCATTATTCGATTTATATTAGAGTGGAAATATGTGTATTCCCGGGGTGCTCTGCTCAATTTCGTAAAATTTCGTCTCGTGTGATTCAGACCTTGTCGTCTACCTAGGTAAAAATCAACATTCGGATGGCAAAATGTGGCCTCACAATCATTCTCTAATTCAAACTAGCTTGTGCCGGCGAGCCTTGGGGATTCAATCGGTTGTAAAAGGCAATGGTGTTCGTATTGCAAATGGCTGACAATATTGGATCTAAGAACACTGCAGTCTTGGTTATGATAGTGCCTATTCCAGTCACTCACTCCCCCGACATCCCCGGAGTACTAATTCTAACCCGCTTACCCCGGTCTGTATTGTTATTCCATGATATCAGAATCTCCGGGTGAGGCGAACGTCCCTGTCAGCTGATAGTTGGATTGGTCAGGGTGAGCTTCCCCCGGTACCCCCGGTATCCCCGGGTACTGGTAACCTGTTCATGCAAACAGAAGGATCTGTTGTAGATGAAATTTGCTTATAATAAGTAGTGTGTAGCTTCTAAAGCTGCTGTAGACAGTAATCCCCAACTTTGAATAGCGACACAATGGCACCCCATAGGTCCCCAACTGTTAACCGCCAGCCATTGGGCAACTTTTTGACGACGTTGTCCGTTTACTTGGAGAAGACAATATTTCCCGCACTCCTGGTCATGGCGCACTCGAGGGTATGCAAGGCCAGACATCCTACGGCGATCCATTCTCAACCTCAGGAGCCCACGCACCCAGCGGTGCCGTTCGACCTAGTACTGTGGCAGAGGTCCAGGATGTCGTGAAGATTGCCAATAAGCACAAGGTGTGTTTATGGACAGTGTCACGAGGAAAGAACCTGGGGTATTTCCATGTCTCTCTTGCTATCTGCATATCACTTACAGTCATAGATATGGTGGATCAAGTTCTGTCGCCCAAGGATGCGTGGTCTTAGATCTGCACCGAATGAACAAGATCGTCGAAGTGAATGAAGAGTATGGATACGCCATCGTCGAGCCGGGCGTATCACTTTTCGACCTTTACGAGGAGATCCAACGACGGGGCCTTCACCTGTGGCCATCGGTCCCGGCCATTGGATGGGGTTCTGTCTTGGGAAATACCATGGACCGAGGCTTTGGATATACCCCCAATGGAGAGCATTCGCAGTCGCAGTGCGGTATGGAAGTCGTGCTGCCAAAGGGTGAATTGCTTCGAACGGGTATGGGAGCGATGAAGGATAATAAAACATTTGCGCTATACAAGGGGTATTGTTCACCAGTCCCTATGGTCTCCCAGTATTAGCTTACCATTTAACAGAGGCTTTGGCCCAACCCTCGACGGACTGTTTTACCAATCCAACCTCGGTCAGTGTCACAATCCACCTCATTATCCTCGCTAACACGAACAGGTGTTGTGACCAAGATTGGCATCCATATCACGCCCGCCCCCGAGGCCTACGCCACCCTCGAAGTCAGCGTTCCCAAAGAAGCAGACCTCGTCCCTCTAATTGGGACTCTATCAGACCTGATGCGCCGGTCCATCATTCTCAACTCACCATCCATCGCCAACATCTTCCGCATCGCGCTGACCTCCCAAATCCCCGAGGTCCACACCAAACTGGCCCAGTACATGAAGCCCAACTCACACGTCCCGTACAACGTACTAGAAGAAATCCGCGCAGAACACAACTGGGGCTTCTGGAAAGCCTATTTCTCTCTATACGGCTCCATCGAAATGCTCCCAGCACTGATTCAAACCGTGCACCGCGCATTCTCCAGCATCCCAGGCGTGAACATCGAATCACGCCAATTCCCCGGTTCCCCAGGCCAAGCCATCACAGCAGCAGAAATCCACGAGGAAGAGATTCCACACAGTGGAATCCCCACACTTGCTCCGTTTAACAATCTCAATACCCGATCTGGGAAAGGTGCACACGTCGATTTCTCCCCCATCATCCCTCCCTCCGGACGCGAGTTGTACCAATGGTACCTGACCGCGAAGCAACGCACCATGGATGCGAATTTCGACTTCTTCGCGGATTTCCACGTTTACCCCCGCTACGTCGTCGGTATCGAGTTGGTTATTTTCACGCTGCAGGAGGAGGCGCGCGTCCTTGACTTGTGCAGGAATTTGATGCATGATGGTGCGGAGCTGGGGTATATGGAGTATCGTTCCCATGTGCGCTTCATGGACCAGATTGCGGATAAGTTGGATTTCAATGATTCTGCGTTTCAGAAGTTTACGGGACGCTTGAAGGATATGCTGGATCCTAATGGGGTGCTTTCTCCGGGGAAGTCGGGTATTTGGAATATTCATTGAAGCCGCGACGATTTGATTAGGTCTATTGAACAAAGGTATACAAAGTTATAAAAAGCTGCAAGAGAGATAGCTTAGTACTATATGCGAAGTACTTCATGCAAACAGTGCAAACACGACTCAGACATTCAATATTATTGTCGAATAATAGTGAATACTTAAGTATAGTATAGCAATAATTTAAAAAAGCAGAGCAAGTAAATGTAAGTCTGTGTAGTGCAAGTAGTACTTCAGTGAATAGTGACCGCCCCACCAACTGCCGGGCCGCGTCGACTTGGGTGCCTTCGCAATACACTACAAGTACTCCCACTTGCGCACTGGAGACCTTCTGTCCGAACAATTGAACGTGTCACATCCCCGAGAATCAGTGCGCCTTAAATCCACCAAACTCAGAGTCCCAGACTCTCCATCCACCATGTCAACCTACGAGAGTGAGCTAGCCTACACCAAAGCTTCCGAGAAACCTTGAAACTAACCACACCAGTCGAGCACAACACAACCGACCCCTCAACAGCCCAAATCCCCCGTCGCCGCCGCCCCGACCTCTCCACCTTCTTCTCAGCCCTCTCCGAAATCACCCCAGCCCCCGACCACAGACCCCATGCCGTGCCCGTGCCCGGCGATATCAGCGCTGCATTCTACTCCCTCGCCGAGGCATTGGAGATGATGCGTCGCGACAGTGACGCGCCACAAGATGGCGCAGACACAGACGGGACAGACAACGGACGCGATCTGCTGAGCACAATGATCCAGTCACTTCTTGCGCAGGCAGATACACCACCAAGGGAAGTGGAGGGTGTGTCAGAGGAATATTGCGATAGTAAGTGCCCCCCTCGTACCTATTTCCACATAGTGCTAACTGATTTTCAATTAGTGCTGGACCGCGTTCCCAAATCATCACTTAAACCCGCTGACATATGTCCCATCTGCAATAATGCGTTCTTGGAAGACCAGTACCCGCTTGTCGTGCAGTTGTCGTGTCATCCCACCCACAGATTTGATATGGAGTGTATTCGGCCTTGGTTGAGGCTGCGTGGCACATGTCCGCTGGACAGGGTGGACTTTGCGAAGCAGCAGAGGGAGAAGGCGGAGGCCAAGAAGAAGCTGGTTGAGGAGGATGAAGAAGAGGAGTGGGATGGCATGTATGGTTAGAGATATTTGCATCTGCTTCTGGGGCGCTGTGAGAGGATCAATTGATTGGAATATGATTTATGCTAGCTGTTGGTGGTGTCCAGGCTTGATTGGATGATTTGTTATCCTTGCATTTACTTCTTGTGTTGAGAGCGCATATTACTAGGTAATGCATCAGCCCTGCCCAGGTGGTCTACTAGGTACAACTTTAGAAGTGCCGGGTGGACTATAAGCTGGATTCTCTAGGGTAATATACTATTGACGAGATACTGGTATAAACTTTGGGAAGCATTATGATCATATAGTGGACTTCTATTCTGATATTCTGATATTTTCTATCTTTAAACGTTATTATCCCAGACTCCATGACCAGGTCATATTTCAGATAATGAGATTGAATCGTCAAGGCCATCCCGACGTTAGTCATTCATTCGTATTGGAGCCCTGGAGTGAATATAGACAAGACAAATAAACCATAGCATTAGATCAACCCCGAAAAAGATGAGCCACGGCACAAAAAACAATCCACATTGAAATCATCCAAGCCTCCACCCCTAAAAGGGACCCAACGATCAAGGTGAGCCGCCTCGAAAGATATGAGAAATGAAGGACAAGGCATAACTCCAACCAGATGCATGAGCCCGCAAAGACATAAGCAATCATGGTCGTGTTTTGTATCTTGTGCCTGGGCATCTGAAACCAGGTATACTCAATTAGTACTTAGATAGTTAATACTTATAATAAGTCAATAGGTCTAATCACGATACTGAGCGACATTCTCCCTCACGACCGCGGCCTCTAGTTTGGTAACACGGGCCAAGAGTTCGCTGACATCTGATTCGAGGGCAAAGTTCGCTTCGACGTCTAGGGGGTGGAATCCGCTGAAGCTAGACTGGTCCGGCCAGATCTGTCTTGCTTTATGCTGGGTCCACTCTTTGACGAAGATGATTAGGGCCAGGAGGGCTAGGGCTAGTGCTAGTCCTGTGAATGTGAGGGCGAATACCTCGATGGTTGATTCCATGGTGGAAGAATTGCAATGTTGTCGTACTTGGTAGATGTTGTGTAGGTGTGGTGTGGTACGTCAACTTTGCGATGTGCTGGTGTTGATCTCCAAGTATATGGGGGCAATGTAGAATCCTTGATGGGAAATCAAAGGTGGAATCTATATAGATGATGAGAGAGTATTCCATCTGGACCTGGACAGGGTATTTATAGTTCGAGTGTGGAAATCTCCTCGAACTTGAAGTGAAGAAGCAAATGGCCTTTGTCCAATGACAAAGAGGGAGCTTAAAGACATAATGGCTTTGAAGAAACCCTTGAGCGAAATTCATAGTCCAAGGTAAACAATGGTCTTTGAAAAATATCTTGTTCTCGTCACAAAGGATATGCAGTTGAACCTGCTTCATTCCAAAGGCCTCCAATTTGAGACCAATGTTGAATGGGATGCAGAATCCAGGAAACATCATATGCTGTATGTTGCCTGCCACCGATGCATCTGCCTTTCAAGTTGATTTTCCTTCATCGGCGATAGCCTTCGAACACGCTTACTTGTAACCTTAAAGATTGACATTGATTCATTGATTCACAAAAGTAGCTAGTTCGTAATTTGTACTCCATACAATAACCGATGGCGTTTACACATAATTCATGAGATTTCCTCAGCGCGAGGCTTGGGCCGAATGGCCAACTTGCCCGCCTGGTTAATCATAGCTTCGTAACCAGCCCGCTCCAACACGCCACCATCCTTGTTAACAACCTCCCGGGCCTCGAGTTCTTCCACAAGACGCTGGTTCTCACGGTTACCCTCCAACAAGAACTTAAGACACATAACAGCATGCTCTTTGATGTAGGGGTTATGAGCATCGAAGGCAGTGCAGCAAAGAATAGCCTCGACACCACCGTAGCGACGGATCTGCTCTTGGACATCGGGGCACTTCCAGACCAGAGATGACAGGACGAGAACAACCAGCTTCTTGAGGTTGCGCCATTCGAATTCGGAGGGATCTTCGGTGATGGGGGGTGACTCGGGGCGGGAATCGACGCTGCCGGCGACGTTGTCGACGGGGTCCGGGTCGCTGGGGTCGTAGGGGCGCTCGACGGCAACAGGGGCAGGGGAGCTGGATGCGTCTGCTGTCTCGCTGCGTGGAGGTGGTGGTGGGGGTACGGAGCCGAAGGATAATTGGCTCAGTTGACCCTTGGGGATGCTTGCCTCTAACTCCTTGATCAGGGTGACTAGGTCGTAGACAATCTCCCATTTGACTAGGAGGTTCTTCCAGTCGTTGTTCTCAGTGAGTACAGCGAAGAACTCCAGGAACTGATAGACACCCTCGTAGACGCGCTCCATATCCCACAGGTTAAGTGGGAAGTCTTCTGACAGGGCTCGCTCGGCACGGATTTGGCCTTGGAGGTAGATCAAAGCACATGTCTCTGGGATGATGTTGCCACGGAAGATAGTGAAGATGTATCGGACAGTGAGAATATCAACCCGATTGAGTGAGTTGGGGCTGCGAGGAATGTTGGGTTGGGCGGACCCAGTCACCGAGGCAGGAGAATATTTGGCCCGGAAGATATGAGTGAGGATCTTGATGACCACAGCCTGAGCAGGAGAGATGATGTCCTTAGGTTGACCGAAGTCAGAGTAAGCGTGAGACATGAGTCCATTCTTGAGAACCGCCTCCATGATCTGGACCATCATTTTGAAGTAGAGTTCGTCATCGGGAAGATCCCATGCGGCAATGAAGATCAACAATTCCCGAAGCAGATTGCGCCCTGTCTCCTGTGTGAGAAGGATATGGCACCGGAGGGCTTGCATGTTTCTGGAGCCCTTCCGTTCGCCGCCCTTCGTGCCAAAGCTGTCAACGATTCCAGCCTGGACAATCATAGGCAAAGCTTCGATCTCAGCTGGCCCAAGGACCAAGGGAATGTCAGTCAGAAGACCCCGCTGCTGGTCACCGGGACGGCCACGATATTCATCGTCCTCCTCTTCTTCGTCGTCGTCTGGATCTCCTTCACCGTCATCGTCCACATCATCGTCTCCATCTCCGTCCACACTTCCATCGGCCATGGCCTCTAAGCTGCGGGAATCATCGTCGCCCACCGTGTGTGCATCTCCGTGGTCATAATCGTGTTCCTCATCCCCATCGATATGTGATGGCTCTTGCAGTCGTGCCATGAGCTCATCCTTGGCCTCTTGTAATGTTTCCGCGGCAGATTGGGACGACCGAGGCATGCTGGTATCCTCATCATTGACAGGTCCTTCCACAGCACCAAATTCGCTGATTTCCGGAAGATCCGCCCAACAGAGACGAGGGAAACCAGCCGTAAGACTGCGATCAATAGTCAAAATAGTCTTCTTCTTGGCCAGCTCATGCTCCTCCTCCTCTTCCTCCTCTTCCCGGTGTCCACTGTGATCGACATGGCCTTCCTCTTCCAGCTCCTCCGGCTCATCGTTATCATCCTCATGGAGCGAAGGTGGAAGCTCACGGGCACGCTCCTGGAGATCAGACCAGCCATCAACCTTGGCTCCTAGTATCGCGGTTAGAGCAGCTCGGATATCCTTGACTTGATCCGGATCTCGACCCATTTCTTGGATAGCACTAAGGTCCCGGCCTAGAATTCGCTCCATGTGGTCTTTGATATTTGCTAGGAGTAGCATCGCAGCTTCTTCTTTGATTGTGGCGGGCTCCCGCGGGAACTTGGCAATAGTCTCCAACAGAAGGTCTTCAGCAGTCTGATCATAGAGTGCACGAATGGGTGGATTGATTACACGCTCTCCTACCTGCACAATGGGTGCAACTCCTTCTCGGGAACTAGCGTCATCCAAAGGCTCCTTTGGTTTGATTATGTTTGTATCGGCGGTCGAGTGGTATCCAAAAAGATCCAGCCAGAGGACCATCTTGCGGTGTTCATTGTGCATGACGAAATTGTGGAGGAACTGCAGGCATGTAATCAACAGCCGCTTGTAGAGGTTGACCACTTTCTGCCATCGCTCTTCGTTCCGCGCATTGGTTTCCCCGTCGAATCCTCGAGCCGTGACTCGGACACATGTGTCAATGAGCGCGAGAATCCGTTGGTCAAAGCCTGTTTCTGCTGCGAGGTTTTGCGCTTTCTTCGTTGTCGCGAGGAGGTTGCGGGCAATCGTGCACAGATCGTTGAGTCGCTCAATGTCCTTGACTAGAGAGAAGTAATTGCAGGCAATGAGATTGGAGGAGGAATGTTCGTAGCTTGCTGCGGGGCTTTTCCATGCAAAGGACTGCGACTCGAGGACTGGGATCGCTCTCGTGAGGACTTCTGTGAGGCCTTTCCAAATAGCTGTTGACATGCCCAGATTGTGACTGGCGCGTAAAAGGTTAGTCTTGAAACAATTGACAGGATTGGGATACTCACCGAACTTCACTTTCTTGGTGTGTCTTGTACAAGATCTGCTTACCGCAGGCAAGCATATGCTCCAGGCGGACCTCGTCGATCATGCCCCGGGTTTCATAGTGGCTTAGGGTTCCTGCGATAATCACCTTGAGCATCAACTCCGCTGGAGTACATGCAGGCTGAGGTTCTGCCATGACGCGTAGCACAACAAAGATCAAAGGAAAAAAAAAGTGGCGCGGGGGAGTTCAAGATGAGGTGTGGAGAGACAAATTTTCCGCCCGCAGTATGAGGCCGCTCATTCGTCCGCTCTGATCTATGCAGTTTTACTTCACTGCACTTTGTTCTTTTTACTTGTGTGATTTTTATTTAGATATGTTTTGAAATTCAAACTCTCAATCAGATATAGGTCCACGAACAGAGAATCCCATCACATCCCGGAGATTGTTCCAAAATCCCATGTCATAGATGTTATCCACCTCCTTCATACTGTGCAGTCGCTTCCACCGAGGATCAGGTGGTAGATCAGATCCAGGACGATGGGCAATACAGTTAGAGCTAGACATCAGGAGACATCCCTCGGTCGGAGGATCCTCATCAGTGACAAGTATCTGATCTGTATGCACTGGCCATGCCCGGTCATGAGGGTCCATAGGAGTGGGATTCTCAAAGATGAGACTGCTTCTGGTCTTGAAGACCAGACCGTCTTCCACATCGTCTTTCCAATCGGTCCACTTGGCAGTCTCATTGGTTGTCGTGCCCGCCCAAATGAGGTATGTATGGTAAGCCAGAAAGGATACTGCCAGGGGAGCTGTCATAAGCATCAGCAGAAAGACCGCCCCAATCCTAGGATACGTCGCAACCAAAACACTCCATGTGTTGATCCAGGTGGTCCAGTCTTGCATAGCTATCTTGACGTCGGGCGGAACCAACTGCTCCAACGATTCAGACAGTAAGGATTTCCCCAGATAAGACCCGTAGATCAACATCACCGAGAGCGAGACCAAGAGCGAGACGAAGTACACGCAGTTATTGGCGCCGACACAGTTCATCAGCCAGACACAGTGGTGGTCATGTCGAGACACACATGCGTTGCAGAAGCTGCAATGTTTGCTGCGTGCGGGCTTCAGGAAGTGACAAGTGCTACACTCGTGTCCTGGGTGAAAAAGGACTCGGTCATAAGGGTAGCGTCTCATCTCTTCCTCATGATTGTCCTCTGTAATAAAGGATTTGGTCACCACGCATTTGTAAAGTAGTACATATGGTAGAGTGATCACGATCGGCACCCAGAATTGATGGATACTGGACAGTCGAGGCCACGCAGCGGGGACAAAGACAATTTCTCCAATGACCATCAGAGATGTGAAGAAGATCTAATTCTCATGAGCACTGAGACTCAAATTCAGAGGAGTTGCCACTGACCAACACCAAGGGGTGGTTTTCTTTCAAGACATAACTGCCGGATCGGGTCCAGCACCGCACCCCCCGTCCCCCAAACCACCCATTGTCAACTACCGCGAGTCCATTGGGCAGATACACCCAGAGCACGCGGTGTAGAAAAGCAACAGGTGTTTTTCTTGGTCGCTGTCAGCAGAGCAACACACATCAAGATCAGCGACACTTTACCTGAATGCCGGCAGCCTGCCAAATAACGCGATAAACGTGAAGACCGAGATCGCCAGGATCACCAACCCCACGGTGCGTAGAGCCCCCATTTCTGAAAAGTGTCTCTCGCCCTAGCTCAGTTCTTCATGGTGAAAGGACTTTTGAGGTGAACAGTTGAAGTCGCGTCCGAGGCACTTTCGTGGCCGCCACGTGACCGCGTCTTTTCGGCTCAGCAGAAGAGCGACGCTGATACATCCGTGAATGTTTTTAGGATCCAAAAAAAAGGACTGAGACGTGTATTTTGCACTCAGCATCTCGTGGAAACAAAAATCACGCGTTAACACGTGATATCGCGTCAAAGGCCGGGCACAGCTTCTGTCGTGGGATTGAAACCCTCGGCACTTAGATCAACAGGCTATGGCGTCTCGGGGAGAGGGGGCGCCGACCCTGTTTGGAGGGGCGCGTTTCTGGTTAGCTCAAACCGTTCCCCAGAGGACGAGGTTCAGGGAAGACATACAGGTAATCACCAGATCCGCTGTCTAAATCGCATGTTCTAACTTCTTCATAGAAACATGGAGGCTTCGTGGTTCTGATGGAAAAAGACGCGGATGTCAAGCTTGTGGACCATAAGAGAAAGAATCTCCCACAAAACACGTACGGCTGGATGCTGCAATCTCGGAACGGCGTGCTAACATCGGTAAATCAGATTCTCATATCAATATGTGGAACGTTCCATCGCGAATGGCCAACTTGAAGATCTAGAGGCGCATCGGTCAGGTCCCTCTGCAACACGGCCTATGGGGGCAACAAATATCCCTACAAAAGGCAAAAGATCAGTCTTCACACTGAAAGACGATCAAATTGTATACGACTGGATTCATCACTTTGCAAAGAGTCCAGGGGCACCAGTCCAAGGGAACAAATTCTATCAAGATTTGAGCGAATTGGTAAAGTACATTCTCCCTTTGTCCTGGTCATGCTAACGTGGACTAGTTTCCCAGTCACCCATGGCAGTCATGGCGCAGTCGGTACACCAAGGTTTTACATGGGAAACCTCGTCCAGGTGGCGGAGTGCCTCTAACATTCGACGAGATCCTAGAATGTGCACCATCGCAAGGACAGCGCGCAAGGATCTTGCCCACTCGCACAACTGAACCTACGCCCGCAGCAGCAATGAGACCAGCAATGAGACCAATTGCCCCAAAACCTGCTCCGGCTCAGGCTGAAACGAGCAATTCAAACGCAAACATGAAGCGTAAACGTGCCTCGATTCCTGAGACACCCAACCAACCTCGGCCTGACCTCCCTCCGAAGAGGCGAGCAGTCGAAGTACAAATCCCTGTATTCAAGGGCTCTCCTTCACGTCGACCCCCTCAACCACAGCCCTCGCCAACAATTACAGCAGCACCATCCCGCAGAAATGACTCAGAAAACAACTCATCTACCGATTTTTCAAGCTCAAGCCCTCAAACAGGTCTTGGGATCACGGAAATCCCTCCTCAAACTGCTCGGACACCAATTTCTCACCCCTTGAATCGACCAACAATTGAACGCCCAGAAACTACAAAAGAGTTACCAAAACTACCCCGCCCACCAGGCGATAATGCATTTGCCCAATTAGCCCGATTCAACCAACAACCAACAAAGCCCAGACAACCAGTGAGGGATCCTCTCAAGGATCCTATCGATTCTATCGACCCAGGTTTCCTGGAACTGCCTTTCCCCCCGCCTAGTCCGGAACCAGAAGCAACTGACGACGATATTTCCGAGATTCCCGATATCGATACTTGGATGGACGAACGACTGGCTCGAGGCGTGAACGAGACCCATATCTTCAATGCTTTGGCATGCACAAGTATGGACCCAATGATGGCCGACAAAATACTCAAACACCTCGGTGCTGGCAAAGGTATCCCACGGAACGTGCGCGGAGTCTGGACAGCAGAGGACGATGAATGTTTCCAATCAGAGGAGTATGCAAAAGTACAGCGTGCACTCTCCAAACATGGCGCCGATGCCTACAAAGCCAGATGGGAATACTTCCGCGGGGCTCGAGAATCAGGGTTTATTGAATGAGCATGATATCCATATCCGTATTTAGTGTTACCCGTGCATTAAACTGAATATTCCAGAGACAAATGTGATTGCGATTGTAAGATACACGAAAGATAGCTTATTGCTAGGAATGGAATACTCCCCGAAAACTCCGGAATTGAAACTCCCAGAACGCAGAAATGAAGTGACACGCATATTGATAGCACGCCTGTGGGAGACTGGTTAGGTGAAGGTATTGAAAAAATGACCGTTCACTGTGCCAGTCTCAGGGTATAATGACGAATCTCGGGAAGAATGGCCGGAGATATCCCAATTATGTGCCATTCCGAAGTGAGCTGTAGATGGGACTCCTCCAAATGCTGTAATGTGGCGCAAATGATTTCGATTTAGTCGTCATTCTCCGTCTTAAAGACACTGTGAAGGTTAGAAGATAGTTCAACTTGACTAGGATGTATCGTCTTACAGGTGTTTTTCGTAGAATTCGAGCATCTTATCAGAACGTTAGCGCGTGTTAAAGCTCCATACTGCCGGGATAGACATACCTTTCGAGGACACTTGTCATAGCATGCTTGAACGCTCACACGGGCAGTTTTGCCATTGTTGAACAGTAGATATGCGAACAGACCCTCACCGTGTCTTCCTTGTTGAATGGTAGAGACTTCCTTAAGGTCCTTATCCCACTTGCCCTTTGGCAGCCAGCCTTGGTCATCCTCGGGTGCGACGGAGCTATCCGGAGTCTCAGCCTCCGCCAGTTTCGCCGCTGCCGACTTTCGGCCTCTCTTGGCTGGAGGTGCTGCGGCCTTAGACGGGGTCGCACTCTTGGAGCTTGCGTCGCCCATCGACTTGCGCTTGCGGCCTGGCTTCGGCTTCTCCGAGGCCCTCTCTGGGCGACCACCAATCGATTTGTAGTATGCATTCAGGATCTCGGAAGCTCCCTCCCTGTCTGGCTAAATATATGCGCACAGTATCATTGGGGAATTGCAACCTACATCAGGTTCTCTTCTTCCTCCCATGTGTGGTCTTTGATGGCGGAGTATCCTTGCCATTTCACGAAGAACTTTAGTGTACCCTGCGATTCGGTTAGCTCGCTGGTCTCTGGGAACGCGCAATCGCATCGGGCATAGGACTTACATCGTCAAGCCAATCGTGTCGAACAATCTTCTCCACAACATAGCTATTGTCAGTTAGAAACAGTGATGATTGGCGTGGATGCGTGACTCACTTTTCATCGTCCTCGTCATCATCGGCGTCGCTTTCTTGCTTATCACTATCCTCTTGCTTATCGTCGGCCTTTGCTGCATTGTTGAAAGGAATATCGCCAGTCTCCTCGTCAGACACATCCTCAACTGGGGCTGAAGAAGACCGGTTAGCTTGCGCGCGCGAGATACATCTAAGTGCTCAGTACTTACGAGGCATCGTTCTGTTCGAAGGGGTGATATAGGAAGTGAGTTTGGAAAACAGCTTGGCGGTAGAGCAATTGCAATGAGTAGATGAGGCCAGTCGCATCGAGCAGAAACGCGTGAAGGCGGACAGAATGGCGCTATACCGGATTGGGTAGTCAGAATTTCATTTGTCAAAAGTGCATTTCGGGAAGCTTTCAACCCCTCATACAAACTGGCTGTGGTGCTTTTTGTTGTCACTTTATTCTCGATCTCCTTAGGCTTTCTCTCAGGAGCTTCTTTTTAATCTTACTATACTCTCTGCCAGGTGGCAGTCCACCGTCAACATGGCAATGCGTGAGTCCAATACCCCTCATTCTTGCAAACTGTGGCTAACTACGGGGTGATCTATTATAGAGCTTGATATGTCTCAAGGTGATTAGCTCTGGAATGATGGGTTTTGGTCGATGGGATATAGGTTGCTGACACTCAGGGGTAGCTTCGGTCCTGAAGGACGAGCAGGGACGGCCGTTCATCGTCGTTCGCGAGTACGTTCACCGCTATCTCTATGACACTTGACCATTGTGGTTCGAACATCTGAAAGAATGAGGCTGACGAGGCTGTGATAAAATAGTCAAGGAAAGAAGAAGAGACAGCACGGTACCGAGGCCGTCAAATCACACATTGTGGCTGCCAAGACAGTCGCCAACATTGTCAAGTCTTCTCTGGTATGCATTGCGACGATCACCTATTGAAGGATTTTCTGACAAGGATTTTTAGGGTCCCCGTGGTCTCGACAAGATTCTGATCTCCGCCGACGGCGATATCACCGTTACCAACGATGGCGCAACCATTCTCGGACAGGTCCGAACCCCTCTACTTTCCCTTCCAGGGCCCCAATTGCGCTTCCAGAAACTGATACGATGGGTTATAATAGATGGATATCACAAACAACGTCGCCAAGCTACTGGTCGAACTTTCCAGGTCTCAAGATGAGGAGATTGGTGATGGTACAACCGGTGTTGTGGTGCTGGCAGCTGCCATGTTGGAGCAAGCCTCCGACCTTATCGACAAGGGTATTCACCCCATTCGGATAGCCGACGGATACGACCAGGCCTGCGAAATTGCCGTTGCGGAGCTCGACAAGATCAGCGACGAGATCAAGTTCAGCCGCGAAGATACCACCAACCTCCTCAAGGTCGCCAAAACCAGCTTGGGCAGTAAGATGTATGTGGTCCTGGCTCAGTTGATTATTACGGTTCTGACAGTGTATGTGCAGTGTTTCCAAGTCCCACGACCAATTCGCCCAGATTGCCATCGATGCTGTGCTTTCGGTTGCCGACTTTGAGCGCAAGGATGTCGATTTCGAGTTGATCAAGGTTGATGGAAAGGTCGGTGGATCCCTCGAGGATTCTCTGCTCGTTAAGGGTGTTATTGTGGACAAGGATTTCTCTCACCCCCAGATGCCCGACGAGGTGCGGGATGCCAAGTTGGCTATCCTGACCTGTCCCTTTGAGCCCCCCAAGCCCAAGACCAAGCACAAGCTTGACATCACATCAGTTGAAGAGTTCAAGAAGCTGCAGGACTACGAGAAGAAGACCTTCACAGAGATGATCCAGAAGCTGAAGGATTCAGGTGCCAACCTGGTCATCTGCCAGTGGGGTTTCGATGACGAGGCCAACCACCTTCTCCTCCAGAATGAGCTGCCTGCCGTTCGATGGGTTGGTGGTCCCGAGATTGAGCTGATTGCCATTGCCACAAACGGTCGTATTGTGCCACGATTCGAGGATCTGTCTGCCGATAAGCTCGGCACAGCTGGCAAGGTCCGCGAGATGAGCTTCGGAACCACAAGAGAGAAGATGCTTGTCATCGAGGAGTGCGCCAACAGCCGGGCGGTGACAGTCTTCGTTCGTGGAAGTAACAAGATGGTAAGCGAATATCCGCAGGTCCCAGGTCCAATGCTAACTCGCTCTAGATCATCGATGAGGCCAAGCGCTCACTACACGATGCTCTCTGTGTCGTCCGTAACCTTGTCCGTGACAACCGCGTTGTCTACGGTGGTGGTGCTGCCGAGATTGCTTGCTCCATCGCTGTCGAGGACGCCGCCGCCAAGAGCCCCGGTATCGAGCAGTACGCCATGCGCGCCTTCGCCGACGCGCTGGACGCTGTTCCCCTTGCCCTTTCCGAGAACTCTGGTCTCAGCCCTATCGAGACTCTTGCCTCCATCAAGTCTCGCCAGGTCAAGGAGAAGAACACCCGTCTCGGTGTTGACTGCATGATGACCGGTACCAATGGTAGGCTTTTGAGCCCTGGTCCCCTACTCTATTCACTATTCACTTGCTAATTCTGCTTTAGATATGCGTGAGCACTTCGCCATCGACCCCTTGATTGGCAAGCGCCAGCAGCTTCTGCTTGCCACCCAGCTTTGCCGTATGGTTCTTAAGGTACGTGTCTCCAGTCCATTTTTTGTTTTTTTCCTGATCCATGCTAATTCAATCTAGATCAACAACGTCATCATCTCCGGTGATGATGAGTCTGAGTTCTAAAGTACTCGGCTGAAGTCACGATGGTAAAAAGAAAAAAATGATGATTCTGGTTTGCTGTGTAAAAACATGGTCCCTTACATAGAACCTTTTAGTTCCAATGAAACGAAAGGATTGATAATATCTCACGATGTATTTTGATATATCCAGATTGATCACTTGGAATGGTCTATGGAGCTACTCGGATAGCAATGCAGGGGGTTGCTGCCTGTTGCCTGAATATGCAGGCACTCAAACCACGAGCTCTGTGGGTCCCGAAGTCCCGGCCATTGACACTAGCGCCCCCTAAAAAAGGCCCTCTACGAGTAAAATTGGCATAAATGCCTCAGCTTTACGATGATGTACTTAAGTATACGCATCTATACGGAGAGATCTTGGAATATCTGAATCACAAGCTCAAGTGTTACTCGTATATCCCTTATTTCAGTACAAGTGACAGAGACGGAAGAACTATTCTCCAAGATTTGACTGACCATTAGCCTTTTAGACTGCGGGACAACCAGGGAACCAAACATGGGAACCTTGGGAAATAACCGATCGAGCTAACAGCCCCACTGGGAAATATCAACTCGTCAACCCCCTGAATCTTGGGCTTTACTAATTCGCTTTTACTCGTACTACGTATACGTGTAAGAACTTCAATGCTTTGGATATATCTAAAGGGAATTGTAAAGAGCTTGCTTATGAAGTATATGCACGTCTAAGGAGTACGGAGTAAACAGTAACGTCACTTGGCGTCTTATACTCATGACAGCCCCACACTCCAGGGCTACTCGTATATGTATGTACATACTATAGAGTGCAAGATTACTCCTGGCCAGATGCAAGTGCCGAGATCCGGGTATGAACTTGAACTAAAAGGTCCAACACTGATCAATTACGATTTCACCAGTCATCACATTGAACCCATCGCACGTCCCCACCCAGCATAAAAGCGGGAACACAATGGGGCCAACCTCCAGCTAATCTTGGAAGAGACTAGATCTGAACACATGCCCACTGATCGTCCTTTGCTCGGCCAGGCTGAGGCCGAGATTTTTTTGGTTTATGAGATTGACATTCGGGGGGGTTTTCCTCCCCAATCACTCTGCTTCAGGAGCAGTCGATCAGCTTTGCCAAGATGATTCTATCAACTCTGAAGCTCTGGACATGTCTGCTTTCTCTTACAACGAGCGCATTCGCATCCCATGGCCATGGCCACGGCCACAGCCACGGCCACGCTTCACACATCTCGCGCCGGGGTAAGCCAAATCCCATACATGCTAGAAACCATGCGCTAACTGCTCATTTCCAACAGAAATCTCATCTGAGCTCTTCGAAAAGTTCAAGCTGTTCGCCCAACTCGCCACTATCACCAATTGCGATCAAAATATCAATCGCACTGGATACCCACTCACCTGCGATCAGGGACCATGCGATCTTGTCCAGGCTGACGATACTGAAATCGTCAACACATACCACCATAAGACAGGAGGAACAGGCTACATTGCCCTGGATCACACTCGCAAATTGATCATCGTCACCTTCCGTGGAACCATCACCTTCCCAGACTTATACCAAGACTTCCGAATCCCCATCCTCACACCTGTGCCAGAACTGTGCGATGGATGTTCCGCGCATCCTGGATTCTGGGAATATTGGCTCAGCGCAAAGGACCAGATCATCGAGGAGCTACGCGCATACACAAAACAGAACCCTGACTACCGTGTCTCGGTGACTGGGTACAGTCTTGGTGCTGGAGTTGCTACTGTTGCGGGTGTTGCGCTTCGCGTGGAGGGAATCCCCTGTGACATTGTGAGTGATGAGCGATTCTCTGACTGATTTTCTTTTTTCTAATTGTTTCTAGTGGACTTTTGGAGCAGCAAAGCCTGGAAATAAGAAGCTGGCTGAGTTCATTACTGACCAGCAAAAGCCTGTCAGTATCTACCGTGCTACCCATGCCAAAGACCTCATTCCTGCAATTCCATTCACTACCATTGGGTTCGATTATACTCAGCCTTCTCCTGAGTTCTGGATTGATCAGCCAAGTGGTGAGGTCGTTACCCCTGATGTTGTGAAGTATATCGAGGGTATCAACAACCAGACAGGCAATCTTGGTCAGCATGGTAGGTCAATTGGCGCAGAGCACGAGTGGTACTTTGGAAACATGACCGTCTGCGGTCCATCCGCTGATCTCTACGCACTGTTCTGAGTGTGTTGAGGATCGTGGCGCCTTGAGGCGGTCTGTATATTTTTTTGATATAGAATACCTTGTAGATAGATACATCATAATAGCAAACCCCACAACTTAGACATGTACATAACGTCGTTGAATTGCAGCTCTGGAGATACTCAAGTATGACTTTAGAAATTTCCCTTTTCTCCCGGGTTTGAAGACCGCTGTGGAGCAGCGGGTCCCCGGGACATACATATTGGACAGGATGCGAATATCCACTCTTTCTAAAGTTGCCAGGAAATCCTACCTCGGAATCCTTCATGGGAACCTCCAATCCCGATACTGTACTCAAAAGACGTATTGAAAGCCAGAATCTGCACCATCGAAGACGGAATGACATTCTGAATTGAGCATGACTTGAGTTTGTACTGCGCCTGGCCATGGGTCGCTGTCCATGTCCCACATTCTGACTCTTTAGCTGAAGCCGATGCTTTTTAGTATCGAGATTGCCTGCCCAGTCCAAGTATATCCCACCTCGATGCTCCCTCTTTCGTTATCTCTACGCCAAATGAGAGATTCTCAATCAGGTAGCCCCCGAGGATGTACAAGGGGCCTGGAGCAAGCAAGAGACAGAGAGTCAAAGCAGCAGAGACGTTTTGGTAGGTATGTCAATCTCTGGGAAATTCGGCATTCGAGATGAGGCGACCGCAGGAAAACCGATGGTTCTCTTAGTGCGCTTCGTTCTATGTTTGAATCTGAATTGAACTCGACCGTGCGATATCGATCTCAGCATACGAGGCCGACAGAGAAAGGAGAGATCGAAGCGATATCTGGAGCTATCAACACTATGGACTCGAGTCCTTAGGAGCAGCGCTCCTGGCATAACTTGATGTGGACTCCTAGATGGCATCTCACCGGGACTTTCGAAAAAGTTCATTCGTCGAGACCACTAACACAAAAAGCTATGTTCATCATGACCAAGTCAGATCAACCGCCTCCAACCATGACCTCATCTCTCCAATCCCGATTGAACTATGGATCCAATGTCATATTCCAAACTGAAGTCTGTATGAGAGGTCATCTCGGATCCAGCACGCAAGGGTTTGTTCTTCCAGATCTGGTGCGACTATCACCCAGAGCCACAAGATAGCAACCAACACCTGCAAAGTCCCGATCAAGCCAAACGCAAATACCAAGCAGTACAGCGCGAAAGATCGATCCGATCGGAACAGCCCACATCACCAGGCAGGTCAATTTTCGCAGCGATCCGTGCCTCCATTCGGGACTGTCTGGGTTCGTCTGTGTTCACGAGGGTCACCCGATATGCCGAGGAACAATAACAATGCCCCAAGGCATTCTCTATCGGATTGCATGAAACATATCTGAATTTCGACCTCGGTGCGCGCTTGTGGATAACATGCTATTATGTCTGACTTGTTGCACTTCCCCGCTGGGCGAACGGAGCCGGTGACCTGGTTTTATGGGGATCTGCACTGCCATGTTAGCCAGATGCGAGATTGGGCGTTTGGATGGCAGCGTTGGTACTATTGGGCGCTTACTTTTGTGAACACTTGACTGTGTTTTGCTTGTCATGATGATGGATCAAATGGTTGGTGTGTTGGCAGGTTTCTGATCATGGTACTTGATCTGTCAATGTCATACTTTTCAAATGCTAGATTTGCCATGATCGTCACAAATAAAATGTGATATTCATTTCACGTGTCTACTTAAGTAGAAGAATGTTATGTGCTGTACTCACGATCGAGGAATCTATACGTAGTTCTCTGTCTGTGCAAAGTAACCGGTCAGATATGACTTTCACAAATAATGTTTCTGCAAAAGCGTTTACAGGTCATACAAGTACAAAGAGAGTCTTGGAAGCGCAAAGGCGATTCTAAAATAGTGAGAACTGAGTCGGTGGCTCCAAGGTCGACATTTTGCGTTCCGAGGTGACCTCGGGAAGTGTCGACCTATGGGACACACTGGAGATGCGGTGTATGAGCACCGCTAACACACGTTGAAAAAAACAGAAAGCAGAAAAGATCATAGCTTCGAGGTTATTTTCGTCAAGGACCTAATCGAAATTATGCGGTGGATGGTAGCCGCGTAATCAGTCTCAACTGAAAACTTTAGACTTCATTCCCAGACTCAATGAAGGCATCGAATAAATACTTAAGTACTTCAGTATTTTCGTGTCTATTTAGAATTATTTCTTGTGTTGACTTTCACTATGAATGACTGCGAGCTCTTTTCTCTGGGATTAAGGGTTTGGGTTTCACTATGCATGGAAGTACGACCCTGGTTCCCCGCGACTCGTGGGTCACGAAAGAAAATTTCTATATCTGGGGCTCGACTGGGGGCCGAGACAGGCCTAGGCTGGCTGTCATATTCATAGGCTGCATATTCAGAGAAATCATAAGGTTGAATAAAAATCAAAGTTATTTTTTTCTTCACGTGAAAATGCCTGAGTGTTGGAGGCGTTTAATCTCGGGCAAATACTCATTATTCACGGGTAGATTGTTCTGGATAGGTCTATACCATTTATCTTGGGCTTTCGATGCGAAGCTGGCCAGACCTAGCATGTTCAAGGATATGCCACCGCTTGTGCATCGTGGCTTGAGACACTAGCTGCAACTATGAAATTATCGTGTTCGCATTTCGCAATCACCCAATATTCCCCATCCATGGATTGCACCTGGAAGTCGTATTGAGGCGGTGATGCTATCTCGTGGGCATATTGATTTCTCGCCTGCATTGCCATTTCTTCGTATAGACATTACATTATGTCAAGGTGCATTGCGCCCGCAGATCGATTTGAAGTACTCCATGGGCTGTGGGCGGAGAGCAACTTTAGAAAGACTGCTGTTTATTGGAATATTTCAAAATGGTCGACATGACGGACATCATTGTGGAAAACAAACGTCAGCTTGAACTTCCTCGGCGAATACGTCAACAGTCATCCCAAGGGCAGGGGTCATGTACCCTGCTTATAAACATACCTAGAAAGGTACTTGTGTACAAACGTAAGTACCGATCTTAGTAGGCTTGTTTGAACTCTTGCATCGGGCCGAATGCAAACCCATTGATGTGGTGTGACCCGGCTGACAGGTACCATACAGCTTCAATCTGGCATTTTCGTCGACGAGATTTGAATCCGTGAGACCTATCGCTCAGGTTGATTAGCTTACAGTTTTGCTCTATCTTGTTTCTCTTTCTCTTTTGGGTAAGATTTAAGATATGGAGATTGGGATATTGCTATTCAACTTTGGACAGACCTTGTCCAGTGCCTTATCGAGGATGAGTATTTTGAATGAGACGAGAGTAGCTTGCATAGTACTGATACTTGGGTTCCAAGTTAGGAAGTACCTCAGTGTCACCTCTCACATCCTAACTATGCGATAGCTAAATTAGCCGCGCTATCCTGAGAGTCTCTGTACTATGCCTACTCCAGGACGCCTCCATGTGGGACGGAAGCATCGAATGCAGGAAGGGGCGTAGTCCGGATAGAATGGGCATCGATTTAATTGCAATCGTTTGGGTAGTACGCTTGCTCCAGTACGGGTTCCATCTAGGAAATATCCCGATCTTCAAACCTTGGGTAAGTGGCTATTCTCACAAGGGCATATTGACCTCGGGACATGGCTTGGGTTACTTCAACCCAACGGGACCTGTTTTAGCCTGAAGCCTCATCCCTCTTCTCGTGACAGCTTGTTTGTACACATAACAAGACATAAGATAAACAACCTCCATCTCGGCAAAACATAAAAAGATCACCCACACACCCGTGAACGCCACCTTTGAGGCTTTCGACGCATCGTGGTTTAATCACACGACTGCGCACCTATTAACCATCGACACATCAGGAAGCTGAAAGATCAAGCCGTGTCAGTTGGAAGATATTTGCCTTGCCGTTCATGCCTTGGGTATCACTGGCTCCCCCGAACACCTTCCAAGCCCCTGAGGTTGTATAAGATGCTTTCGGGAGACATCAAAGTATTATGTACGCATTATGCATTCTCTCAAAACAGATCTTAATTTTTCGAATATTCCATGTGAGTTTTGTATTGTAATCTATTTGCGTCGAATCGGAAAAGGTCAAGGTTTAGCCTCGAAATTGTGTTGTATCCTTGGCCGGATGCGGCCGCACATACCTCAGTATCCGGGGTGCTCCATGAATATTGCTTCCCCGGACTCTGATCTTGGGGTAACTTGGAGAAAATATCTTATGTCGTATTCTTTATTCTCGGTTGAGGGTTACAGATTTCGAAATGGAAATCTCTGATCCTTTTATGTGAAAAAAAAAAAAAGAAAACATTTGAGCAGTTGGTGCATTTATATATCGCTAGATCTATAGCAATGTCGAACACTCCGGAGCGACCGGCATTTTATCTTGAAATAGCTTCAAGTTCTGGTTAATTCTTCGACGTAGCAAACAAAATAATGCGAGGCACCCATATGTCACTTTTAAGCCCGTAGAGTGGTTGCTCAAGTCTACAGGTGCTTCTCTCCCTCCAGGGCTTTCCGCTCGCTCAGTAAGGTCACGTCAAATTTCTTCTTTTTTCTCTACACATTTCTGTTTAGATCCAACACACCTATCTTCAGACCAGCCACAATACATGGGGAACCAGATGACGAAGCCGACAGAATAGCCCTGGAGGCTTGCAGGAGCCATCAAACAGTCCAAAAGGGCAGCCCTAGGCGCCCCGCAGCCCACAGTGAGGCTTCAGGCACACACCCGGTTGGCGCCTAGTCGACAGCGTACAGCCAAAGACCCCATCAACACGAGACAGCCACGAAGTCGTCGCGTGACACACGACCTCAGAGCTGAAGTGACCACAAACCAGAAAAGGATTCAATATGTCCAGGGATTCGACCCCTGATGGTGAAGTTGAAACTGGTGTTCGGCCAGCAATCAAAGACAGATCTCAAACTATCGCGCGCCACAATCACACCGAGAAACACCGAGCTTTGCGATGGTTAGATATTGCTTTGTTCACAGCCGCCACAGCCGTTCTTGGCTGGGGATTGAAAAAGCAATGATGGCTGTCAGGAGATAGCCGCAGAGCCAGTGGTGTGCATGGCTAGATGCAGTCATCTTTTGAATGGGGGTTGATTGGTTCTGGGGTTAACACGGGTTTTTGTCCTTGAGGCTGGAAAAGAAATTGCATCTTGGGTTATTTTAGATCAATGGATGAAAATAGTACGGAGTATGGAGTGGATTATTTGCCATTGCGACTAAGGTTGGAAGTTGGGCTGGTCTTAGCAAACACCTCCCGTGAGGGTCCCGTGATCTGTAAACAAAAGCAAGTGTCGGTGTCGGGTCTTTGGTATTGGGTTGGGCTTCTCGGTCTACTTTTGACATTCAGATTACGAGTCATGTCAAGGGGATTAGAGGTGAATCAGGGGTCTGGGGAAATACGGGAAGCCATTCGATACCATGTACGGAGTAACTACTTCGTAGCCGCAGAATACCTGACAGACGGAATAAATGAAAGGCAAAGGTAACAGTAGATCACATTCAATATTCGTCTATTTGGATGGTAGTGTGCTGCTGTAGAAACACCGCTCAATGTTATGACGAGGTGGCGGATGAAGCATCAAGCCGAAATACTTCGTGGGCTCTGTAGCCAAAGACCCTTGCACCAAGCTCAAAGTCCAGAAAGTGGGTCCCCAACGTCAAAAAATGGGAAGAAGCATGCCAGGGCTACCAAATACCTGGGAATATGATCTGCAGAAAGCACAGGGAGGACTAATTGGGTCACATATCGCAAACAAGGGAGATATTGGGGACCCAGGCCCACGCACAGGTCGAGGGCTAGACCCGACGCTGGTATGCATGGATTCTCTGAGACTAGTCATAGGAGTCGTCCAAGGTGCGACAATTGCAGCCGCGACTACTCATTGACGCTGTACTATTGTAAGATATTTCATGGTAGCCTGCGAAACACGAGATACAGAGGAGGGAGTACGGGGATAGCGTTTAATGCAAAACAAAGACTTTGAACAAAGACTAAAGTCTAGAGCGATCTTTGGCTAGGGCAGGGATACTTTGGATGTCACCTGTTCCAGAGCTTAGTGTTTACAAAGCGACTACGCACTGCATCAAGAGAAGCATCGAACCCTCAAGGCATTCGGAGAGTGATCGTCGCGGATATGCAGGTCCTGCTTCCGGCTGGATTGCTGGAACCAGGAACCCACATCCCCTCATCTTGGACTTACCAGCCTCATGGTTACGATACAGCGGGTTTTGTTTCAATCTGGAAGATTCCCCGGAGAGATATCCCTTGTTCAGGGTCACATGCATCATGTAGTGGAGATGATCTTTGCGGAGTAGGGAGATAGTACAGAGATGAAGTGACACTGAATAGACCATTACGTGTTGTCCACAATGTGGCAGCTCCTATTTGTCTTACTGTGTACGAGTACACCTTTGAGTTTGGGGTTTCAGATTGAATTCGATCTCGATCCCGTTCACCTGATGACAGTCTGGAAAACTATGTGCGTTTTCAACTTGCACATCCCTTACTCGCAAATCCAACAATAGCCCATGGCACCGGTCGCAAATACGTCTAGTGCTTCTCTATCGGACTAGAAGTGAGCGCGATCCCTGATAATTGATCCTCTTATTGACCCCTACTATACAACTAGGGGGTCCAGGGCAAAAAGCCAGTATACCAGCAGAGTTGACAAAAACCACTTGATCTGAGCACAGACATTCAAGGGCCGGGGAAGCGGGCCATGAATAAAGTGGGAAATCGCAGGAATGTGATTTGTTGGATTATCGTGATAAAGTACCAACAGCAATCCCTTCAATTTAGAGTAGGGCGTCTGCTATTGCTCGATTCTGATCCAGATCAGTCTTGATGCAGAACCGTACGGTATTGGTAATTTATCAAAGCCCGGCGCATTGGAATTCAACAGATCCAAATCAGTTGTCGCATGAAGTTCTCGAAATGATTGTGATGTTTTATGTTTGGAGAGAGTACCAGTCACCCGCGACGCGTTCTATCACATTGAGCAACGGTGGCCGTTGATTAGCGCCAAACATCGTGATTCAGGAACGGTGCCACATCCAATCTGCCAATTCAAATTTCAAATATGGAGTATATTGTCTATGCCTATTTATTGATCATCTGAGTCGAATCCTTGCTAGCCCTTTGTACAGAGTAACTTTGCACGTCAGCCTCATTACATGGTATTAAGCCGTCCGGGACGAATAGAGGCAGCTATGATGTATTTGATCGACATCATCACAGTGCAGCTCTGCATATGCTGATAGCAACCCATATGGGGTATGTGGTGGGAAATGAACGAATGTGCTGTATGACGGTGATGGCTGAGAAGACTCGTCTTTGCATACCCCTGGAGGCGAGGGATTTCATTGGGCGAGGAATTCGAGCTGGATCTGTTGTGCAACTGATCTATATCATTGGGTCTGACGGACAACTGTCTATCCCACCCGGTGGACATTAGGGGTTCTGAGAGATGGTTCGAGAGATGTCAGAATCGATATCACATGGGCTGTCAAGTCTAATATCGTCAGTGGGGTACGGAGTACTCCTAGCCCGTGGCGTATACCCTATGGCACCTGTCCGGGCTACAGGCTACAGCTTACCGTACGAGTATAGGCTAAAGACTGCAGAGTAAAAACAAGGAGTCACAAGCCCCTGCCGAGGCTGTCATGTGACGTGCTGCGCGTGACCATTCGCCACTTTGTGAGTTGTCGTTTTCTGGTCTGGTCTTTTTGGTCTTTTTTGCACTTTACCCGATTGTACCACCCGTAGACCCATTATGTATTATGGCAGAGTACGGAGTACTCCAACTCCTGAATTTACCCAATTCGTACTATGCCGAAGCGCGCTTGTCACCTGCTTCCCATTTGCCGCCTCAATCTACTGGTCATGTTTGGTCATCTTCGGATATGACCAGTATCCAAAGTAATTTGTACTGTACGCGGTACTTGTCCGTAGCTTATTGTGATGTTCTCGAGGCTTCAGGATGATGTTTTCCCGGCGGAAATCCATTCTTCCGGGCCCTCGGTACCCCGGTTTTTGCCACCCCATCATCCCACTAACCCCCACAAGGGGGCTGATGGATCTCAACTATTTGCTCTCCTTTCGTAAACAGCACGCCTATATCTTACTAGTATTCCAGTTTCATCTTGCCACCTGGTACCCCCCGAGTGGCAGTAAGACAGAAGCTTCACTTAATAAACAGATTTGATCTGCTCAAGCTTCTTCAATAGCAGGTGGTAGCTAAGGGCTGCACGGCCAGTATGCTGCGCATCCTGTAGGTGATTGTGTAGTGTCATACATTCGCAGGAATGCGTTTGTTACCAACGAACTCTTTCAAACGAATCAGACGACTTGGCTGATTTTTGAAGGATTTTCCCGGATTACCTGATTGCTTGATTGGTTGCCGAGAAATGAGGCCGTTAAAGGAAATGGTACAGTACTCAGAGAGTATGGAGTATGGAGTATGGAGTACCGAACCCCAGAAAATAGAGACCAGAAACCAGCCTGCCGGATGTCCTGCGTGGAACGGCGTCATGATTTGCAGGCTTGTCTTCTGCTGACCTGTATTCCCATCCGGATCTCCGCGAGTTACCTTGAACCTTCTTCATTGACGGCTTTGAGGCTTTTACATCATTGACCGGGGTATGGGCTTGTCGGTTGCAGGACTTTTTTGACATGCAAATCTCATGGAAAATCACAAGATGAAACGTGCGCCTTGTGTGACTTTGTCCCGGTAGGGGTCATGCCCTGAGGTTTGGAATGGTCGGGTAGCTCCTTTCCGTCAGTCCGGCTTCAGAAGACTGCTCTCGGCGACTAACACCCGTGACGGAAAACAAAGGCCATAGATCGGCGACTTCCGCGTCTGAGCCGTCACGTCAAGATCGCCTTCACTCTTACACTCCAAGTCAGGCAAAAAAAACATAAGCGCTACAGCTGTAAGTACTCCGTACTTGACAGCTGGCAGACTCGTGACTATGTAGCCTGGGTTTGTGACACTACTGTTGTGTCTTGTTGAGTCAAAGATAGAAAAAAAGAAAGAAAAAAAAGAGAAAAGAAACCAGGATATGCCCGTTCGGAAGATAAGAGCACAGAAATGGCGGTAAGGCTTCAATTTACGAGTATCCTGATGGCTTTCATTTCCTTCCTTTTTTTATCATCCACATGATTTAAGCCTAACGCAACATCCTTCACATCCATGCGTGGGGTAAAATCGAATGAAATCTAGGTTTGGAATTCACTTGAAACAAAGCAACGTAAAGAGAACGCGATCTACGATGGAAGAAGTACGTTGGTTCCCCGGTATGCAGTCGGCCTTGGAATGATCCCTTTTTCCCGGGAGCTGCTTGCGGGGAAGAGCTGGGGAAGACATTTTAAGAATCCAGACCAACAAGCCAACAAACAATACTCAATTAAATTCCGGAATCTTTGTGTTGACATCTATGTAGCTTCATTGAAGCCTCGCATGACAATATCTCCGAGCCAGTATAGCCGAAAGCCCCACGATCATATCGTGGCTTCAGATCTGTGACCGATCCGTACACCGTTTTTGAATGTGTAGTACTCCGTAGAGTACGTCCGTGCCGAATATAGCTGTTCATGTAAACGAGTCAGCCGGCCCTCAAATCGGATAGCACCAATAGCTGGCAGTTCGACAGTTCATCGGTCAGTAGGCCTGGCTGTGTGTAAGTCTCAACCAACAACCCTCGCGCTAATGTCGTGGCGTAGAGAACCCCGGGCCTGGACTTATTGCCGGTCAACTCCCGTGTCTTTTGACCGTCTTTGAGGTCATGAATGAATGATAGACCAGAGGACGGCTTACGGAGTACAATGGAGTGTGTATTCCATATTCTTCACTCTTCAATAGTTCACCTTGCTATGCGGAGTATACTTGCTCTTCTTCCCAAGTACTGTAACGGAAACTGACCGGTACCAGGTATTTTCGGGGGGAACTTCGGAAGAGCAGAGCCAAAGTCTAAAAGTACTGGGGAAATACGGAGTACCATGGAATTCTGTACTGGTACTGTCATCAAGGGCCCCGTGATGCAACTGAATTTTCGCCCTTCACCGACGGTCTTTAGGGACTGGCCCTGACTGTGATTTTTCCGCTTTTTATTTTCTTTTCCCCTTGTATTGTCACGTACCCGAAAATGAAAATATTGGATTATTTCCTACTTTGGAAAAATAAAAAACAATTTTCGAATTTATTATTTCTTTTTTCAATTTCCTTTTTTTTTCCCAATTTTTTTAATAATTTATTACCGTCCCCTCTCTCCACTCAAGTGCCGCCCCCCCATCCTTATTATCGTTGCTCCCTTTCCTTTCTCTCTTCCTTTCAACTCCAGATCCTTTTCCACCTTTCACCTTTCAGTCACATAGAGCTATCCCTCACGCTCTTTTCAGCACTCGACTCTCTCCGCATTGATTACTCCGCACTGTGGGTAACTTGTGAAATCTCGCGATCTTCAACCTCTCGGACCTTCGAACCTGCTATTTGTGGGAACATCTAAGTGCAGCAAGAGTCAATCCTCCAGTGATTGATTCTACCCAGGCCGAGACTCACCACTTCAACCGTTCCACAACACTCAGTTGATCATCACGAACCCTTACCACCGACTCTCAAGCGCCGTACGACCACTCTCGGGGGAGACGGCGACCCCGGAACACCAATCAACAATTCTTCCCTTCGATCATTCTAACGCTTCTGATTGCGGCGTCGCGGCAATGCCTTTAACGACACCGGTGCTCACCGTGGACGCGGATAATATTCACAAGGTGGATACCGCCAACGCACAAAGCCTTCATGGCATGTGGATGGGTAAGTGGCAATTGAATGGCAAATGCAGGTCTCTAGGGTGCTAATGCAGAAACAGTCTTCTCGAAATGTGCCGACTACATGGACCAGGGCCGTCGCCTAGAGAACCTCAGCTGGCGTTTGTGGACACGTGAAACCTTCTGTGTCGAGCCCGGGAAAACCAACAGAACCTCCGCATTGCCTTTACTTCGATCGGAGAACGGAGATCTGCCCGAACTTTCCGCCAGTGTGGAATCGGCTGCCTCCGACCAGGCCGAGCGGATCGAAGCTCACATTAAGCGCCCCAAGTTTTCGGACTACCGACCTGCCGTGGTCCGCGAGGACTCAATGGCCAGCCTTGGCCGTGGAAAGGAGAAGCACATCACCTCCCTCGACCTCGAGCGAATGGTCCTCAACATCAAGGAAAAGAAGCACCTGGAGCCTATGAGCCCTCCCGTCGAGCCAGCCGCCCCCGTCGTTGACATCACTCCCCGCCCGTCGACCTCCACGCCCACTCCCCCCACTGCTCGACGAGTTCCTCACTTCACTCGACCCACCCCATACCCCCACGAGTCTACCGAGTCTTGCTCAACCACTGCACCCGAGGGCAACGACAGCGATACCGCACAGGTCAACCACGCCTCTGACACCAGTGTCTCGTCTTCGGGAGTACTTCCCAGTCGACCCGAGATGATCAAGTCTCCCAGCATTGTCCGTGGCTTCTCGCCATCGCAAATCTCATCCTCGTTCCGATCGCAACCACGACTCTCCATTGATCCTAGCCCTTCTCGTTCCGCCACTCAGATGCGGCCATCCCCGTTGAAGAAGAAGGGCGGCATGTTTACATTGGGCGGATCTTCTGGAGATGACGACGAGAGCTCTTTTGAAGAGCGTATGGCTCCTCAGGTGGCTCAGGAGAAAGCGACCGGTGGATTAAAGCCCAAGAATGGCAACCCCAACTCTACGAAAAAGACGGCTTCTTTCAGCAACCAGGTCTCCTCTCACGTTATCCCTAACTCTGATGATATCAGTGCCGACGAAGACGCCATCGAGACGGATGATGAGGTTTCGGAAAGTGCGATCGAGGATGATGAGGATTCTGATTGGGAGGACTCTGTGACAGAGGGTGGCGAGTCCAGCGTCGATGAACGTGGAGAGATGTTCCAGCGGGTTGACTCCCGGCCCAATCTTGTGTCTCGTCGGTCGATGCTCACTATGATGATGCACCAGCCAACCCGCATGCAAGGAAACGCATTCCGGTCCAGTCCCGCCCTCCAGCGATCTCGATTGACATCACCCAACGGCCCGTCTATCCCCCAGTCCACCCCAAGCAAGGATGAGGAAAGCTTGACCATGCGTGGCCCCGATGTTCCTCGATCCAAGCCCATTGGCATGAAGCCTGGACCCGGACAATCTATGGCTCATTCCCCACGAACCACTCGTCGCAACATGCTTGCCACTGAATTGACTGAATCCCTTCGCCGACACCTTCTTTGGGAACGCCAGCAGAAGAGCGCCACTGCCAATGCCTTCCTCAAGCGTCGTCACACCGCCCACGACATGAAGAATCTTCAGGAATATCCCGGTCCCAAGGGACCCCACAAGGGTGTTGGTCCGAACCAGTCTAGTGCAGAGGCAGACCCCAACGCCGCCAACTTCGACCTGGGCAAGAATGGCTCCTGGACCAACTACACCACTGACTACGGTCCATGGGAATACCATGTGAAGGGATGGTAGTCGATTCACCCCCCTCAACTCAACATCTACGCGCCTTCCGACTTACTACAGGACTCGCTTTGCACCGCATAGCTCTCACCTTGACACGTACGATCACGAACATGCATTGCATTTACGGCGCACAATTCGAAATTTGTTTCTTTTCTCTTCTTTCTCGCTTTCAGCGGCTCCTGGGATTGGGGGTGTTTCAAGAGCATTCACCGGGCGTTTATCCGGCATGGGCCTCATGGAACATCAACATTGAGGGCTAATCACCATACGACCATAATATCCCTGTACAGTTCAAAAACACCTCGACTAATCTCGGGCCACAATTGATGAACCCCGGGGAGTTATTCTTTCTTCGCCTTGCTTTGTTCAAGACACATCCAAGGGCTTTTTTTATGACCGGAAATGTTCACCAAAAAAAAGAGGTTTTCTTTTCTCATCTCAGCGCTGTTCTTCCTGCATGGTCATTTATGACAGCAAAAACCAAGCATTTGTTTCTCTCGATTATCATCGAGATAGCTCTTTTTTTACTCTGCGATACCTGATACCACACGTTTACGTCTTGCGATTCAGGCTCTGATCCAATCGAGCCAACCATTGTACGCTACCTGATGACAGCCAAAAAACCAAAAAACACTAGCCAAAAATCAAATGAATCAATTCAAGAATACCTGTTTCCATGTGCATATCGTATCTGTAGACACAAATATCAGAAGATGAGGCTTGACGCCATGCATACTGAACTGGCGGTCTGGTAGCTTCATAGCTTCAGAGGTCCGCAGAAGGGTTTTCCAGGACAACGGCGGCAGAGAAATCATGTGGGAATATACTGACTTTGTGGCGCTGACACGTATCAAAGTGAGGAGTCTGTGAAAATACTTGCAGTATGCAGGTGGTCATGATTCATCCAGAACTACCCTGGAGTGCATCTAGGCACCCGTCTGGGTCTTGTAGTCTGAGTCGAATACACTAAGGTATGCTTATATCCTCTCCATCTCCAACTCTATCTGTCCAACACGAGAACTCACGATCTATCCATGTTGATTTCTAATAACTTCTAAGAAAGAATTCGAAACCCCGGAAGCTTCACGGTCTGTATGGAGTACTAATCCCCCTTGTAAATACCACCTGCCTACTCTGTACAAAGCACGGAGTCAACAAGCCCAAGCTAATGAGCTATGCGTTCATCAGCTCAGGCGATGGTCGTTTCAGCAACACTTGCAGATCCTTCATAAAATCTAAATCGGTCAGGTGGTTTGAGAAAAAAAAAAAAAAGGAAACAGGGGGGTCCAAAAGCCCAACTATAGCCTGGAAATTGGTTGTCAAAAGTACTGAATTCGTGCAGATCTAGAACACGAACCCTTTCTTCCAAGGTTCTGTTCTTTGTGGAGAGTACGGAGTACGGTCTGGTAATCCCTGAGGTACGAGTAGATGTGTTATTAAATCAAGATCTACAATCCCAACCCTACCAATTTACTTCTGTACTTGTGCTTCTGTACTGCGTACAGAGAATATTAAAAGCCATCGAAAGTCCAAATACTCGGGGAAATCGCATTGGTCGCTTACACATGTCGATGACATCTCTGTACATTAGTTCCTGCGACCAGAGCTTCCGCGGAACTCGGGAGGAGGTGGTGGGCTTGAAATCGACTCGACAAGATAAGCGCTCAGTCCATGGTGGCTTTTTGCTGCATGATTTACAGGGCCAGCTCATTGGGATCTGGAGATTGGGCTCTGCTTAGATGGGGTTGAGTGTGTTGATCTAGGCCTAGGCTTTGAGTTGATGAGTTTTTGAGGGTTGTCCAGGTTTTAGGGGTACAATGTTGGCGGTTAAGGGGGTTGGGGTTGATTTGAAGGTTTTGGGGGATTGACGGGGCATATTCTGCCCAGATGTATGCTTGTACCTCGGTGTACTTGTGTTCTAAGTGTTGTGTCTAAATTTGTAGAGCATCATAAGTACTCCGCACTTTGGTATAGATAATAGGGGAAGTTGGTTCCGAATGCCTCACTATGACCATGCGTTTTCATCATTATTTCATCTTTCGCCTTTGGCCTCAATAATGGTTAAGTCTGTATTTGTCGATCTGGAAACTATGAGCTGATGTCATATATTGGTACAATTGCGTTGCCTCGGTAAGACTTGAGCAATATGCTTCCTGCCTTGAATGCCTTAGATCCGAATGCTTTAAACGCCTTATAAAAGAGGTATGACAGTCCCACTTATGTGGCAACTGCACATGACTGGCGCACATGATTCCGGGGGTGGAGTCGATGGGTCTGGGATTTGCATTGGGATGACTACAAGTATCGATGTTAGCTCGCTTCGCTCTCAGGAAGTGCGCTTTCAATGCGAATGCTCCATCTTTGTCTACTCGTACAAGTATACTACAAATATTGCTCCAGGCATGTCTCAGACCGTGACGTATGCAAAATTGCTCTGTTCCATCTTCAACGGGTGTGGGGGTTGACGAAATTTTCTCCTAAAACGCCCGACACCATTTCCTTTCTAGGAACTGCTCCAATTCCTCCGGCCATGCCCGATGTGCCCAATGAGAAAATGCCTCGAGGACTCCATATGGAGACAGATCCAAGGTCAAACAAAGACCAATTACATGGACATCGCAGACCTAATGCCAGAACGAGACTCGCTGAAAGGGACAAACTTAAGAATCTGCTCCCGTTCATCGCTCAAGCCTCTCCCGCTCAAAACAAATACTAGCAAAAGACCAAGACGATTCATAGCTGCTTTGAGCTAGATTCGTCAGTAGTACTTACTGTGTGCAAGCCGCTTCCTCCACAATCCACCTGCCCGGTTAGGGCTCAATCTCCTGGCCAGAAGAGCCTTCTTGATCTCAGCTCCAGGAGTCCCCAAAGTGGATCTAGTGGATAACCAGGGACCGGCATAATTCGCAGTCGTCGCACGTCCCGTTGGCTCGTCTCACCGGTAACAAAACTGTCTCCATCCTTTGTATCCCAGTGACAGCTAAAGACTCCGCACTTCCTATTTAGGATTCGATACATGATACAAGGCTCCAAATTGGCCGTGTCCTAAACCACCCCCACGGACCACTCCGCGATCAACCTGAGTCCTTGAAAACACAAAACCGGGAAAGTGGATGAGGCCTTCATTCTGCAAGTTTGACGCCTAACTGACTTGTCGGGTCTGTGATGTGCGCCCGGAGTGCAAATCTCGGCATGCCGATGCATGCACATGTCTGACATATCGTGAATATGCCATCGCATCTACGGAGTACACCCCTAGTCAATCAGGTGTTCAAAGATTGTGGCTGATTACGTGCAGTCTTGGCTTTTGTTTCAACTTCCAACCTTGGAGGGTTGGTCTTCAAAGGCGAGATTAAGAGTCGGCTCAAGGCTACGAGTACGAGTATGTATCTCGGTCATCCTCCACTTCTGAAGTGATCGGCCAGCCCTAATTCAACTAACCCTTGCTTGGGCCTTTGGGCTCTAGACTGAGCTACTGCATTGACCATGAACGGAGTACTCCGTAAGATGCTGGACTCACTTTGAGACTGTGAAACCTTGGGGTATCTTGATATTTCACTCTGTTGAGAGAGCTAGTCTCAAGGATTCTGACCAGTCGGGGTAAATATTCACTTTTCTCTCTCTTTCTTACCCTTCGCCGTCTCCAATACTCGTAGCAATAAACCTAGTTCTTGCTCTAGGCTGCGTTTCTGATAGACTCACTTCGCGGGACAATAAGAAGGTTCATTCCAAGGTTTATTGCTAGCACACTGGAGCATCTCCATATCGGAACCACTTTCTTCAAATAGATATCTACAAGTGAAAACAGTTCTACAATCAACGTGATGTAAACCCGGGAATAACGCATGTCAGGTGATCTCATAACCCTCAATGGATATGAACAAATCACGTGTCCAAGCGACCAAAATAACAAAGCAGTGAAAATGACGCGTAAAACAGCATCTAGAGTCGTCGTTTTCGCCATCCCATTGTCATAACGCCGTGTAGTGGTGTAATTGTCGTTCGGTGAAGTCCCGAATGAGGCGCCCGGAACTGGCCCCTGCGCGAGTGAGATACCTGTTCTCGCTGGATGAGAAAAAAAGCAGCACAATTATGCTATGCATGATTGGCGAGACCACAATTCTAGGCCTTGCAGTGGAGAAATATCACGTGGGTCCAATTCTGTACGGGGAGCTCTGTACTCCGAGACCCCGCAAGATGTTGAGATTTATCTGGAATACATATGTAATATTCGTCAATGTCCCTGATCATACTCGTAGACTCATGACATGGCAGATCGGAATACTGGAAACTGCCGAAGTTTCTCAAACCGAGAACTGCACGCTATAGACCATGGTCAAACGCGTCTAATTCCCAGGGAAGACCTCTAGGTTCTGGAAGCCTTCTGGAAGGATGATCCGGTTGGTCGGTGAGTTCGAGGTACGATTCACGCCTTTCCGCTTTGGGTGTAAAGTTTCTGTATTACGCGCTAGACTGCATTAGGTCGTTACCGAACTCTGTAACCGGAGCGGAAGTCCATTACCGCGTACCTCGTGTATCGACGGTATGAATCTGAATACCGAGGTTTAACTGTTGAATTGCCTAACTCTGGAGTGCGTTAGGTTGCATGTAGAATATTCCAAAGGTTCTGAGTTTAAAGATCTGCAATTCCTTCGGCTCTCACAGTATGAGCGAACTACGAGTACTCGTAGGCATCCATGTGCGATATTATATCTCAAACGCAAGTATATCTTGTGACACAAGCCTCACTTCCCGGTGGCTTGGGCTGGATACTGGTGTTTAACTAGCGGAAGCCACAGGCAGGGATCTGGCTCATAGTACATGCAAGTGACCTCGAGATTGCCTCGCGAAGATGATTCCTTCAATCACACTCTTGCTTTGGCGCCCTGATAGAGTGGACAATGGAAGTTCTAAAGTTTGAGGTCCTCCATTGCCGGGGAATTGACGGACGGTGTGGCTGTCACTGACTTACTTTGTTTTGCCTGATACTCGATGTTCTAGGTGGTACATACATGTATGTATTCTTCGCAGTGTAGTTCTCGGAGCTCCACATTAATTGGAATGTAATGGGTCTATTTTCGTTACGGAGGACTGCCATCCTAAATGTCGGAGTTTGTGCGGAGAAACTATTGTGGGCATTCATGAAGATTCTGTATACTTCGAATTGTTAAACTAATCGTTAAACTAATTGTTAGTGCGCACTACGAGTACACTGTCAAAGTTGTAATACATTATGACTTCATCCGAGCCCTATGTGAAGTCATAGAATTCCACATGGTCTCCATCTGGACAGTGCGTGAAAGAAATGAATTTCGACGTTGCATCCCATCTAAACGCGCCCGGAGGCGTTCTCGCAGGGATGCGGAGTTCTAGAAAGCGAACCCCTCTCCAACGCGGTCCGCCCCCGTGATCGTTAGATATGGTCGGGTCGTATTACTCTCGGGGGTTGTTCATTCTCTGTAATTTCGACTTTTGGTGCTATCGGGGGGTTGAGGATTCCTCCCGTACGGAATATAAGGTATGCTCCAGTGCGATTGCTGTGTAGTATTCTGTACTTTGCCAGCTGGCAGTACGAGTACAAAATAAACAACGCGGAATCCTGTTTCCTGCTTATTTTCCTTTGTTGAGTTCTGCGCAGTGGCGATTTGCGAGATTTATGACCCCCAACCAGGTTGGTTCTTGGCAGGTGGTTTTGCGGACATGAGCAGCGCAGGATTTCAGGTTGAGTCTGGTCGGAGAAGCCGAATATTGTACTCGTACATAGTATCGACCTAGCTAATCTGTAGTGGCTAAGAGGCATTGCGAAGATATGCATGAAAAGGCGATCTTGGTTAAACTGCACTCATTTTACAGTCAACCTTAGGAGCTCTACTACTTCTGCTTTTCGCTCCTGATATTCAACAATTACTCATTGAAAACTCCATACTTGTGTAGATTGATTGACATTATTCACAGTGACTCAGGACAGTATGAGTCAAATGAGATCATCGGTTCCGCTAAAGTCTTGGCAGCAAATGTTTGTATAACTTCATCTCACTCGTTCTTTACTTAGTAGAGCAGTAGAGCACCTTTACCATCACGTGGAGTCAACAAAGCTCCTTGCTTTCCTTTTTTCCTTTTTCTCTAAGCTGACGGTCGCACATCTCGGCTTACTTACTGTGCAGATCTGGTCCTGTCGATCTTTTCAAGGTCACCCGATCTCTGCGTTGGCACTCACGTCACCTCACTCAGAAACTCAAGAAGGTGTCCCCCGGTCTGGATCTTCTGAGAAACAGCCAAACCTGAGCATGGCAGGGTCAGTTGACGCGGGTCCAGCACCCCAGGTTCCAGGTGAGTTTAGCACCATTCTATTATTGGCCTTGGCCCCGTCGGAGTCTTTCATTCCAATCAACGTCGTGAGATCTACTCAAACGCTTTCCTTGGGCTCTTCGTATCTCAGCCCCTGTGCATATCCATGCACTTGTTACATCTGCTAGCCCGTCATTCCCTGAGGCGTTGGCGTGTAGGCCCTTGCCAATACGCCTGAAACTCTCGGCCCGCAACCTTTTTGATCACACGCTCATACTTTGATCGAGCAGGTACAGAGTTGCCGTCTTCGATAAACGATGAGTTGTCAGCGGCCCGGTCGCATGGCGTTGCAACCGAGGCGCGGCCTCGCTCATCAACCAGGCGACAGGGCAAGTGCCGCTTCTTTCAAACGAAAAAGGGTAAGCCTTCTTTTTTTTGAGTTCGCGTTCTGTAAGGAATCGTCAGGCCTTCTCAATGGTGGATGTGTTGAATTACCCACTGTATTTCGGGCCTCCATTAGTCTATCCCAAAAGGGATTCTGTGTATGCAGTATCTTTCATGTTCACGAATGATACCGAGGTGTCTATCATTGCACGATATGGCTGGCCTCATTACTGCACATTGATCTTTATTCCAATCAGCTGTCATGGATGCATGTGCCGGTCTGTTCCAATGCTAATGTTGCCACAGGCTGTCGCGTCGGTGCAGCTTGCCCGTTCGTTCACGATACATCGGCTACTGAAACCAAAGAGTCGCCATCAGGACACCAAAGTAGCACTGAAGCAACTGATGATGGTACCTCAGAATTGACTGAAAACATTGTCACCGAGGCTCGCAATTTGTCCCTTAGTGACGCCAAACCAGCGCAAAAACCGACTACTACTCCTGTTCAACCTCAACGGCCCGTTTCTACCATGGAGCAGTCGAACCCGAGAGAGTTCCAGATGAATCAATTGAGACGGCGTTATCGTCCACAGGAAATCAACAATGAAGAAGGCACTACGCTGACCTTCGGATTGGTCCCCTCGGATCCCGATTTCCCATTCGAGCTGGAGAGACTTCAATGTGTACTCCGCGTTCCCAAGTCGTATCCACAAGGGCGTCCCACGCTTACTGTGACCAATTCTGAAATGGAAGCTGCATACCAAGCAAATGTGGCTCGTGGCTTTGACGATATTGTTGACTTTACCTATCGAACCAATGGCCGAGGGACGCTACTAGGGTGGCTTAATAGTCTGGATAGGAAGCTCGAGCCTCTTCTGACAACTCTGGAGCGAGGGCCAACGCTCAAATTCTTCGCCAATCACGGCGATGCAACAGCTACCAAGGAGTCGAGCCAGGTTCCAGAGAAAGTGAAGGACGTGCCGAATGTTAGCAAGCCTACGCCGGCGGCATCTGTTGCTGCCACGTCCTCACGGAAATCACAGCCACGGGTGGTGGCACCCAGACATACAGCTGAAGCCAAAGCGGCGGCTGAAAAGCGACGCGCTGTTGAGACAAAGCAGCTAGAAGCACGTCTTGGAAGACTTCCCATGTTTCAAAAGGTGCCAGACGGCAAGGCATATGTCATTCCGATCCAGCCTACCAAAAAGGATCGCCTACCGCGAGCGATCCAGGCACTGAAGACCGTGAAGCTCAATGTGCCACAATTGTATCCCCTCGAAAATAGCTCTATCAAGCTACTGGGGATTGAAGGCAATGAGGCGAAAGCCACAGAACTTGGATTCGCTCAATGGGTCGAACAGACTTCCCAGCTAAGTCTGGTGTCTCAAGTCAACTACCTTGCGAGCAACATCCACAAATTTGCCGAAACACCTCTTCCAGCACCCGAAGATTCCATTGATACTGCACCTCTTGCAGAAGAAAGCGAAGAGATCGAGGATGCCGATGCCTACGATCAGGCTCCTGAAGAGACCACCCACGACGACGAAGACCGACCCCATCTCCATGTCATTCCTCGTCCCCCTGAGTGGTCTGTTCCAGATCCCAACGCAGGCGAGGGAACATCAGAAGAGTCAAGTTATGATGAAGATGAGTTCTCAGATGAAGAGGACGAGGAAGGCGGCGCACCTGTTCCTGCAGCTGTGGATAACAACGCACCTGGTCGGGGCGTCGCCCTTTCGTTCCCGTATATGGAACTCTATGGAATTGAACTGCTGGAACTCACTACCATCAATGTCACTGTGAAATGTGACAGGTGTAAGGTTCCGGTGGATATCAAAAATGTGCCACAGATTACCGACGAAAAGGGTCAAATGGCGAAACAAGAGTCTTGCAAGAAGTGTGCTAATAACATGAGTGTTGGTATGTATACGAATATCGCCTACTTTCGATTGCGCACACTAACATTTCATGTAGCTTTCCGGCGGCAATTGATGCATTCTCATGCTAACCGTGCTGGCTATCTCGACTTGGATGGTTGTACGATTGGTGATATGCTGCTTAGGTGAGCTCATGGTCTAATTATTCCAAGATGTTCTCTGCTGACATGGTATGATGTAGCGATTTCATTCCCAGTTGTTCGGAGTGTTCCACTGCTCATCCAGCACCCGGTGTACCTGCAGTTCGTGGCGAGAGTGCAATGGCCATTTGCCGCCAGTGCCACCGCAAAATGGGTAAAGGCTCAATGGTCCTTCTGTTGGAGTTTCTTGTTAATCATTTGTTTCACAGTCTTCAAGATTCCAGAAGTGAAATTCTTGCTGGTGGGGAGTGCAGCAAGTAAGTTCGATATACCCTTACCCTCTCATGAAACCTCTTGCTTACTATCATCTCCAGTCTCTGCTCGTGGTGCTCTTCCCCTGAAAAGAAAGGTTCGCCATCATTCCCTCAGCAGCTATGACTGAATACTAATAATTGAATCAGCCCCAAGAAGTTCTAGGTATCGTTGCAGGACAAGAACTCCCCCGACGTGGTCGCTGCCAGCACTATGCCAAAAGTCAGCGCTGGTTCAGGTGCGCATCCAACATCAAAATCAAGAGACCCATTCTAACTCTTCACAGATTCAGCTGCTGCTCCAAAGTCTTCCCTTGTGACAAGTAAGCTCTCACCCAACTTGATATCCCCTACACAAGCTCATACATCATCTAGATGTCACGATGCGGAAACCGATCATCCAAACGAACATGCCAACCGGATGATCTGTGGATATTGCTCGCGCGAGCAGATCTACAGACCCGAGAATTGTGGCATTTGCAAAGCTATCCTGATTGGAAAGGCAGGTAGTGGGTTCTGGGAAGGAGGAAAGGGGACGAGGAATCGTGCTCTTATGAGTCGGAAAGGTAAGATTTTTGTACCGAACTTTACGCATGACAAGTCTAATACGCTGCTAGATCCGCGGAAATTCAAGCGAGTTGGTGGGAATGCTCCTACGTCTAAGACATCAAAACGCAAGTAAATGCGCTCTTCAGACCTCGGCATATGTCGCGGCAGACTGTCAACAGGGGTCTGTCTTCTGGAAAGCTCTGGATGGCGATCCCATGGAGTTGAATATTGAATAGAGAGTCAATACGCAATACATTATACCCAAAATGGATGTGATTACGATTCACCGAGCATCCTTGACCAAGTGGCTTTTGCTACAGTAGATTAGAATGAGGTGGGTTTCAAAGAGAGGGCACACTAAACGGATCAGACAGCTTCCCGGGTTTAATAAGTCTCGGAACAGGTATCTGGAAGAAAACGATCGATTCAATTACCTAGTAATCGGGAGTCCGCTCGTTGGGCTGGAGCATAAGCGCCAGATCTCCATCTAGGGCTGGGGCGGGGGCTACGCCGCTTAATTACAGGCCCTCAAAGCACATCCTCAAGCAGCCTCTGATCTCTCAACTTCCTGTTTCTGCGTGATCGGCATTCTCCGATCGTCCTGCTATAGTCACATTCACCGTGAAGGTCTCACGTACTCTCTTTCTTCCTGAGTTTGCAAGCTCAAAGGCTTGCAATTCGTCCACGAAACCCGTGGTCAGGTTGCGGCCGCAGAGCTAGAGTAGGCCTCCGGTTGTGGTCTTTCAGCACGGAATTCTCGGCGCAGGTATTCCATAAATTTGTCGGCGAATATGGCCTCGGTACCGAAGTTGTTGATCCGGGCAACGATGTCTGGGTGTATGCAGAGCTCTAACCAGTTTTTGACAGAGAGTGATAAAATAAACCACACTCGACCGGCATCATCTTCGTTTGGTGGGCGCTCGATGGCCGATTCCACCAGTCGGTCGAGTTTTTGTAAGCGTAGGATGTTCATAATTGACCTGTGCCACTGCTCAAAGTCCACTTCCTCCGTCAGGACATCACGGGGTTTGTAGAGCGGCAGAGTTTCGGGGTTAGGAAGATCGAATGATTGGTCTTTCGATTCTGCGGCTGTTTGTCTTTCGAGGAAGACCTCGCTCCAGTCGACGATCTTGATGGCGGGATCCATGATGATCCGCGGAAAGGTCACTGTGCGTGGTGGAAGTGAGGAGTGAGGTCTAGGTTGGTTGGGTCGGAGACCTGAAGTGAATGCTTCAGTGGCACTTTCCAATGAGGAAGTGAATGTTGATCTCAGAGGATGGGTGTGGTAAACAAATCAGGATTTGTCGCCTCTTGAAGTTTGTGGGCGAGATTCTGGGAAGAAGGTTTCTTCGAAGTTGATTGTCCCATCTCGGTTTCGTCAAAGTGAGATGGAGGTTCACAGGCTTGTTGTTCGGGTTTATATCATGTTGATCAAAGCATAAACAGAAGCAATTGATCCAATTCTTTTTGAAAAGAAAGATAGAAAAAAAGAAAGCAGAAGTGAGTAAATAAATAAATGTATATAAAGGAAAATAAAAGAGAAAGAAAGAGAAAAGAAAAAATAAAAGAATATCCGCAAATAAGCAAATAAAAGAAAGAGAGGAGAGAGGAGAGAGAAAAGGACGAGAGTGAAGAGAGAGGGAAAAGAGACAGAGAGAGAATACATTGTTGAGATATAGGAATGAGAGCTACACCCATCACTCAAAATAATAACCCAAATATGGACTGTGATAGCATCTCTTCTTGGATTTCCGTTTCTGGAATCGCTAAAATAACAATACATATAGATACCTAAACTCATTGCAAACGTCGCGATCTTCTGTTCAAATGCTTCTTTTTACTGTTAAATCAAATTCCCACGAAGTTCCTGTTCTCTTTCAATAGCCTCGAACAGTGATTTGAAGTTCCCGGCTCCAAAGCCTTCAAAATTGTGTCGCTGAATGATCTCAATGAATACTGTAGGGCGGTCCAGAATGTGCTATTCCATCGGTCAGTCTCAATCAATTCTTCAATCAACAACTCTGACATACCTTGGTGAACAATTGAAGAAGATAACCACCTTCATCGAAGTCGATCAAGATGTCTAAGCTGCGAATGGTCTCGAAATCTTCCTTAAGCTTCAGCCCAGATTGCTTAAGACGGACTTGAATGTCTGTGTAGTATGTGTCGGGGACTTTGATGAATTCAACACCTCGTGCCTTCAGGTTGGTAATATCACGGATAATGTCGTCCGTTCGAAGCGCGATATGCTGCACACCAGCCCCATTATAGAAGTCCACGTATTCCTCGATTTGAGACTGCTTTTTTCCCTTTGCCGGCTCATTGATGGGCATCTTGACAATCTCATTTGGCGATGCCATGACAATACTCTTCAGGGCAGAGAATTCACTGTTCAAGTCAGTTAGGTGTTCATGAATATTTGACACAAGTACTTACGTGCAGACTTGGCTGTCGTCGACGGACCAGAAGCGGTGGAAACCGAGAGCCTTCTCGTAGCTAGATTCCGAGGTCAGTAACTGTTTCCCGATGTCTGATATATTTGCAGAACTTACTACTCGCAGATTTCGTCCATCTCATCCCAGTCTTGATTTCCAACACAGTGGTCAATCCTCTCAAGACGAACTTCGGGGAGGAATTTCAAGATAGGATCATCATTTCCGGCCTCAGCGCGATATCCAGGCATAAAGGCACCATGGTATTGATTGCGCTCGATAAGTGTATGGGTGGTCTCTCCATAAGTCCGAATAGTTGCGGTCTTGACATGTCCATCCTTATCCTCGAGAATTCTGGGGGGAGAAACAGCCTTGGCACCATTCTTTACGGCGGCATAGTAGACAGCGTCGACATCGTCAACCTCGAAAGCAACGTCCTTGACTGCATCACCGTGCTTCTCGTAGTGTTCGTGGATCTCGCGCAGCTCGGCTTGCTCCTCTGGACTGAATCGGTCGATTTGTTCAAGTGACCGGAGAGGAGAACTGAGGATAAAGGTAATGTCGCCATTTTTGATAACATGAGAGCAGATGTTGCGGTTGTTCGTCTCCAGGCCTTTGTAGGCTACGCGCTTGAAGCCCATGCGGGTGATGTAGAAGGTGGCTGCTTGCTTGGCGTTGCCAACGTACCAGTGAACATGGTCGTAGCCGCGGTAACTCGCCACTGAAGAGTTGTCTCCAGCGGTGGAAGGAGGTGGAGTGCTGGAAATGGCTGAAGGAGCCATCTTAATGTGTGTTTGGAAGTGTGAGTTGATGATTCGCAAGTGTGAAGATGAAGTTGAATGATATCAAGCAAATTAACGCCACCCTTTGCTTTTAAGTCTAAATGAAAGTACCCCCATTAAGCGTTCTAGCTTCCGGGTATCTTTTCGATCGGCTCCTTGTTGCAACTTTGATGCCGTTTAGGGCCCGGCTATTCCAGGGTCCTGGAATAGCCGGAAATACCCGCACTGAGATCATCGCCAACAGCCGCGCATCATTTCTTTTGTTTTCCAAATCATCTTCTATTTTGTTTCAGAAATTCTTCCTGATCAAATCTTTCCGATTATTATATTCTATCTTGCACATCTATACTGCTGCATCTTCCAGGCCTTAAAGCGCAAAGTTCAACATGACATCAATCACCCCAGCTCGACCATCATTAACATCGAATGATTCAGCTGTCCTCCAAGCACTCTTCGATGCCGAATCCTCTCCCTCATCAGGAATTAAAATTGACTCCTCTCTTCCATCCTGGCCCTCATCCCTGAAAATCCCCGAATCAAACCTGTCATCACTCAAGCAACGCGAATCAGCAATCATCCGCAAAGTCCAAGGAGATGAATCACCAAGCCAAGAAACCGTTACCTCTGCATTGTATGAATTCGACGAGCTCATCCTCCACAATGGTTCATATCCATCTGCATACATAAATCGGGCCCAGACACTCCGTCTCTTGGTCGACCTGATCCACAACAAAGAAACCGGAACAAGTGAGGTTCCCAATACCGAACTAAAAGATGCCGCGTTATTCTCTCCACAAACCTCCCAATTATGTTCTCGGATTTTCTTGGATTTGGGTCAAGCCATTACTCTCGCTACGCCGGCCTCTCCAGCGGATGCGATTTCAAGTGCGCAGGCGAGACTTTTGGCTGACGCACATACGCATCGGGGTTATCTGCTTTTGAAAGCTGCTCGAGTTAAGAAGGAATTTCCTGAAAATTCCCAGGAAGGCCCGGAACGATTGCGTGGGCTTAGCGCTGATCAGCTTGAGGAGATGGCTAGTCAGGATTTCTTCTTTGGTGGTCGATATGGGAATAAGGTTGCACAGCAGCTTGCTGTGCAGACGAATCCGTATGCCAAGATGTGCGGGTCGATTGTTAAAGAGGCTCTGAGGAAGGAACTTGAAGGGTGAAACAGATAGACGTTTATGAGAAATCATCAATACAACGAAGTTACTACTAGTCAAGCTCGAACCGTGCAAAGCAAAGCAAAATAAAAATGTACTCGTGTCGTTTCATGCTTAATAGATAGTTCAAACCCCGAAATTTCGTTAATAAAGTATTTCCTGGCTCAGATAGTATTTGTAAAGACTTTGTTGCTTAAGCCTTCTTGTGGGGGTTCACAAAATGACGCTTCAAGGGTGTCCAGCTATGCTGGTTATATTCAGGCTGCACCTTCTGGCATTGCTTTAAGCCCCACTCAGACACACCGACCATGAGAGAGCTAAATCAATTGTCAGCGACCAGAACCACAACAAGGGGGTTTTATACAAACATACCTCTCGAACATGAACGCCATGCTTCCATCTCCAACCTTGGTAGGCTTCAACTCTGCATTGCTAGCTCCCTCGAAAGCCCCAGAGTCGGGACCATGAGCACTCATAACGTTATGCAAACTAGCGCCAGCAGGCTGGAACCCACCGCCAACCTTAGCATCGTAATCACCAGCAATCAGACCCATGAACTCCGACATGGTGTTACGGTGGTACCAAGGAGGACGGAAAGTTCCTTCAGCCACCAGCCAGCGCGGGGGGAAGATAACAAAGTCCGCAATGGCTGTGCCAACATGGTCTGAGGGACCAGTCAACACAGTAAAGATTGAGGGATCAGGGTGGTCGAATGAAATGGAGCCGATGGTGTTGAATCGTCCCAGATCATATTTGAAGGGATAGTAGTTTCCGTGCCAGGCAACAACGTCGAACGGCGTGTGGTTCTGTCTGGCGGAAAATAGAGTGTTGTTGAACTTGCTGTACAGTTTATACTCGCTTTCCTCTTCGTCGTCGAAGTCGGCTACTGGGGCTTGGAAGTCGCGCGCGTTGGCTAGACCATTCGAGCCAATGGGACCCAGCTCGGGGAGTTCATAGTGACCCTGGTATAGTTCACAGATGTAGCCGCGCACTGGGCCGTCTGGAAGCGTTACTCGGTATCTGAAGGAAAGAGTCAGCTGGTGAATATAATTGGAGTGTATATGATTTTTTGCATACCTTACGCCGCGGGGAATGACGCAGATCTCATTTGGTCGGAGGATAATGCGACCAAGCTCAGTTTGGATATCCAACACGCCGTGCTGGGGGACAATCAGGAAGTCGCCATCCGCAGAATAGAAGGCTTCCTTGCCCATATCCTTTCCAGCTGCATAGAGTAGGATTCCCAAGCCTTGTTTCATGGTCGGGTCGCCGGATCCAGCGATCAAATGTAATCCATGTACCCAATCCACCTTCTCATCCAGGTCAAATGGGTTCCATCGCAGCTGGTTTGGAATATGGTGGAGCTTCTGGGTTTCTGTTGTCATACTGGTGTGATATGAGTCGACATCTTCAGCCACGAAGTTCTCATGAGCTGCTGCTGGTAGAACACGATAAACCCAGGTCTGTTTGTTCTCGCGGCGAGGAGCGGTGAAGGCAGTGCCCGAGAGCTTTTCTGTGTACAACCCGTATGGGGCTTTTTGGGGTGAGTTTTGACCGACTGGGAGGGCTCCCTCAATGGCTTCACTCCTGTTGGATTGTTAGTATTGGAAATTTGGTACGGAGTATATGCTGGAGTACCCCAATTGGAAGTAAAAACATACTCATGATGGGAGTCGAAGCCCAGTTGGTACTTGTAAGGATCGGGGTATTTGAAATTGGTGACAGGCATTGTGAGATATGTGCTATGCTGTATGTGCAGTAAGTGAATGCAAGGGTCGTTGTTCGTTGTTGTCTTAAAGAAACACCAACCGAGACGAACGTCACAGCCGCGGATGGAAATTCCCGCGATTAGCCACGCCTTCCGCCTTCGATGCGGGGGAGCGGGACTATTCCGCCCGACTGTAAATAATTAGTTTTACTTCTCAGCTCTCCAGGGCTCTTTCTTTTCACATCTACATTGTTTTCATTATGGCATCCTGGTTCCAAATCCCCAAGAACTCTCCCTTTTCCCTCGCCAACATCCCGTTCGGCATCATCTCCGCGCAGTCGGCATCAAAAGTAGCCGCAATTGCCATCGGTGACCATGCCCTGGATTTGAGTGCTTTTGCTTCCTCTGGAGGCTTTTCACAGCTTCCAGCAATTGAGAAACACCTGGGTGTCTTCAGCCAATCGACATTGAATGACTTTGCCGCCCTGGGCCGCCCTGTGCACCGCCAGGTGCGCGAATATCTACAGAACGTCTTCCGCGCCGACACGCAATTCCCTCAGATTCTGAAGGACAATGCTTCCCTACAGAAATCAGCCCTCCTGCCTTTGTCACAGGTCACCAACCATGTCCCTATGCAGATTGGTGACTACACCGATTTCTACGCCGGTCTGAACCATGCCTATAACATTGGAGTCTTGTTCCGCGGTCCGGACAACGCTCTCCAGCCCAACTACAAGCACTTGCCTGTCGCTTACCACGGACGTGCATCCTCCGTGGTTCCCTCCGGCACGCCTCTTCACCGTCCCCAAGGCCAAATCCTAGCCAACCCTGCCGCCGATCCTAAAGTCCCTACTTTCTCTCCCTGCAAGAAGCTCGACATTGAGTTGGAACTTGCATGCTTCATCAGCAAGCCCAACGACCTTGGTAAGCCCGTTCCAATTGATGAGGCTGAGGACCACATCTTCGGTCTGGTCCTTATGAACGACTGGTCCGCCCGCGACATCCAGGCCTGGGAGTACGTTCCCCTGGGTCCCTTCAATGCCAAGAACTTCGGCACCACCATCACCCCCTGGGTGGTTCTCATTGATGCTCTGGAGCCATTCCGTGCCCCCGGACTGGAACCCGGTAACCGCGAGTCTCTCCTGCCTTACCTGCGCGAAAAGCGCGCCGAGAACGGGTTCGAAATCCCCCTCGATGTCGAGGTCACCAACCAAGGTGGTCAGCCTACCGTGATTGCAAAGAGCAATGCTCGCAATCTGCTCTACTCTTTCCCTCAGATGGTTGCTCATCACACTATCACGGGCTGCAACTTGCGTACTGGTGACCTGCTTGGCTCTGGTACCATCTCAGGCAGTGAGCCCAAGACTCAGGGTAGCTTCTTGGAGCAGACCAACGGTAAGACACCGCTCAAGTTGGCTGATGGTTCTGAGCGCATGTTCTTGGAGGATGGAGACACTGTCACTCTCCGCGGAATGGCGGGTACAGAGGGTAACTACGTCGGCTTTGGCGACTGTGTCGGTACCATCTTGCCTGCTGTCTCTCTGCAGTAGATAAAATCAATGATTTATGTGATACACCTTTGGCCTTGTTTTGTTTATATCTAGAGAGCTTGCAATAAAATGGTAACATTCTTGATCAATTGAACAAACTCATCGATTCATCCCCAGCTCACTAGATACCCTAAAATCTAGAATTATGAATATCACCGAAGCTCCTCAGGAGTATCATCCTGAGTCTTCCAATGACCAAGTTTAACCGCCTCCTCCGCTTCCAAATGTTTCACAATAGCATTCGTAACCGGGAACTCCAAAATATCCACCCCAACCCTCTCAGCACCCCAAGCAGCCGGAATCAAACACAGATCAGCAAGTGTAATCTCATCCCCAACGCTAAACTTGCCAGCAGTCTTAGAAACGAGGGCCTCATAAGCCCTCAATCCATCCTCAATCAAATCCTTAGACCACTCCGCTCGATCCGCACCCAGCGGTGCCACCCGCTTCAGAATCCTCAGGTTCGTCACAGGCTGGATATCACATCCGATTATCTGCGCCAATGTACGCACTATGGCACGCCCCTCGGGATCCGAGGCTGGAGGCATAAGTGCTGGACCACCTGGGAATGCTTCATCGAGGTATTCGAGGGCTGCGAGTGACTGGGTGATTATGATAGGCTCTTGAGCATCGCGCTGGATGACAAGTGCAGGAACCGTGCCGGATGGATTGATGGATAGGTGGGCTGGGGATGACTGCTCGCCTTTCAGGAGATTCACGTAGACGGGTGTGAACGGGATGTTCTTAAGATGTAGGGCTATCCGCAGTCGTGCGGAGCAGGAGGACCGGAAGTAGGTGTGCAGTGTTACTGTCTCGGGCATTTTGATTGATGTGATGGGGACTTGGATATTGATTCAGGTCTAGAGATATGAGAATAGAGGAATCAAACTTTGCTATGGATTTTACAGGCTGTACACCCCGACACCCGCGGATCTTGTGTCCCGTCTGTCTTGGAAGTATAGGATATGGCGGATATAGATTCAGTGCGGAAGGGATTCCGCGGGCTCTGGGCACCCGAGCCCAAGCGCTTTGCATTTCCGCGACGGGCCTCGGACATTTTCTGAAGTTCATTTACTTTGCGGTGGGACATATGAGGTGCTCAGGCATTTAACTGCGTCATGGCCATTCACCGTCCAATGCCAATTGCAGTCAATGTCTTCACTGCCAAGATGTCTATGTGTAGTGCCTTGGTTTTCAGGCACCAACCCCAGACCCGACAACTGGTCACTCCTTCCAGGTCACTGCCTTGCATTGCAGTACATAAGCATGATAAGTATAGCAGTCTTAGCAGATCCGATATCTTATATTTCAATCTTATGTTTGTTTGGGATACATTATAGGGGTTTGTAGCTATTGGTCTGTTGAGCAGAGTATCACCATTATTCCGCATGAAGCCCCAAGCCATTTAATCTGACTTCAATGAAACCTTAGCCTTTATTTGCAGAAATTGAGTATCTGACGTTCAAATCAAAAGTTCCTATTAGCAATACTCCGTCGGAGCCCTGGCGGTCTGATCCTCACGTCTCATACAAAGAGCTAGGGCGGGGCGGGCCGGCTACCACCGGCTAATTTTCCTCGCATCTCTCACCTCGCAATTGTCCAAGGTATCATCGCAGAATACCCACTGAGTCCACCCCTGAATCCGCCCAGGAACGGTTGACGATGGATGGTGTCAGGCCATCCCGCCCGGACAAGCCGTATCAGCGCACCTACAAGGCATGCATCCCCTGTCGGCAACGCAAGGCCAAATGCGACCTAGGGACCGATCCAGATGGACTTCCGATCGGCCCACCATGTGCCCGCTGTCGAAGAGAGCTGAGGGAATGCGTGTTCCCCGAGAAACGGGCTTGGGAAAGGTCTCGGAAACGAGGTGGGAATTCAATGCTGACGGTGAAACGGTATCTAACTGGTCGGTTCTAGCGCGATCACCTGAGAATTATGAGGATGTATCACCTGGGGATGTTGGAAGGATGACGGCGACATCGCCAGACCCTGGTCATGGCCAGGGTGCTCACTATCGTCGTGCGAGCGTTTTGAGCAACCCGACCCCGGAGGCGAACTATCACTCGCCTGAATTGCAATCTGGGTGGTCTTATCCGAATGGTATATCGCCGTCTAATCATGGCTCTTTGGATCGCAATGGAGTTGCTCAGCCCTCGCAGGCGAATCCGTCTCCTTCTCATGCATTCGAAAATACAAAGCATAGGTCCAATTCTTCGCTCTCCAACTCGATGATGCGCACTGTGGTTGCAAGTGGGAATGATGCACTGAATATTCTTTTTGAGGCTGCAACTGCGCAGGAAGATAGTAATACGGATAATACTCCTGAATCTATCAATGGGGCTCCATCGACGGGTCCAAGTCATGTTTTAACCCCGGGGAAGTACGATGCTGCATTTGAGCCAGTCACGCGTGTCATACGTCCTGTTCAGCTATCGAACGCTGCTCAAGATACTCTCAATATATGGGAGGCATGTCGGTTTGTCAAAATGGGTTGGTTCACTGCTAGGGAGGCAGTCACCTTCGTGGACCTGTCAGTTGTTTTGAATTCATCGATGCCAACATTCTGAATGCTAACATTTAAACAGGTTCTACAAAAACATGTCGTGTTTATCACCAATCCTAACTGATTTCTATGCCAATCATCGCTATCATTATTGGCTTATCACCCGAGAACCTGTCCTTTGCTGCACTATTCTCATGATATCTTCACGCTATCACGTCCTTCCAGGGGCAGGCGGAGAGTCAAGAAACTTCTTCATTCACCACCGTCTCTGGCAATATTGTCAACAACTAACCATGAGACTGATATTCGGACAAGAAAAATCTACCAAGTCCAAAGTCCGAAGCCTCGGTACAGTAGAGGCACTTCTATTGATCTCAGAATGGCATCCTCGCTCATTACATTTCCCACCCGAGAGCGATGGCTGGGATGACGATTTGATACCCTCGGCACCAAGACACCATGAAGGCGGCGAATCAAATCCAGCATCTGCTAATAACTGGGTGGAAGATATGATCGAGCCCGCTCGACGGTCGGACCAAATGTCCTGGATGTTACTTGGGTGCGCTCTGTCTCTCGCCCATGAGCTAGGGATCTTTGAAACGGAAGAGAGCAGCTCACCGGCAGAAGAGCCAGAATGGCGAGATCAAATGACACTTCGCTGGCAGCGTGTTCAACGTCTTCTGTACGTGTACATCAACCAGCTAGCCTGGCGGATTGGATGCATGTCACCGATTCCTCAATCATTGAATCATGCCATTCTGGGCGGACGCAAACCGCAAGGACTCAGTCCTCCTGGTAGCACTTGGCTTACGTTCATGGACTCGTGGATCGAGCTGACCAAGCTTGCCAAATCCGTGACAGACATGTTCTTCCCTTCTGCTGCATTCGCACGTCAGCAACTTCATAGCGGTCGCTATGTAGGACTACTAGATCATTTCCGACCTCTACTCGACCAGTGGAAAGACAAATACCTCCAGCCACAGGTACTTGACAAGGCATTTTATAATGATCTTTTCATCGAATACCACTTCGTCCGCGTCTACACCCATTCAGTGGGCATGCAAGCAGTGGTTGAACGCGCCGTCGCAGAAAACGACACAAACAACTTCGACGAAGTCCGACCAATGACCATCAATCCAACAGACTACGAATACATCCAAGAAGTCATCGACGGATGCTGTCAAATCCTCCAAAAAGTAACACACCTAGCAGACGCAGACGCACTACGATTCTCACCAGTCCGCATCGTCCTCCGCATAACAAGCGCCTCAATCTTCCTCATGAAAGCACTCAGTCTCGGCACCCGACAGGCAAAACTCCAGGATTCTCTCGAGATCCTCGAAAAGAGCATCAAAGCACTCAAATCAAATGCACTGGATGACGTCCATCTCAGTACTCGCTACGCAACACTCTTAGACATGCACGTGTCGCGGCTGCGTCGGAACCTCCTAGCTTCTTCTAGGGCTGTTCGGAATAGTCGCGGTGCTAGGAGATCATCCATGGGGCCTCCTTCCTGGCCTGAGAATGGCAATCGCCCACACCCAGTCAATAACCCCGTATCACAGGATCTGACGCCGGATCTGGGACTCATTCCGTCTTTGAATGATATCAGTGCAGACGACTGGCTTTCTTTGCCATTTGATCCGTCCATGGCGCCTTTCGGGATGAGCAATACTGGGCAGTTTCCCATGTATGAGGGTGGTGCGTTGGATTTTATCTGGAACCTGCCGTCATGATGTACTTATTTGTTCTTGTATGGCCCGGTGCCTTGATATATTATTTCAAAATCGTGATACCCGCTCGCAGAATCAAAGCCAGCCAGTCAACCAGGTATGAGACCATTTCAAATGATGGAAATGTAAATTGCGTATTATGCGGTATCTATGCGTTAATGTACAGGAGTCTATCACTTTCCGAATTGCCAATATGAAGAGGTATGCTTTTGGGGTCGGGACCTCCCAAATCATGCGAGGAACCATCTGCAGGATGATCCTGCCATCCAACATGATGGTTCCAACGCATGTCCGGTGGAAGGCCAGTGCAAAAGGTGCGAGAAGCGGAAAGAAAAAAAGCCAAACTTCCATGCTTTATGATGACCCGGGCCGAACACCAGAAAAAAAAGATGCTCAATGTGAGATGATATAAAGCGAGGTATTATGAGATCGGAGTATGCAAGCGATTGCAAAGAGCGTTCGCGAATATGAGAGTCGCATGTAGAAAACGAGGTCGAAGGATTTAAGCAAGTGCCTTTTGTTCGGAGGGAGGAAGGGGAGGAAGCTCGAGCTTTGTGTTATCGGCCATCATGCGCTGGAAGCCGATACCAACACCTTCAATGACGGCCAAGAAGACAGCGCACATGATTGCTGAGTTGCGGGCAGCCTTGACACCACCACGGACGGCGAGGGAGCCACCGGTCAGGAAACCGGCACCGATAGCGTTCCAGGGATCTTCTGTTTTGCGAATGCCCTTGATAGCGCAATCGTACTGGTCATCCGTTAGCGAGGTCCATGGAGTGAAAGGGGTCGAGGGATCGAGGGCCATCTTGAACGTACTGTGCTGAAAAGACCACCCCAAACACCGAAGTTACCACCCAGAACGGGAGCGCGAGCCTTGATGGCTGTGAGGGCGCCTATCCGACGCTCGCCGTATGGACTATTGCGGAAGCCTTTGATACCGTGCCAGACGGCACCTCCGATCGCCTAGAAGAGTCAGTTGTGTAGATTTGTTGGATCAATGAGCACGTACACCCATGCAGAAAGCACCACCGAAATCGCTCAGGGCGACATATGGACAAGGGTCGCGGGAGTGATCCATTGTGTAAATTGGGCTTGTTCGATGAACCGAAATGAGGTGAATTTCAGTTATTCAAAGACTTTGGAGCAGGTGGGTGTATTGAGGACGAAGCAAGTTGATCTGAACTGAACACGATAAGCGGACTTTTTGTTATCTTTTATCGCAGTCACGTGTGCCCCGATCGCCACCGAAATCTCGGGCGCTTTAGGGAATCGCATCAAAGGGTCCAATTGCATCTGGTGAACGGACCTTTGGGTTTATTTCGAGACTCGGAATACGTGTGCCGGGCAGAGTTTTTCGGGGATCCTTGTACCTGATCCTTGTACCTTGATCGTCTTGAATTTTACTGCATCAGGTACAGATGTCCTTTGTTCTATCTACATTGCCCAGGTGGTCCAAAATTTTTCCCGATATCTGCATCCAGTCCTATTTGATGTGTACCTCTGTACTCCGTAGGATTCTGTACTCAAGTGTTTTATAGCTCATATTTGAAGCACTGGATAAGTAGGACTTGCTTAAGTTGACATGTATCGATCTAAAATCCATGGCTGATGCGAGGTATATATAACGCATGGCCCCAGGATCAAGCAGCGGCTTTTCAGTCCTTGAGATTTTCTAAAACCGGTGTCTGATGGATCTAAACTTGAACCATCTCTCAATTGTCAGAAAACCTATGAAGTACTTCACACGATAAAACAAACTATTTTTTCCCGCTGTAGACCTGTGGACCGATCTCGGGAAAACCCACTTTTTACTCGGGACTCGGGACTTCCCCGCACTTCCTTACTCTCTCAGTATTCTTCTCTTGAATATCCATCAATTCCCCCATCATCCTGAGAATCCACTTGAGCACTGAATGCAGGCAATATGCCACTCTAACCACTACGGCCACTGCCTCTCCAAGCTAAGACACAACGAGCAGGATTTCCAAGGCTTTCCACCCGGATAGGGGCCAGGGCCACAACAGACAATTTTCTGACGGGACCGATTGTGAATCCTCAGAGATCCTCAGCAGAGGCAAGGGTCAAGATGATGCCAGATTTCGAGCATAGGTTGATGCCGAACATCGCTTTGGTGTTCACAAAGTGGACTTCGTCACTCAGGACACGTACCACTGTACTTTGAGAACAGTCTACCACATCCCTTCCAAACCCGGTGCTAACACACTCAATTACTCTTTCGATCCGCTCATCATCCATTGCTTTCGGGCCATTCACTATTCTTTCGCTACCCGGGTACCCCTGCCTGAACATACCACACATACAATATAATTGCACTTCCCAAAAAGACAAAAAAAAAAGGGATCGACCAAGGATGCAGGTGGGCAATTACTCTTCCATTCTCTGCTATGCCTTCCCATCACTTGTGGATCCATTTGATGTGGGTCGCCAAGTTCACAAAAACAAAAAAGAAACTCCGATAGGGGGAATCGAACCCCCGGCTGTCGTGTGAGAGACGACGATGTTAGCCACTACACCATATCGGATATTGGATATTGAGCTTAACTTTAATTGGCTATATGACCCTTTTGACTTAGCACCCTTTGGTGCGTAGTTCTATAAAGCCCTTCATGCCGCCCAGGTATGATCGATGTTCTTCCAAGGTTTACTTTACAACTACCTCCTATCTCCTATCTTCTTCCAACACCCCTCATCTCTTTCTTGCCGCCGAACAAACAATGAGGCATTTTTGCTATTGAATCAAATCGCCGAGCTTTGCCACAAAAGCAGACAAGATAAGTCAGGTTATGTTACAGCGCGCTCCCGCGGTCGGCGCTGCCCCAACAGTGCGCTACAATCATACCGGTCCCAGGCATGACAAGACGAGGTCTTGTCATATTAGGTCTTTTGGCCAAGTGGTATAGTTCGCTATATGCCTGGGTATAGTGGTTCTCACAGGTTATGCCGCTTTTACTTACACTACTTACCCCTCCATCATTCGTACACTTGAATCCCTTGAGGTATACTACACGGGAAGAGGCAAGAAGTGAAGCTCTACATTCTGCGCAGACGGGATGAAAAAGAAAGCAACATGAGAGGAAGGGAGCTAATCTACTCGCCAGGAGAAAGGCCTACAACAGCATTCCATAAGAGAATCTCCTTACCTGTCGCCCCGTCCCACAACACAAAGTCAGGCTGGTAATGTATAGATGCAAGTGGAGTCAAGCACAACCGGCAGAGCTGATTATGAACTTGGAGTAAACCGAGATTTGGAATTAAATACATGATAAAGCAAGACGGAATCTCAAAAAGCCCCAGCGTGATGGTCAGAAGGGATCACCAGCTGACCCTGTCATGCTTCCTGGGAGATCGATTCCCTACAATGCAATCTCAGCCAGCTTGGCCATTGGGTTGGCCGAAAATTTCTCAATAATGGCGGCGACATTCTCAGCCAGGTTTGTAGCCTCAGCTTGTTGCAAAACGCGACTGTTGGCACAGACTTGGACCTCCAATCGATCCGCATGAGGCTCAGTGAATATCCAAACCTCATCCAGAGGATCAAAGCGAGAAAATCTGGAAAGTTGAACATCAAGGGCGCTGTCATCCGCTCCTTCATTATCTGAAGCGTTTCCTTGCAATGGGAGCTTATGATTCAGGTCAATATTCTGATGCTGTACAATTAGACTCAGTGGCCTCTCTGCCGGCCAGTCTGTGCTGTGATGGAAGATATCACGCAGCTCGACGTGCTCGTGGGAGAGTGCACGGATGTATTGATTTTGTGCATGATTGAGAAGATCCATAACTGTCCACTCGGCCGGCCCCGAAGGGAAAGTGATCCTGAGAGGAACGAAATTGAGAGTGCACCCCAGGAGAGATTCGATGTTATCCAGGGGAAGGTTGCGGCCATTGACTGTATGGCCGAAGACAATGTCTGTTTGATTCTGATTACGAGACAGATAGAAGGCCACCGCAGCCTTGACGAGTGTAGCCATGGTGACTCCCGAGGGCACGGAAGGAGGAGGGGTGATTCCCTTGCGACACCACAGCGTATGATCAGACTGTGCGGCAGCGCCTGGGTCCACAATCAACTTCCCCACGCGGGGTGGGAATGGAACCGCCATCTCAGCGCCACTGAGATACTCTCGCCAGAAGCTGAAGGTTGGATTCTCTTTGACGTTGTCGGCCATGCTCGAGGCCCGGTGGTAAAGGTAGTCGGCAAATTGGGAAGTGGGTGCCAGCGAGGTTTCGTTGTAGATGGCTGCCAAGTCACCGAAAAGCCGTGGAAGAGACACTCCATCCCACTGGGAATGTGAGATTTGGATTGTCAGAATGACATGCTCGTCTCCTGGACGCGAGACCAGTGTGAATCTCACAGGCATGGAGCCCTTAACGAAGTCCAGATCGGCACAATCTTTGCTATCCCACAGCGCTTTGCATACATCCAAGGGATCCTCATCTGGCCAACACCGGATCTCGCGTAATTGAACGTCACAGTTAGCTAGGACGAGTTGAATCAGTTGTCCGTCATGCTCCACAAAGCTGGTCCGAAGAATGCTGTGTCGCTCTGCGAGAGCTTGACAGGCCTTCCGAAGACGGTCCATGTCCAACGAGCGCCCTTTGATTGTCCAATTGTATGAGTGTAATGTCCCCCTGTCGATAAACGAACGCTGAGCCTGGGTAGCAGGGAGGACATCCTGCAGTGTGCTCGAGGCGGGGATAATCCGCTTTGCAGAAAGATCTGCATGAAGTGCCTGAGGATCTTGAACGGGGCTCAGAGAAAATGGCTTACACGACACGTGTTCGGTCGCCTCTTTTGAGAATGCCACCTTGGCCAAGTCAGAGAGGATGGGATGGTCAAAGATGTCAGCGACGCCGAAGCTCATGCCGGCAGCACGGCCTAACGCAGAGGTCTTCATGGCATCGATGGAATGACCACCGCGGAAGAAAAAGTTATCGCTTCTGCTGATTGTCTCCATCGAAATGTCAAGAAGCGTTGCCCAAATTCTTGCCAGCGCGTGTTCTGCCTCGCCACAGAGGCGTGATTCGTTTGAGAGTGATGAAGAAGCGGGAGCTCGGTACTTCTGCAGGCTTTCCAGAGACATTGCTGTAGCAAGATTGCGCAATCTATTGATGTCCACCTTTCCGGATTGTGTTCGTGGCATATGCACCACCCGGACAAAGACTGAGGGCACCATGAAATCAGGAATTTGCTGGCGTAGTCGGACCTCCGCGGCGGCCAATTGCGTCGCGAAGCTATCACTGGGAACTCCAAAGATTCGAGGCTCGTCGACTGGTGATTCCTCGGTTTGGTCAATCTCTTCCGGAGTAAGGATCATGGCCACAAGCTGGGGCTTGGTGCTGCCCGCAGGTAGAATGACCTGAGTCACGACATCGTGAGCGGCATCCCCAAAAGACCGTTGCACGTGAAATTCTACCTCGGCCAGCTCTAGCCGTTGACCCCGAAGCTTGACCTGACGATCCTTGCGACCGAGGATAAGGAGAGATCCGTCGTGGTTTGAACGAACCAGATCTCCGGTCTTGTAGAGATGAGAGCCCTTCATTGAGGTTGGTCTCAATGCCTGTAGCCAGGCCGGGGGTTCGACAAAGACCTGTGCGGTTTGCTCAGGTAGATTGATGTATCCACGGCCGACGATCGGTCCTTCGATCACTAGCTCGCCAATGGATCCCGGAGGAACCAGTTTGTGATGATTATTTGGGTCCACTATCCAAGGAACACATCCCACAGGGTGTCCAATGTTGCGTGGGTCGCTGGACGTGCAGATAGACGACTGGAGGACAGAGATAGCAGAACACTCCGCAGGACCATACACGTTGATTAAACGGACGTGGGGTGCCCAGGAAGCAATATCGGTTTGTGTCATGCACTCACCTGCCAGATACAGAGTCCGGATCGTAGGCAAGTCTTCAGGCCGGAAGAGGCGGGCTACAGAGGGCACCAGACCGGCAAAGTTGGCATTGAGTCTGGAGCAAACCTCACCGAAGCTGTCTTTGCGCTGTTCGTCAGAGACCACGCAAACACAGCCTCCTGCCATAAGAACACTGAGTTGTTCCATCAAGCTCATATCGAACGCATAGGAGGCAAATTGAGTCACTCGAGAATGTCTGGTGAGGCCGCATGCTTTGATATGATCACGAGCACCGGTACAGTAAGAGCCATGTTCGATAATAACTCCCTTGGGCTTCCCGGTGGACCCCGAAGTAAACACAACGTAAATGGCATCACCAGGCTGGACCGTGGGCAAAACGATGTCGTTGGCATCGCCATTCGCTGGACAGTCCACATTCCATGCACAGTGTTTAGGCCCCAGGAGGACGACACTGGTTGCAAGATCCTGGCTAAGGGACGCGTGCTCAGGGGATGAAATCACAGTTCGCGCTTCAACTTCGGCACACATCTCCATTCTCCGCTGTGGTGGATGAGACGTGTCGAGCAAGAGTATTGTTCCTCCAGCCTTCAATACTGCCAGCATCGCCACGAGTGTCCAACGGGACTTGGTCATGTATATCGGAATCACTTCATCAGGAAGCAGACCACAGCAGTTGACAATGAGATGGCGCGCGAGGCTTGATGAGAGAACTTCCAGTTCGCGGTAGGTGAAGGATCCCTCCGTGTCACAAACAGCCTCACTGTTTGGATTTTCAATATACCGCTCGTGAATGATCTGGTGAACGGATGACTCCACACGAGGAGGTACATTTTGGTTTCTGGCCCAAATGAGATCAAAATCGCCCTCACTGAGAATATCAACAGATGTGATTGGGGCATTGCCGTCGGCAGTAAGGATGGATTGGATCGCCTTGTCGAATGTCAAAAGCACAGTAGAAGCGTGCGCTGGAGATAAGACACGAGTCTTGTATCGGAGATCAAGTATGGTGTTGTCGGTTCCTGGAATCATCTCCATAATTAAATCATCTTCAGCTCCGTCCTCCTTGGCAAGCGTCGTGAAATCCAAGCTCCCAGCTGCATCGCGTAGGTTGACACTACTCTGAACTCCAACAGATGAATTGAACAGTAATCCGTCCGAAATGCCAGCAAGCCGGTGGGTTTTAGACAAAGGGAAGCATTGGTGCCGAAGGCTGTCCAGATACCCTTGTTTCAGTTTGTCAATACTATGTTCGACAGTCGACTCTTCGGCAAAGGACACACGGCAGGTGAGAGGGTTAAAGATAGCACCCACGGCATCCTGGATCCCATCAATAGGGAGATCTCGGCCAGATTTGATATAGCCAAAGCAGATGTGATCAGAGTTAGTAAAGCTGCGGAGCACCAAGGCCCAGGCAAGGGCCGCCAGGTTCCACATGGTGATACTGTGCTGACGGCAGAAGGTATCAATGGTGGCATTTCCCATGCTGCCCTGGGGTAGTCTGCGAGAAACGTAGCCGAATTCATTCGCAGGGGCGTTTTCATTTCCCCCGATCCTTGGGAACAGGCATGGCTCCACCCCTTGTAGATACTTTTGCCAGTAGCGAGAATCGGTTTCTCCATCTTGTCGCTCAATATAGCTCACATACTCACTGAAGAGGGGACCGGTCCCTGGGAAAAGCTTACCATCATATGCCAGACCCAGATCGCGCTGTATGATCTGCATGGTCATTTGATCGATGATCGCATGGCTTATGTCAATGCGGAGCATAACTTCTTCCTGTCCGTCAATTTTCCGGGTGCACAGGCTCATGTGGTGCATTAATTCCCCCTTGTGCCAACCATCTGACATCGAGCCTGGAAGAGGAGGATCGGACGCTGACAAGCTTGTGTGGTTGAGAACAATCTCCGGTTTCACATCGCGCAGAACGACTTGTTCCATGTACGAACCAGAACGCGGGCTCTCCACAAAAACCGTTCGTAGCGCAGCATGGCGTTTGATGACTTGGACACAAGCAGCATATAGACGTTGTGAATCGACTGGTCGACGCTCTCCATTAATTGAGGTTGAGACTGCCCACGTCTCACTGGCATTGTAGTTACTGGCAGCTTTGGCCTGGGCAATGAGCATTCCCTGCTGACTGGGCGAGCATGGGTAAATCTGTGCCACATCTTCCACCGAAATACCCAGAGCTGGTAATGTGGTCACCGCAAGTTCCTGCAGCTCCGGGTAAGTTAGTGACGGCAGCAAGGGGAAATCAGATAACGTGTAGCGAGAATGGGTGTTGGACCGGGTCAAAGCCTGGAGCTGAGATGCCGCAACCTGGAGTGTCTCTTGATACGTTTTCATCCACTGATGGATCTGATCTTCATGTTGGATATCGCGAGGGTAGACACACTGAATCCGCAGCGAGCCATTTTGCACAGACACAAAGACTTCAAAGATGCCAAATCGTTGGATATCATTGCCGGCGTCTAAAGCGCCTTGAGACTCATGGGACACCGAGTTGAACATTGCATTCGCCCGCTCCAATTGTTGGAATTCTCCAGCATAGTTGAAGATAATCTCCATCGGCTGTGGATGGTGGAACATGCTTCGACCTTCCGTGTTAAGGTAGAGAGATGTGAAGTACGCCCACCCGTTGTGTGGGACACTTCGCCGGGCATCCTTGACCAGCCGTAACACACGATGGAAACTGTGACGATCGTGCTTCAGGTCCGCCGACATCAACACTGGCCAGAACGTGGTGAACCAACCCACAGTCTGTCCGAGATTAATCGTGGAGTTCCAAGACTCCCTGCCGTGGCTCTCGTTGAATACAATGGGAGCATCGCGGGTGCGGAATGTTTCCAAGAATGAGAACAACAGGCCGGCATGCAACACCTCAACCGGTTGGCAATCATAGGCGATTTGAGCTGCCTTGAACAGTAATCGTGTGCTCTTTTGGTCCAGAGTGAAACTCTGAAGCTGTGTATCTCCCATACAGTTGGACTGATGGGGAGACACGAGCCAGAAATCCCGCTTGTCCTCGTGGTAACTCTGTGGTAAGGCGCAAGGGAGCACGGCTTGAGGGGACAGTGATTGCTGTGCATACTGGGCTTGGCGTCGACACCATGACTGGAAGGAAATTGAGTCCGTGTTCTCTGGTAGAGTTTCGCCCGCAAGCAAAGTATTCAGATCAGCGAGGATCACGCGCCACGAAACAAGGTCAATCACGAGATGATGAATCGCGAGGAAAATCAATTGCGAGTGGTCTTCCATAACGTCGACCAAATTCACCACGCTGAGAGGTCCTTTCTCCACGTCAATCAACTGCGTGGCTGCTGTTGCGACGGCCTCGAGGTCAGAACGAGACTGAACCCGATCGCATGTGCAATAACATTGTGTCCATTGCCCGTCCTCTCCCAGGCCAGCCGGCAATATCTTCTGCATCCACCGGCCATTATCAGACAAACTTGCAAATTGGGCTCGCAGCATGTGATGTCTCGCTTGAATGTTGCCCAACGCGGCTTGCAATGCCTCCAGTGCAATGGGTTGCTTGACACGAAGTAAAAAGGTCTGATTGAACCGATTGATGTTTGCCCCTTCGGGTTGCTGGTCTACAAACATTTGCTGGATGGGCGAGAGATCGAACCAAGTGCCAATTGCTTCATCCTCGTCCTGCAGCTGGCTTTCGCAATCGATTGGCAGCCCGGCCATTGAATGCTCCGAATGGAGCACAATTTGGGAAATGGTCTTGTGCCGCAAGATCTCGTCGGAAGACACTCGAAGGCCTTTGAGTCGCGCCTGTGCCACTATCTGCATAGCAGTGATAGAATCACCTCCCATATGATAGAAATTATCATCCACGCCAAACTCGTCCGGTGGTCGGTTCAAGACGTGAGCCCAGACATTGTGGAACTTTTGCTCTGCATCAGTCGTAGGAGCTCTGATCGAAACCTTCACTGAGTCTAGGCGATACAAGGCGAGCTCTTCCGGGGCACAACCTTCCACTATTCCACGGAGTCGGCGTCGATCCAGCTTTCCAGATGCAGACTTGGGTAAGTAGCGAAGGGGCACGAATATTTCAGGAACCATGTACAGCGGCATTCTGTCCTGGAGCTTGGCATGTGTATCTGCGGCTTGATTTTGGAACGAAGATGACGGATATTCAGCGAGAGAAAGGTCATCATCACTGGTTCCGTTGATTGAATTCGCAGCGACATCGGTCATCAGGATAAAAGCGACCAGGCTCTGGGTGGTAGGAGAAGAAGAAGCGATTTTCAAGGTAGTCATCTCGACAGCAACTTGGTCGATATTCGGCCAAGCTTGACGGACATGATTCTCCACCTCTCCCAACTCGATGCGTTGCCCACGTAATTTGACTTGAGTATCACGGCGGCCAACGTACTGCAATGAGCCGTCATCATTGTGTCGCACGAGATCTCCTGTTTTGTAGATCCGACCATACGGCCCTTCTGGGCGTAACAGGCGCATCCAGGCAGGTGGGGACAAAAGGAATGCCTTCTTGGTTTGGGCTTCATCGCCCACGTAGCCGAGTCCGACAGTGGGGCCTTCCACAAGGAGTTCTCCAACTGCCCCGATGGGCAGGAGAATATTGTGGTTATCTGGGTGAGCTACAAAACAACAGACCCCAGAGAGAGGGAAACCGACGTTCTGGGGCTTTGTAGCCGTTGTGAAAGACTGAATCGTGGCAAGTACCGCACACTCGGCCGGTCCATAAGCATTCATCACTCGACATGTCGGGTTGCCAGCCCAGTCGGCCACATCAGTGGGCGTAAGAGGCTCACCCCCACTGATTAGAACCTCGGTGAAATCTGGCTTACTGCGTAAGATGTGCCGGGCCATTGACGGTGTGGTATGGGCATGGGTCAGGAGGAACCTGCTTCCTGCTATCACCAGCTCGTTTTGGACTTCATGGTCTGACAATACGCACAGGCAAGCTCCGGCTATCAATGCGCCCAATGTATCCATGATACAAGCGTCAAAGGAATAGCTAGAGAGCTGGAGCATGCGAGATTCACAAGTCAAACGCGTAGCAGCATTCAGAGCCAGGGCACTAGTACGAAACGCCCTGTGATCCAGAACGGCACCCTTTGGAACACCAGTCGACCCAGAGGTAAACGCAACATATAGTATGGATGACTCCTGAACGGCTGCCATCGGGGTGTATGCGTCCGCGAGAGGCCACTTCTCCGATTGATCGTGACCGGCGCCGATTGCGACCGGCGCCAAAGTCTGGGCCAATTCGAGCTTAGATGGAGATGTGATGATACATACCGATTGGACCCGATCACAGATCCAAGTCAGACGTAAAGAGGGCAGGGATGGGTTCAGAAGGACGAAGGCACCACCTGTCTTGATGATTGCCAAGATGGCGACGGTCGTCCATAGGGTCTTCTCCATGCAGATGGGCACAATCAGACCGGTCTTCACTCCGCAAGTTTCAATCAAATGAGCGGCCAAGCGGGTAGATACCTGGTCCAGCTCGGCGTATGTGAGCTTCCCATCCCAGGACCAGACAGCATCAGCTGTAGGTCGCTCCAGGCAGCGCCTTTGTATGAGTTCGTGTACACATTCATGGCATTCTTGTGCCTGTGTCATTGGCTCATCCCACTGGCGTAGTTCCTTCAAGTCCATCGAGCTTAGGTATGGGACCTCTTCGAGCGGAAGGGAAGGTTCTTTGAGAAGGAATTGTAATGTCTGCTCGAAGTGCTGACTGATTCGTTTCACCTTGGGAGCTGAAAGGACCAGTTGATCGAATTCCATGGTTACATCCACCTTCCTTGAGTCTGTCAGGCTGCAACTGACCGAGAGTGCCCAACTGGAGAATCCACCGGCCACAGAAGATCCGGCTTCCAGGGTCTCCAGCAATGGACGATGCTCGTCAGCCCATCGTGGCTGAACAATGAGCTTGCTTTGGAAGCCGCATCCATCGGCCGCTTCTGAGCTGACCTTGCGGATTCGCTGGAGACCGAATTGCTCAAAGGGAACCATTTCATTGGATTGCTTGTGGATTCTATCCAGTGCGGTTCGAATGGTGTCCTTAGAGCTTAGCAGTACGCGAAGTGGTATTGTTGCCACGGTTGGAGCAACCATTTTGTCGATGTCAGCCACAGGGGCCGCTCGGCCGGACACGGTGACGCCGAAAACGACATCAGGGGAGCTAGTGTAATGGCTGACTACCATGGCCCATGCCAATCTGATCACGTTGGACATTGTGTGGCCACTGGGAACATCGCGGGGGCAAGGAATGGAGATCTGCAATCGAGATGAGGGGACTGGAGTGTATGTCGAGGATGGTAGAGCAGGGAAAACCTCTCCAGAGTTTCCTTCAAAACGGGATCTCCAGTATGTCTCGCTGCCGGAGTCTGACAATTGCCCAGAGAGGTATTTGATGAAGGGAGCCGGAGAATTCATGACAAGAGCCTCTCCCGCGTATGACTTCTCCAACATGTCCATCATCAGGCCGTAAGACCAGCGGTCACAGATCGAATGATGCATCATCACTATAAAGTAGTTCGCGGACGTATCGCAGTCGAATGTGGAGCTGTCTGATCCGGCTAGAATTCCTGCGTGAACAAGCGGGGATCCGAGGAGGAGCTTGTCCGTCGGGTGTGGCTTCATATACGTGTCCCAGGTTGCCATATTCCTTGTGTCGTCCCATTGGAAATCTTCTCGCAGAACCACCTGAAACATGCTGTTGCTATCTGGCTGCGTGACCAACCTTGTCCGGAGGATAGGGCTGGCCTGAAAGACTGCTTCCCACGCACGGCGGAAGGAAGCAAGGTCCACGTGAGGCTGTAATCGGTGAACAAAGCGAGCGATGTATGCTCCTGGCTTCTCCATAGACAACGCCATCATTCCTTCTTGCAGCGGGGTACAAGGATACATATTTTCAATCTGAGTTTCCTCAACACCGCACAGCAAGGCTGCATTCGAGATCAGAGCTTGTTTCGATTGAGCATCCACCAAGTCAAAAGGCTCGCTGGAGCTAGCCCGATTCGACGGAGGGTCCCCAAGCTCGGCTGCGATGCGGGCCAATTCACGTAGATTGGCCACGGCGAAGATATGTGTTGTTTTCAGCTCGAGCCCGGCTGCTCTGGCTCGAGACACCATCTTCATCGCCTTTACCGAGTCTCCACCGAGGGCAAAGAAGCTATGCTCCATGCCCACCTGTGTCGGGGAAAGACTCAACAACTCGACAACGATCTGATGGATGAGAATCTCGTCCACAGTCTGCGGAACCTCTACCGCACCGGTCGTCACACCGCTCCAAACCAACAAGTCCTCGAGGCGAAGTTGTTCTGCCTCTTTTCGCAGTCGAAGACGATCGATTTTGCCCGTTACAGTGAGTGGCATATGGCTGATCTGCAAAAATAGACGTGGGATCACAACATCCGGCAATTTTTGCTCGAGAATCTCGATCGACCGCTGGGCGTTTTCAACGAATTCTCGGTCTGGCATTTTGAAGAACGCGTCACCAGGATCGGGATTTTCTGGGGTTATCGTTGATGAGGGTATTTCCACAAAGGCAACGAGGCCGGCGACTCCATTGCCATCGGCAGGCTCAATGGCATCGATTACGGCCTTTCGGAAAAGCGGCGATGCTTGAGTGATGTGGAACTCAGGCTCTCCTAGATCAATCCGTTGTCCACGCACCTTCACCTGTCGATCCCGGCGGCTCACATACCGGAGAAGGCCGTTCGAATCATAGTAGGCCAAGTCACCGGTTTTATAGCAGCGGACACCTGCGGTATCCCCATAGTCTGCTTGATCGACCTGTAGTTCATGTTGTCTCCAGGCCGGCGCTTCCAAAAATCCTAGCGCTGTCCCTTTGGGGTTATTCAAGTAGCCCTGTGCAAGGCTGGGGCCTTCGACGAATACCTCAGCCACCACACCAATTGGGGCAATTCGATGCGGATTATCTGGCTCGATCAACCAGCAACGGGCGTTGGCTGGAGTTCCAATGATACCAAGACCGGCGACGGAGTGAATCTGCGGCGAGACACAGCAGACCCCAGCCCATTCAGTGAAACCGTAAGCTTGGAATAGGTGAGTGCGATCCGCCCAGAGCGATATCTGAGCTTTCTTCAGCGGTTCACCGGCCACCAGAATGGTTTGTAGACCTGGAACACTTTCTGGATCGATGGTCGATAGAACTGTGGGTGTTACAAAAGCCCAGTTCATACCCATTGAGCGGATCGCATCCGCCAGATTACTGACTCGGTCGGAGTCGGATGGCATGCACACTGTGCCACCGGCGAGAAGTGTGCACCAAATCTCAATCAAGGAGACGCCGAAGCTGAAAGAGGCAAACTGGAGGACCCTGCTGTTCGAGTCTAAATGCAGGGCTTTGCATTGAGTTTCCACGCTCGCCAGCGCCGCGTGATCCACAAGACATCCCTTGGGCTCCCCTGTACTGCCAGACGTGAAGAAGCAATATGAAGGTGCTGTTGGGATAGCTGGCCATTGATCGGCCCCTTGGATTGTCTCATCTGCTGCTCTCCTGGGGAGTGCGGAGATTGATTGGGAGTCCACTGCCAATGTGGGTGTGATCAACTGGTCCATAAGTTTTTGGTTCTGAGGCGAAGTAAGCCCAACGGGGGGACGATCGAGTTGATTCATAATGAGTTTCAGGCGACTCAATGGCTGCGCCGCGTCCAAAGGTACGAATCCCGCACCGGCTTTGTTGATAGCAAGCATGGCTACGATAGCCCATACAGATTTGTTGAAACACACCGGGATGAGTTTGCCAGACGTTACTCCCAAGCTTTGGAGATGACGTGCTAATTTTGAGGACACAGCGTCTAGTTCGGCATATGTTAAAGTGCCATCCGCTGCCATTAAGGCGGGGTGGTCCGCCTGGGTCAGGGAGAGATTTCGAATGATTTAGTGGATTGTCGGAGCAGACGATTGGACCAACTCTTGGCTATTCCATTCTTTGATCTGCCGCTGCTGCGCGCCGCTACTAAGGGCCAACTGAGTAAGGGGTCCGCTCGTTGCATCCCCAGCCAGAGTTCCCATTGTTTCAGCCAGAAGAGATGCCATATGGCCCGCCTGTCCGGTAGACAAGATTGATGTCTTGTAAAAGAGAGATAATCTCGATGTCGTGATGTTGAGAGCGAGCATGATGGAGCATTGCTGTACATTTCAGAATAGTCAGCCACTATCATGATATCTCAACCCATGCGGGTGAAAGTTCGAACTAACCTCTTCATCCACCTCCTCTCTCGAACTCTTTTGTCCCTCCGCTACCGTCTCTTCTAGTCCGGTATCGGGCTTCACCTCTGGATCTTGGCAGACTGCAATACCGGTGTTGAAGTATGGATAGTCACTTTGCTTTGCGGGTAGAACTGACCACCGGTCCATGCTCAGAAATTCCGACACGGGGTCCATCCGAATCCGTGTCGCGGTAAAGACTTCCATTCGGGACTTCTCTGCCATATCAGCGGTGAATGTGCCGGTGGCCTGGCACACACCAATGCGAATAAAGTCAACCTCTGCATATTCGCTTAGGATCCGAGCCCACACAGTTGCCAGAAAGCACAGAGGATCGTCTCGCTCTGCCGCGAGCCCCAGACCGCGTTGAAGTCCCTGGTTTGGACATGAGGGCTTGCATAATGGGCGTGCTGTCAATCCTGGTAGAGTGCACGTGCAGATGTCGATTTGATCCCAGGTGGTTTGCCCTTCGCCAACAACGTTTCCGTCATTACGGGTTGGGAAAAGGCATTTTGCGACTGAATCAACTTTTTCCACGGTAGATTGAATGGTCATCCTTTAGACAATTTCCAATCAACTCGGCCCAGGATGGTGAAACTTAGGTTGGAACGAATCTTCTTGTGTCAAAAACAAAGAAGGAAATCAATGCTGGTTTCTTGAAGCGCAGAAGTCTGTCTTAATAACATTCTCCGGTGGCATTGCCGACTTATTGAATTGCGACATGCGTCCTCGTGTAGAGCACCGCGTGCATATTCCTGGACTCAGTGTTCAGTGATGATCTTACGTGCACTCGTAGGTATACGGAGCCCCCAGCCTCAGCTAAGCACGAATGCCTGTCCTGTATGCACGAGGTGCATGGAGTTTACTTCCCTGGACCAATCCTCGAGCTGCGGACCGAGATCGCACAAAATCTGTTAGCATGCTTGAGTCCTGCAGCTCCCCTAAGTATCGAAATTGTTGAGAACCACTATACCCAGGCATATAGCGATACCGCTGGGCCAAAAGACCTAATATGACAAGACCTCGTCTTGTCATGTCTGGGACCGGTAGATCTGGTAGCGCACTGTTGGTGCAGCGCCGACCGCAGGGACGCGCCCTAACAGAAATCCTGCATTGATGTTTCCTTTTTATTCCATGAGATCCGGCCGGTGAGTACGGAATATTCTGTGTAACAGCATTGCGAAGTAAGGGGCGAGCGTTATGTTTCTCTTTGAATGTGATATAGCGGGTACACTCTCGCCTGCAGCTCAGTGCATAGTACTCCGTAAGCTAACTCCAGATGGGAAAGAACCTGGAAGGGGGTGGATGCTTCCCGCAGTGTCTTTGCAATTTGCTCTTCAGCTGCTGAAGTTTGATGGTTACGTTGTTTCGTCGAAAAGTCCTGCAACATTTTACCACACATCCAGCTCAGTGCGTGATGGGCATATGTTGCCTTCAAATGTGAACACGGGTTGGTTGTACTCCGTATGGCGACTGAGAACCATGATAGGAACAGACATTCCTATAACACACGCCGCATTTACGATCCATGCACCCAACCTAGATCACAACTTGTTGAGATCTATGGTCACATCTGCAACCGCCAAAAAAGGAAGCAAGGACAGGCAGAGCCTTGCTGGTAGATGCGCCGACATCTCGCGGTAAGCTCCCTGGTTGTCGACCCAGCCAGTCTCGCCCGAATACCACGTGGGAAGGTACACGACAGCTTTGGTGTCTCAGTATTCCTGGCAGCATTGCACCACGCACGCAGAATAGCGCTGGTCAACTCTGCATCGTTGGTGAGAGCGCCAGGGACCCAGGGCAGGAAGCCGGTGAGGGCGCGGCGCTCTTCCGGTAGCGGGAGTTGATCACGGTATGGGCCTTGAAATGACTGGGGCCGCCCAGCGTGTCTCGAATGTGAAGCGCGGGATTGTCTGGGCCACGGGAAAGCCCTTGGGAACCCTTCTTTATTCGTGTCATTCCAGGTCATTTGATCACCTGAGCACTTTTGTTGAGATGGAATTTCGTCTCAACCCTCCTCCCTAGGCTTTCTCTCCTTCTTCCTCTCTCTCTCTCCCTGAGAAGTCAATCAATCGGTTCAAGTCTTCTTCTTCTCTCACCTGTAGGCTCAACAACTTTCGCTGTGGTTGAGTGCCTCTTCGTCCAAAATTGTATCACATCTCCACCATTGTCTCTTTCTAATGGTCTGCCATCTCAGTGGAGAACTTTGAACTACGACCAGACATAGGACACAATGCACTCAGGCACAGAAAAGATTTGGCCCAACAGCCACAACAAGCAACGTGAATGTGATTGCAAATCTTTGTTTTTTTTTCAGAATTTCAGAATAAAGTCATCTCATCTGTCTTCCACTGGTAACAAAAGCCAAGGTCAAGGGAGAGTGAAACTAGCGCGGCCGTTAGATGAGAAGTATTTCAAAGCATTTGGGAGACTCACAGCAAAAGTTGGATGCGTTAGAGGTTTTAAATTAAAGGAGCCTCACAAGCATTTCTATGGCGTATCTTCGTACTTCAGCTGGAGTCGGTATCGGATTGAGAAACCATTCTTTCGAGGATCATCTTCCCCTCTTCTGCCTCATCCGAGTTCCAGGGCTTTAGGCCGAAGGAAATCAGGAAATCAGTCCAGCCTCCGTACGATTTGACGATCTCTCTTTCAGCTGGGCTGAGAGGTGGCTCTAAACCCAATTAGTATGCAACCTCGTCCGTAAGAGTTCAAATACGCACGAAGTGAATCAGAGGCAGGCATTTTTCTGGTTGCTGATAAAAGACATTGAAGAGGTCTTTGAATGAGGAATTGAGCTTGGATGATGGCAGTTGATGATTGATGAGAAGAGGAAGTGGAAGAAACGAGAAGAGGAGAAAAGAAGAAAGTGCAAATCCCACGATTAGAAGATGCATCGCAGACAATGACGTGGGTCCCGATACACACGCACACGTGTCGTACTCGCGCGCACAAAATGGATGAATAAGCAGGTCACATGATCTCAGTAGTTCTCATCATTGATCATAACCGTGGACCCTGCGCTCCCAATATACTACCCCCCCAACAGCAGCCCCCTGGGGGCAATTCCCCCCCAAACCCCCCGGGCGCCCAGCAGCCCCCTCCGGGGGCGATTCCCAAATAAAAAATAGAGGCTGATTTGGCAAAGTAGATTTGACAGATCTCACCTCGACGTACCCTCATTACACCTTAATTAATTAGACCTCATAGGGCATTGCCTCCGATTATGCTCCAATTGCAAGCACCCTTTACACATATTAGGGGGTCTGGAAGGTTCAATTGATTAAGACCTCCCTCGGCGGGGGGCAAGCCGGTAGATCACCTCCGGGGGCTTGCTGGGGGGTGGTAATAGGCCCCGGAAGGGGGGCCCTGTGACCTCTCAGCAAGTGGGGAAGAATTGATAATTTGAAGTTCTGAGATCATGTGACCTGCTTATTCATCCATTTTGTGCGCGCGAGTACGACACGTGTGCGTGTGTATCGGGACCCCAATGACGTGTTTGTTTTTGACGAAGTCAGTACGATCCGGCCAATGAGAGCGAAGTATAGGGTAGTCCAAAATATGATGAAAAGTCTGACGCATTATTACTAGTGATCACTCCCTTTTGTACAGGGCAGTAATCATGTGATCTAACTATGTAAAATACACACAGAGTTTGCAATAGATACAAACCGTAGAGAGGTCCACTTCAGTCCTGGGTTCCGGGGTTGGGTTATGTGGACCATAAAATCCTCACTAGTGCGACCATAAAACCCACTTAGTGCTATAAAACCTCAGGCATCTATATTCCACGCTACGTTGCTCCAGGCGGTCAAGGCCACGGTCAGGTGATCTTAGAATCTTTGCTCCTAAGTACTATGCTGCTCCTGGGTATACCCCTGGCCTCCCCTCTAGACTTGCCTCTCCCTCCGGGTTTGCTCTCCCCCCTTGGTCTTTCTGCAGATATGCCCCTTCTAGGTATGCCCTCCTCCCCTCTCAGGTACTGTTGGTAGTCGATTCCATAGGGAGTATACCCAGAGAGAGTATACTCCGAGGGGGGAAGTATACCCGGGGAGAGCATACCCGCAGAGGGGAAAGGCAAGCCCGGAGGGAGAGGTAAGCCTAGGGGAGGGGGGTAAGCCTAGGGGGGGGTATGCCCAGGAGCAGTATAGTATTTAGGAGCAAAGATTCTAAGATCACCTGACCCTGACCTTGACCGCTCAGCATAAATCGGGCAAAAGAATGAATCTGACAAAGCAATATTGATGACTCAGATATTATTGTGCTAAGTGGGTCTATGATCGCGCTAGTCAATATTTTATGGTCCACATGACCCAACCCTGGGTTCCGTCAGTTTTTTGGTGCCTGAGGATGCCTGAATCTGACGGAATCCAGCAGTGGAGTACATGGTTTGCATGATTTGCATTGTCTGTATCTTGCATGGGCAGTCACACGATAACTACCCAGTACAAAAAGGGGTGGAATCTGGTAATACTAATGCATCAGACTTCTCATCCAATCCTGACAGACTACTTCTCTCCAATTGACCGGAAATACCGTAACTTCGTCAGAATCTGGGGCAGAAAAAAAAAGATATGTACTTATGTACTTGAATTGCCATTGCACAGACCATAATCAACGAAGTGCCAATCATCCTCGCCGCTTGAGCTTTTCGAAATGTTTGATCAGATCTAGATGTGGTCTCGAAAAAAGACAATAAGAACATTGCAAAATGAGTTCAGGGCAATGGAGGATTATAAGCGATTGAGCGTTGAAGATTCGGGATAAATAGTAAATTGAAATTGAATTCATTTCAAGATTTCCGAACCACAACTTTGTAAGCCCCAGTGATATTGAAGGATTGGAATATGCTAGTGAACATTCAAGTTAATCCACAGGCCAATGTAATGATTATGTTGTCCTGAAGTCCGAATAAGCAATTTTCTGTTCGGCCATTCCTCTTTCTAAAGTTACAGTTCTCTTGCTCTTTCCATTTCTTTTCCAGTCCTCTTTCTCTTTCTCTCTGCCCCCTCTCTCTATTCTTCTCCACACATCTGTTTCCTACGAATTTCTCAAACCCACTTTTCACGACCGCCTCGTCAAGATTTTGTCGGCGGAATGTGCGGACTCGACGAATCATCCGCGGATTACATCGAAAGGATGCCAGGGGAGAAACCACCATCCCTGGGAGACGGCTCAAACCGCACCTAAAAAGCTGAAACTTCTCTTCAGGTTTTTCAAAAGGAAGACTGCAAGTCACAAAGCCTGGTGCCAAGAATGTGTATAATGCGTCAAGGTAAATAAGGGACTCAAGATGCTCTCAAAAGGACAATCGCTATTGTTGTTTGTTCATGCTTTTAAGCAGACCAAAAGAAAATTTTCATTGATTTACTACACAGCCTGTATATCATTAGTATAAATGATACATTTGACTAAGTAGATCACATAAAATATCAGTCAATAGTTAACTTTAGAAATAATATACTAGATATACTATGATTGAATATCATTATAATAATTGATATTTATACCTAAAGGATTGTTTTTTAGGGCTATAGAGCTGTCATTTATTGGCCATTGAATAGTAGATTGAAATGGGTCAATAATAGGGCATTGTGATTGATAGCCTAGGATTGTGTAAATATTTAAGTTAATCAGTAGGACAATTGAATAATTGTGTTGTCTGAATAGGTGACCTTCTATTCAGACCCTAGGATTTCATCTATTCTATGTGTGTAAGTATAAATATGTATATCTATCTTCGTGGGTATTTCCTCCGATTAGTTTCGTTAATTTTACTCTTCCTACCCCAAATTTCAAACTCCAATTTTCAAGCTTCAATTCAACCGCAATGTCAAGCCAAATTTCGAAGACTGGTGGGGACGAAGACAAGGGCCGGAAGGGCCATGGAAAAGGGGCGGGCGGCGCGCCCATCAAGGTATGCAAGCCGGCAACGAAATACAATGCTGATGCTAACTCATGGTAGAAGCGGTACCGAGGCCGCTGTGGCCGCTGCGGTGTGCGAGGCCACCGCACTCACGAGTGCGGCTTGTATCAGCAAGCCAGTGCTCCCGTTGTCATCAACATTGCGGTAAGAAGTCCTTCTTTGACGGTTAACCCTGAAGGGTCAAAGTGACCAATGGAAACAGGGCTCCGTTTACGGAGACGTGGGCCGGGTGGGCAACGCCACCCACAATTTCGGGAATGTGGGCCGCGGCGGCGGTCAGGGATGGAGAGGCCAGGGGGGGTCACGGCACGCCGGGCGAGGGGTGGTACGGGACGCCGGACGGGGGATGGTGGAGGGAGGAGGGGCCTCTCGTGCTGAGGTTGATGAGGCCGCCACTCGGCTGGCCCAGGTGGAGGCCGAATTGGCCTCAGCACGAGAGGCCATTTTGCGCTTGGAGGCGGCGGCTGCTTTGCGCCTGCGTCTCGCCGAGGAGAGGGAAGAGCCGGCGGCTCCCTCCGTGACAGACGGCCTCGACTGTGAGTTCGAGATCAATTTGGATCTCAACTCAGATGGGGAGGAGATGCGCATCGACAAGAGCCCAAAGTAAATGGCCAATAGAGCCAACAATTGAAAGGCCCGTAACGGGCAGAATTTCCGGTCTCTTTTTCCCCCCAATGATCTTCAATGTAAACTTGATATACCGAGAGAAGAGAGAAGAGCGCGATGGCGGTCTGACATAGCAGACGGGTTGATAGGGAGCAAGGCCTCTGGCATCGGCGAAGCATTAAGACGAAGTATTGATTGCAGATCTGGGACAAATCTATTTTCGATCTGGACACCATCAAGTTCACGTAGACTGAGTGTTAAGTGGTGTGGTTCATCCCAGCTCCGTTTTCTGTTCGCCCTTTTGGAGACCGCGCCCGCTTCCCTCCTTTTTTCTCTTCTCAGGGGGAGCAGAATCAATTCGCTCCGTCCATCTTTCTTCCTTGCAGGCAAAACTGGGTCATCGAGCTGCAGGAACTGGAATCTGGCAACCGCACACCTCTTCTTCACTAGATGAATCAAACGAAAGCTTCGGGGAATTATTGAGTGAGCGCATCTCTGTGGTTCAGACTGCCAGGTGTAGATAGATTTGAATTTGCTTGTTGCAATCCAAATCGTTTTATTGCGCTCTGTGCTCTCGACAAAGTTCAATCATCTGATCAGAATAGTCATTAAAGAATCTCACAAACAATGTTGTGGAAATGCCTTTGGATACGTTTTCACACCTTCCGAAACGATGTTCGTTGTGTCAGTTGTTGGATGCATCGAGGATTGCGGTCTCTTTTGAGATAGGCGAGCTTCAGTGCTGTTTGTTATCGAGATGATGTGCGTAGACTTTTGTTCAGCCATCCATGGGCCCGCACGCACAGCGACCGTCGGCGTTGAAGTGCTATGTAGCTGTTCAAAAATTCCGTCATCCGTCATCCGATATGGTGTCCACGGGTAGTGGCTAACATTGTTGTTCGATTCCCCGTATCGTAGTTTCTTTTTGATTCTTGGTGAGCTCGGTTCCCCACATCAAATTGATCCACAGGCGATGGAGGGCATAGCAGGGAACGGAAGAGTGGTTGCCTCGAGACCTGCATGCTTGGTTGAGTGTTTTCGTCTCATCCAGAACTGCACTTTTACTATGCGTAGTATTGTCAGTTAGGGTATCCGAGTAGCGAAAGGACAGTCGATGGTCGAAAGGAATGGGTAGTGAGTGACGGAAGAGTAGTTGATTGTGTTAGCACGTTGGTTGATTGTTGTAAAAGTACGGAGTATGTGTCCTGTGTCAAGTAAGAAGTTGGCTTCGGGACCACGAAAGAGATTTCTGGCACCGAAGTTTGCTCGACGTCCGGCGTTATCTCAACCCGTGCGTGAAGAAGGAGTAGTGGACGGGAAAGTAAATTGTAGGGGAAGACCTGGGCTCAGAACATAAAAAAGGAACAATCGAGGAGTCAGAGAATGGAATAGGTCTACCTAGCTTGATCACTGGCAACACTGGCGCGGGCGAGAGAAAAGGATTGAGTGCTGGGCAATAATCCTAGAAGTAGGGAAGAGGATTGAGGAAGGAGTGGCAGGAAATGAGTGCATTTTTGGCATCAATATTGGTTAAACAAACGGACTGGTTGTTCTTGTATTCGGTGATGAGTTTAAAAGTGTAGTAGAGAAAATGTTTTCAAACGAATTGAGTGAGTGAAATCCGAAAATGCGACTGAAGCAGGAGATTCCTACCTTCCTGAAATGTGTCTTGCTTTCTTCTCATTTTTCTCACGCTTTCATCTCACTCTTCTCTCTCCTCCTTCACTATCCCTGTTCGCACTTCCAAAACTTCCATCAACAGGATTCACCAACAAAATGGGTAAGAATATTCGTGCGCGTGAGACCCTTAGGCAGGCTCTGCCTCCTCTGCGGAAAACTGGGTTCCATACGACTTCCAATGCCGTTCATTCGCTTTTTTACAGAGGGGAATTGCATCAGTGGAGAAATTTCTGTGAAGACACACGAGCAACAGTGGACAGTCAACAGTGGAGCAACAAGATCATTGGGTGCAATCTGAAGACCCGTAATCTTGAAGAAAATAAGGTCTATGTCGGAGATGAGAGCGGCTTACAAGGGAGATTCCAACAGGCTATTGGCCAAACACTTGGAAAGGTGTTTGAGGCCCAAGATCTTGATATCCAATTTGCCGATTTCAAGTGTCTTCCTCGTCAAGGAAAGAAAGTCCCTGACTGTGTTATGAGGACATCAACAGATGAGCTGAAGGCTGTCGGTGATTTGAAGGTGCCCTGGGTTTCCTATCATCGTATGGAAGATTTCCATGATCCCTTCGCCCCAGAGTCTAAGTTCCGGGCCTTGATAGCCCAGGTTCTAAGATATATGAAAGAGATGGAGTGCATGTATGGATTTCTGTCAAGTTATGACGAAACCATCTTCTTCCGCCAACGGCATAATGGTACGACATGGGTGGTGGATTGCTCCCCTGTGATCCCGGCGTCTAATGTCTCCACCAAAGGATCTCCGGTTGTTACCGTGAGGGAATGCTTCTTTCATATGGCGGTCCTGGCTTATCGCCAAGGGAGTGTTGATAACCAGCTATCTCCGCGATCCTGGGTGGAAGGAAGAATGGATACAACGTGAGAAAACTCCGCTTCATTTATGGAGCTGTGAGTACGCTCCCCTCTCCTACCAAGGGAGGTGTGAGTATCTCCGAAGACTAAACTCCTTCATGCGAGTAGATCCCTTTTCTTGTCGAATGTGTGATCAAGTGTCTAGAGGCCTTAGCCCTTCTTTCAGTCTCCAATGAAGCCTGTCAGTCTGTTGAGACCCTGGATCCCGTAGGTCAGATCTGTAGATAAATTTTCTGCTCCCTCCTCCTCTCTCTCTCCTTCTATCTGTTGAGATGGGTGTTCGCCCCAACCCTCGTTTGATGTAGATAAACCCTCCTTCCATAGGCTTTCTCTCTTCTTCCTTCTTCTCTCCCTAGGAATGAATTCTCGGTTCAGTCCCCTTCCTCTCTCAACACTATCTCCTCGGTCTTGCTCTCGCAGTAGCAATTCTCACCATACGTTGCCCCCTGCGTTCTTGGTATGAAATCTCTTCTGGAGCATGCAGAGTTGCAACGCTTCAACCAGATCAACGGTGGTCTCGAGATAGGCCACAATGACGAGGTAGAGCCCGGACTTTGACTACGACGCATGCACCAAAGAGAAGTCAAAGCAAAAGATCACCCCTGCGCTTTGATGCCATTCGAAGAAGCTCGCTATCAAAGTCCACATGGATAAACAAGACATGTCGCCCAACTCGGACAGTATTGAGCGCGAGAATCGGATCGTCACTTCCCTCGAAGCGCAAACTCACTCGGCCGATCCCAACGAGCAACCAGACAGCGCGATTCCAATACAGCCCCGGCACAACCGATGTGAAATTTAGAATAGGAAGCTGCTGAGAGGACTTTAAACCAAGGACTCTCGCAGAAGCAGATGCTGGCGATAACGGAGGAGATGATGAGAGCGGAAACCGCCGACCGATACCCCGGCAGGCGACGGCGGAATGCGGGCTCCGGATGATGTCTTCACGCGCAAGGGCAAACCGCTTCATGTCAGTGATGTCGTTACTCCGAGTTTGCAAAAGCAGCTATCATAATTTGAATTCAGGAAGAAACGACAGATCGCGATGGGAGATCAGATCGACGACCTCCTTGCGAAGAACACATACAATCCGATCTGTATTCCACCACCGAAGAACCGCAAGGATAAATCTCTTTCAGGGATGTGGAGATACACCGTCAATATTAACGCCAAGACTGAGATTCACGGCTTCCAAACGACTTGGGTGATTTGCGCCAATCACCAGATGAAGGATCGGAAGTCCGTATTCTACACCCCAGTGATATCGGACGTGTTTACCAAGCTGGTTCGCTCTATCATTGTCCCCCAGCATTCAACATGGAGGCATTTCGATGTCAAAACCGTTTACTCCAACGCCTTGCAGAATGATGAAGTGGTACTCTACATGCGTCAGCCTCACCGGTTCGAGTATTTATAAGGCTATAATGTTGACTCTGGAATGTCACTAAGCATGACATGGCTGCGCCCAAGAAGGTGATACGCCCATTCAACCCAACAAAAGATGCTTCGACTGATGCTCGGAGTGGTCGACGACCTCACTCTGTTTCCTTACACTGATGCAAGCCATGTTGACTGGCATGAGCTCAAATCCACCGAGGGATGCGACGCTTTTCAATTGGTCTAGACAAGACAAGTCATAAACTAGGGAATATCATGAAACTGTTCCTGTTTGGACAATGGTCTCATTTATAATTCGGAAAAGGCTCGTTCGGTCCTGTGGACTTCCTCAAGTCTGCAACACTCCGGTATAGGTACATGGAAAATGTATGGGCGACCTTTCAGATAGAAGCTGATCCCTGCCACAAACCAAGCCGTAGAATAACTACTCAATCTAGTATAAAGTATATACGCAATGATTATGGAGCCAAGAGAAACTTGTAAAAGATTCTTCGATCGCGTCTATTCGCTCAAAGAACAAGCATATCCTCTCCTTTACCCCAGCAGGCAAAGTCTGCATCTTCCCAGCCTAGATAGCTCTGTCAGGTCAAAGTCTCGTCGTGTTCGACACCGGATAGACCACAGAAGACTTTGATAGGAACAATTCTCACTTGAAAGGACATTCCAGAATAGTCTACAGGCATTGAGCTATTCCCGACCCCCAAAGATTCACACCCCCACATTCTGAAGCGTTCACTTTGCTCTATCGCAGGAAGAGCAAACAGCCCATCCGCGTTGACCTTCGCAGTCTGAAACACCTTTCTCTAGCCTTTGATGCTTTTTCGGCTTCTGATTTCTTATCATGGCGGCGAAGAAGAAGATGAACATGAAGGCATCGCGGTGATGGGTCCAACGATCTCAGAATCAGGTTTAGGAACAGTGACGGTAATGTAGGTAGAATGGAGCTTACCTTTGTGGAATTGAGGCTAGAAATGAGTTAGAGGAACGAAAAGAGTGTAATAGAAATTCAGACAATATTTGTTCTCTGGCAAATACCTAGGCACCAAGGCACCAGGGCCAAAGTCAGGCCAAAACATGTCTTCGTAGTGCGGTGTTGCCTCAGGCACCATGTATGACCACCGAATGATCACTTGGCCCAGTCTATCCCCTTTCACTTCTTTCAAAACTTTCCCTTTTCACCCTTGCAACTTTCTTTTCTACATTTATCCTTCATAATGACCGATATCTCTCAGATTTACGTGGGTGCTCAGATCACTCTGCCTAGCTCCGCAGCCCTCGGGCTGGAGGCGAGGACATGGGTGATCGATGAGGAGGTTTATGATAATCGAATCGATGACGTGCATGAGCATATGTCGAGTCCCAGTCCCGGAACAATGCCATCCGGCTGGAAGGCTAAGTACCTGTGTCATGATCTCCATAATCCCCAAACTGAAGCCTTCATGAGAGTCTTTTCTCAAGGCCCTGATGAAGGAACAGAACGCTTTCCACCGCATATGCGAGCCCAACAGGCAGATCCTAGCGTTGAACATTACGAAGCCCAAGCTCGGAAGGCGTTTCAACAAGGCGGATGCCGAAGTGTGCCTCCACTACTTGGATGGGGTCAATCCGTGCAGGGAGAATACGGACCTGTACCTGGAGGATACATAACCCATCTTGTTTGGGAAAAGGTCCCCGGGGAAATCTTGAGTCCGGAATTCTTTTGGTCACTCTCACAATCGAGACGTGATCTGATTCGTGACAAGTTCCGGATTGCATATCAGTAAGTGCGGAACCAAGTCTTTGAGATCACGTCGACTAACGTCAAATCAGGGAAATATTGTCATTCGGTTGGGTTCCAGGAGGGCAGCATATCGGAAAGATAATATGGAACGAAGAGTCTACTGATCTATGGATCTCAGGGTTTCACGGTTCGTTGAGAACGGATAGACAGTTGTCGAATGACGTTCTGGCTCATTTTGAATTGATCAAACCACCCCCGCGTGGCCCCTGTGATCCCTTGCTCCACCCTCGTGGCAGCTGGGACAAGTGGAAGTGGTGAGAGCTTTGATGGATTGGGGTGGTGACAGAGAGAACACCCAGGTACTGCTTCGGTGGTCCTTGAAGGTAAACTCCCCTCTTTGTGGAGGTGCGAGTATCTCCCCTCTTCTATGGAGGTGCGAGTATCTCTCATGACGAACTCCATACTAAATATTGGATTAACTCCCCTCTTCTGAGGTTGCGAGTACTAGTCTGTTTCTTCCAAGATTCACTGGTCCCATAAGGGAATCAGATTATGTTACCTCAAACCTCTCCAATCGATTTAACTCCCACTGATTCATACCAGTCTCTGAGCTGGGCCTTCTCCCGCCTGTAAATCTACTTTCATGACTAATTTGTCAGGTTGAGGCTTTTCCAGAGCCGTGGTGAGACCACCTGCCACATGATCTATGGTAACTACACTCGTCTCGTCTAGACCACTTGAAAAGCGTTACATTGCATATTATATTACCGGCCTCGGAATGACGACCATGTCTTGAACAATCAAGGATACTACTAAGAGTGTACATTTAGAGGCTGAACGCAGGAGCCGTGGCGATAAGAAACGCCTAAGGTGCGTGATTATATTTAGCATAGGATTAAATCGTAACAGGTCGGTGGAGACCTTGCTCATGGGGGCTGAAAATTTTGCAGTAGAATGGCCCCCTTATGTTGGTTGATCATTGCCCCGCCTCGTTTGAATTGACCTCCAGGGTATCACTTTTTCTCTTTCCAAGGTTGCAGTTGGAATCCTTCCATCTACTCGTATCTTCTCAGATATTCACAATGTCAAGCAACACCCGCCTACTCTCAAATAGCCCCCAGGACGACGAGCGCCCCCGAAAACCATACAACATATACTACACAATCCCACGCTACAAGCCACTCTTCTACTCATATATCTTCCTTGGGTCATTCACTCTTGCCTGGATAACCGACTACCTCCCAAAAGTCGGCAAAATATGTCTCTGGACCGGGTTCGCCATAACATGCGCACTACTGATTGCTGTACACCCGTCGATCTACACAGAGCGGATGAGATCAGATGAAATGGGAAAATTGGTTCGAGTACGTCGTCCGCTGATCGGGTTCAAGATATGTGAGATCCCTTTGGACGTCGAAGGCATTAATAATGGGCTATATGATGCTGCGGATGGGGATACGGACTTGAGACTTCATGATGGGTGTCGGTATGGGTATGCTAGGATTCGTATATAGAGTGTTTCTGGGGTGTCTGATTACTTCGCATGGGGTGACTGAATGTATTTAAGCGCTTGAAACTTTTGGCATTTGGGTATTGGCGTCTGCTATCATTCAGTTTGATGATTCCTTAAAGGGCAGGCAGAAATCAGGCAGGTTCAGGCATCATTCGACACCGGCCGCTATGCCCTTGCTCAGTCTACAGGTCAGACATGTATGTCGCCCGCGGACAGGTCTCTTCTTTCCCCTTGTGTACCAACTTCTGATCCCCCAGCCCAGCGGCAGGACTAACCCCGTGAATTTCTGAGAGAGCCGCAAGGGCTAGGCAGCCTGCGGAATACACGCCCGGAAATCCATAGATTTCAAGTCAAGTCCCCAATCAATACAGTTCTCATAGTTAATGGGCAATCAAAATCCACGGATCTCATATCATGTGTATTAATGCTGGAGCTCTTAATATCACATTTGCAGCAACACCCTACCCTTGGTGTCGGAAAGTCGAAGCCCAACATTTGTAGCCTCCGCAGTGGTCTCCATTTTGCTAAGTGCAGAACACACATCTGTATCCTTCAGGATATCCTCATCAAGACCATGGTATAGAATAGGCAGGGTAGAGGTTTTCCACAGCACACGACTTTTTGACCTGCTGACCAGCGCTGTAGATAGAAGGAGAATGGAAGATAGGATGATGACTACTGCCGGTAGAGCTACCCATGGCCAATGTACCTTCACATACACCTCTGAGATATATGAAGTGCCGTTGTTTGCGTCGTTACTTTCATGTAGTGCCCAGTTGGTCAATGAAATCGCGAGATTGTCCATCATCTTATTGAGCCCAATCCTCATCACACATTGAAAGATGTCAGAGTCTGTATCTCTGGCTTGACCATCTGGCTCTGACCAGTATGGGCCACCATCCCATATTTCCGTGCGGTATTCGAGATTGCCTCCAATATATTTTTGTATGTCTGGAACAAGGGTGGTGACATAGCAGAAACCAGATCCATGCGGCCCAGTGATTCGATCAGGGGGTGGTGTGTTGTATTTAATAGATTCGGAACAGAGATTTTGGTAAACGAGCGGATCGACTTTCCATTGTTTCCAACACATTTTCCAAGCATCTGGTCGACTGACGTCAGATGTAAATCTCCAGTCAAACTCAGTATCAATATCGCTGACGACTGTCTCGGGCCCTGGGAACCATGACTGCCCAAAGTCTGGTGAGGAAAATTCAACCCGAGGCATACCGTTTGTAACGGAGACATTGTATGTCCTCGAGCACAACGACAATACACATTCTTCGACCTTGGCAAGCTTCTTCGTAACCCGCTCTGGATGAAGAAGACGCGTGGCCTCTGGTTCAGGCATGGCATTATACTTTATGTATTTGGGGAAGTCATACTCAATCTCGGCTTGTCCAAACACTAGCAAAGGGTTTTCAATGCCAAGGAAAGTTGAGTTTGGCACATATATATCATGCATGTTGTCGAATATTCTGGCTATATTATGAATTTCCCAGACGACATGACGTGTTAAGTTCATCTGTTGCACCCGGCGGTCGGTATAAGTGATGTTCTTCCGTGCAAACGTGATCAGATGAGGTGAGAACTTTCCTTGCGGCAAGGATATTTTGCAATCACTAGGCTGGGCGTAGGTCGTGTTTGTTTTGAAAGGTACATCGTAAGTGAAGGAAACATTGTCGCAGCCCTTGAGACTAGCCAAGGTCGTGACATCTTGACATTTGGTGCAGTAGCCGACTGATCGAAAGGGCTCCCAAGTACAATTTGCCGAGGCGCAGGTTGGGCTATTCTGAGGTTGACTGGACCAGAGACCGGATAGTACGGCGTCAAGAAAAGTGGCATGATACTCCGCCTGTTCCGGGCTCAATTCTTTCGGGCCTCCTCTGACGTAATCGGGTGGTAATATGGGTGCAATTACGTGAACTTGATTGAAGGAAGAGGTCTCCGGATTCTCATTCGAGGGATTGGGAATCTCTCTCAATGGAAATGTCAAAATTTGCTGAAGAAATGGGTCAAAGGCAAGTGCTAGGATAGTGACCAAAGCCCCGAGAGACGCGATTGATCTGCCCTTATGTTGTAGTAGGATATTAAAAGAGCCCCAGGGTCCGCGACTGGCATTGTCGAATGACTGCAGGTCCCGCAGCCGTCTTTTAGCTGTCCAAAACCAAAGCCATTTCAACTGCCCCAGAGACTCTCCCACCGCGAAGATCACAGACGATTTAGACGCTGTTCCAAGTATTGATATCACACTATTCAGTGTAATTCTGTATGGAAGTTGTGGGGATGTCTTCTGGTCGTAAACCCAGACCACACAGAATATGGCGGTGAAACATAGTGCACTGAAAACTACCGCCGACGTTTCCCAAAGCCATGAGTCGGAGCTAAGTTTAGCCCACTTGGATGGTTTGGGGGGTTTTTCGGGTTCTTGCAAAGTTTCGCCTTCCCCAAGACCATCATCTTCCGTTTCCGACGACTTGCGTTTCTTCGAGGGGCTGGTTGATACCTTCTCCCACTTGATTGTAAGAGAATCCAACCACCGCAGGGGCCGTTGGAAGAAATGCGGTGGCATTATGAATGAAATCTACTGTTTGCTTTTGCTGTAGGCATTTTGGTGAGGCTGGGAAGACGTTTCTGAAAAAATAGGTAGCGGTGGCTGTGGTAGGGCTGCGACGGAGTATCCTGCGCTTCGCCCAACATCCATGTCATTTTATCTTGACGATTTTGCCCAGGTGCTCTCAATGCAGATCTCAGCATATAGCCCTGTCTAATGGTACACACCCCCGGGATTTAGGGGCCGAGAAGTGACCTATGCCGCCAATCGTGCTGTCTGTTATAAAGGCATGGATCATTCCAAGATTCTCCCGAGGTCTTCACGGTGCTAGCTGCGCGATGACTCTGGCCTGTAGAAGGCCATTCTGGTGGCTTAAAACTCATTATCCCACCCAGGCTACGGAGTACTCCTCCAAGATCCTGATGTGCATGGCGCTCGGGCCCAGGCCGCTTCTGAACGAGCAAGCTCCGAAAGACATGGAAGTCAGTGGCCGTCAGGTATCTTTTCTAAACAGAAGAGAGTACGGGTTTTCGTTTGAGTAAAAGCAGCTCACAGCCTCTTACCCGATCACCAAGCTCCAATTCTTTCCTCGTAGACTACCGGGTTTACCCCGTGCCAAGTGGCCCTTCACGACCTTGTGTGTGAGTCGCGGGCGACGCACAAAGCCGCTCATATGCGCCAAGATCAGGTGAAATTCTTGGCAGCTTGCCCTGCGCCCCCTAATCACTGCATCAACGGCTCATACCGATTTCGAGCCTCAATGCTACCTTATGAAGTGACAGTTTGGTATCAAGGGCCGGAAGATCCCGGCTTTCCAGGGAACTGGGTTTAGATTCCCGGATTGTTGAAAAGAACTACATAGTGCGATGTGTGGATGCAAACGCAAAATCGCCCTGGGGCTGTGAGGCCACGTGATTATCCCTTCAGAACTGCCCTCGTCACGTGAACACCCGTCAGTTCGCGTCCATCGTTTCATCTTGACGGCTGTCAGGCCATCACCATATCGTCACAGCTCCATCGGATGTTAGCCACCTTTGTCATTCCTGTAACCTAGTTTTAGAAGAATCAACACTTTCTGACTTCACGTCAACACTACACTACGCTCGACAAATATCCTATTAGTTTGATTATTTATTTCCATCTCAAATACTTCGATCAGTAGGATCTTGTCCTCTCCTTCAAATCAGCCATGTGCTCTTCCGAGGGTCATCAGGCAGTGTCCACACAAGAGGAAGGCACGACTGAGGTGGAAACTCCCTCCTTCGCGCCCTATCGAACTTCTCAGTCTTCCCACCTGTCCGACTCATCGAATTTCACCACCCACTCAACTATGCCCGCTGATCACGCCGAGCTCTCAACACGCCGTCTTCGATCCCACGACGTCGTGAGAGGCTCCCCCAAACAAACATCCAAAGAAATCCCCTCGGTGCCTGTCTTGCCAGACCCTTCTTCGCCGCTCGTCCAATACCCCAAATTCAATCCCTCAAACGCAGCTGAAGACTGCTTCGAGACTGAAATCCACCCGACAACTGTCCGAACCGCGTGGATTATCAACCGACCATCCTCACGAGAGGAGATTGAGGTGGCTATCGATATAATCAAAGAAGAATTCGACTCAGACTGTCCCCCACCTTCCCAATACCTCCTCGTCAAATGCATCCCATCCAAGCTTTTTAAGGCGCTACTGAAAGATCAAGAGACTCCGAAAGGAGTATGTGTGTTAATCCTTCATCACAAACAAGAGATTCTATACAGGATCATGCCGGGCGCTTGGCATCAACTCATCGTTCAAAGGTTTAATAGATGGATCGATATTACTCTCGGAGCCATGGGGGTAAGCTTTTGGGACTCCAACCCTCCTGATTACGATCTTGCTGGGTCTACACGGCGGATTGGTTGTTCGTCTGAGAAGGAGCCGGACTCCTCATTTTACCCCGGAGGACTGCCGGTCCCTGAAGGTCCCGTCGTCCTTTGGCCCTCTCTCGTCTTAGAGGCCGGTGTATCAGAATCCCTCGCACAGCTGAGGGCAGATGCCCAATGGTGGTACGCAAACTCCGGCCACAGAACAAAGATTGTGGTCCTTATATATGCCCCATCTCACTCCCAACCTAACTCCCAATCTCCCTCCCAATTTCACTCCCGCGATGTCAGTATCGAGATTTGGACCGAGGTCGAGAGCCAGAGCGAGCTCAGGACTAGGGGGCGGCAAAGTCAAGTCCTGCAATGCACGCAGAGGGCTAGCTTTACCAATGGCGTGGTGTCGGGCCCTGTGTTAGTGATCCCTTTCCAGACCCTGATGCGGCGGCCGGCCCAGAACCCGGCAGAGACGGACTTGGAGCTTACGCCGGAATTCATCCTGAGAATCTGTCGGTAGCGTGTCATTTGGTGTTGTTGGATCTACCGGGCGAGAGAGAAGAAGAAGCGGACACAACCGATTGTATTGACTGCTCTCTGCGGGGGAGAGAGAAGAAGAAGGGAGAAGCGGGGAGCGGATCTATCTACTACGAGGATTGGGACAAACTCCCTATACAACAAACATTCACCTCCCAATCCTCCTCTCATTCTTGTATACTCTCCAGCTTCGAGAGTAACAACCTTGAAATAGACCCGACAACCGCCCGAACCGCCCACACCCTCAACCGACCGTCCTCTCTCGACCAGCTTGGGGAATATCTTGACATATTCAAAACCCATTTTGTGTCAGACGATCCCCCCCGCTCGCAATACCTTCTGTTGGGCCTACAGGGCAGAAGAAGAAACGGACTGGAGCCTATTGATTGACTGCGGGGGGTGAGAGAGGGAGAAGAAGAAGAGAGAGACTCGGGAGAGAGGGTCTATCTACACAAACACAAACGATGGTCGCAGGTGGGATGAACTTCTTACTCAACACCTTCTGGTGCGATATATCCCGGTCGGTCTTTTCTTGGCGCTTGCTTGTTGAAGATCATAAAGCTCCAAAAGGGGTGCGTGCAACAATTCTCTACTATTATTCCCATCAGGCTATGTTCTTTTTCTAGAGCAGAGACCCGGAATACGCCTTGACCAACTCTGGCATGATCTATCCGAAGGTGAACGGGCTTACATTCAGTCCGACTGCCTTAATGGCATCCATGCTTTGCGACAAGTGGGTTCCTGTTGGATCTACAGAGCCAAAGAGAAACGGAAGCGGACTGGAACCGATTGATTGACTGCCGGGAGAGAGAGAGGAAGAAGAAGTGAGAGACTCGGGAGAGACGGTCTATCTACACAGACACAAACGAGGGTCGCAGGTGGGATGAACTTCCCTCACAACACTTCCGACTTGATGATCCTGGACAGCACAATATTCTCTATGACAGAGATAGTTGTGTGGTAACACTTCTTGACTTCGAAAGTGCGCAACTCTTAGAAAGTCACACCTACATCTCAACAAATTTTGAGATGCGCATCATATTTCGTTCGGACCTTCTGTTAGGACGTCCATCTGGAGGTTTGGAGGGGGCTGGGGCGAATTTCCTACACAACAATATTGACATTTGGACACCGGTTGTCAACCAAAGCGCTGGGCCCACTACTAGGGGCCGACACACTCACGTCCTGGAGTGTACCCAGACGGCTAGCCTTAGGAATGGCGTGGTGTCGGGCCCTGCGTTAGCAAAGGCACACGTAACGGTCTACCGCAAGGGCTGGGTTCGCACCGGTTTGGTCGCAGCACCATCCGAAGTCAAGTCCTCTGACGGAACGCACGGCTCCCTTTCCAGGCACTGATGCGGCAGCCGGCCCGGAACCCGGCAGAGACAAATTTACAGCTCACGTCTCAGTGGATCCCGAGAACCTGTGGGTAGCTTATCATTGGGTGGTGTCCGATCGTTGTGCTCCTGGCGTGTTTCGCTCTTGGTGAGTGGCGGTTTCTCGAGGACCTGGGTGAAATGTTTCTGGTTCGGTTGAGTGAAACAGTTCATGCCCTCCCAGCAGTTGAGAAGCCACCCGACACTATCCTTCCACTTCTGTGCCTTCATACGTCCCCAATTGAGGTCCTTGTCAAGTCGACCAAGGTGCTGTTTCTTCAATACTTGCGGGCTTGTTTCCTTTTGCGGTGAGGACGAGGGCTGTTTGGTCGTTGTCGTGGTCGAAGTCGGATCTACAGTTTAGTTGGGTGTGGGAGTGGTTGAGTAGCACGTTGAGGGTTTTCGATTGCTCGGCGCCAGACTGTTCGGGAGGTGGGATGGAGTTCGACTTCGGTTTGTTTTTCTGCGTCTTCCTGTTCTGGTTCGAGATAATATACCTTATCGTCTATGGTTTCAAAACATTTTATGAGATTAGCTTGCTACCAATACTGTTCCGATTTACCAGAAGGCCAGAAGTGTACCAGTCGTTGTACCAGAGGTAGACCCCCAGTCAGGTCGGTCTTTTTGCATCGGTGACACCCAGACAGAAATTGTGCTTCAGTAAAGATCCGACCAGATGGAAGCGATTATGATGGTTCGTTCATTGAGGCTTGATAGCACCTAAGTGTGATGTTTCACACGAACAGGTATAGCCGAACTTGGAGCTACAGATGATGAACCCCACCATGGGCTTTCGGAAGTTACACTTGCATCAGTTTTACTTCTAAGATGAACTATTATTACACTAAGTATGTATAGCGGCGGGGTGACAATGATCAAAAAGATGGAAAGGAACGGCATACTGAGAAGAACAGTCGGTCGCTGGAGCATGTATATTCATTCAAATGTGTTGAAATTGTCGGAAAATGCCCAACGATGAATGACCGCAGGTGATGAGTTAATAATAGAATATTCAATTCAGGCAATATGCGAAAGTAAAACGCAAACTATTGAACTAAGAAAGAAGGGGCTGCGGAGATGATCGTCAGATAAACCAATGTCACGGCTAGGAGTTTGAGTGTGCTGTGGGGGCGAGGATTGGTTGATCTTCGGTGATTTAAAATGCTGTGTATCCGAAGGTTTAACGGGAGGGGAAGCTTCATCTTTGGTGTGAGGTGACCCAAGTTCCGTATAGTCCTCCATGTGGCGACGGTCAGGTGCTAGAGGGTGTTGACCGAGGATCTGCGCCAACAGTTTGTATGGCCGGTCCTCAACAGAAACGTCGTCGTCAGACATCTCCTCCAAGTAGAGCCTGTAGTCACCAGCCAGCTGCGCAAGCATCTTTTTGTTGTGTAAGAAGTTCGTCCCAACCCCCGTTTGTGTTTGTAGATAGACCCTCTCTCCCGAGTCTCTCTCTTCTTCTTCCTCTCTCTTTCCCGGGCAGTCAATACGATCGGTTCTGTCCGCCTCTTCTCTTGCCCTGTAGATCCAACACTTTTTTGTAGCTTTATCCTCCACATAACGCTGGATTGTGTGGTCCTGGAAAAGGATCCAGGCACGTTGCTGGCGCGTTTGTCCGAGTCGGTGAACTCGCCCAAGAGTTTGTATCGCGGCATTGTGATTCAAGGGGGTCTCAAGCAGGACAACGCGCGAGCGCTGGGATTGTTGATTCAAACCCAGGAATCCACAGCTGGACGTGGCTAGTAAACGCGGACCATCGAATCCGGGTCGTTGAATTTTTCGACCAAAGCAGAGCGGTGCTCTGCTGTGGTGGACGCGTTGATGACCACGAAACACACGCCGAGCCCAGACAAAAACATTTCGACCAACCAACGTGTCATCGGCCAGTTCGTGAATATGAAGAAACGGGCAGCGTCTCCAGAGAGTTCCAAGGCCCCTTCCTGGTACAAGAGGTGGAACAAAAATCGCGGACGCGGGCAGTCCGCCAGTAGATACTGCACCATGATCATGCGATTTGTTGGCAGCCCGTGTCGCGAGCTCTCGACAGTTCGGTTGTAGAAAAGGCCGAGCCCGCAATCGTTGCCACGTTGGGCGAATGCGTCAATGTTGTTATGGAGGAGGAAGTTCGTCCCAACCCCCGTTTGTAGATAGATCCTCTCCCGACTCTCTCTCTTCTTCTTCCTCTCTCTCCGCATTCAATCAATCAGTTCTGTCCGCTTCTTCTTCTCTCTCGCCCTGTAGGCTCAACAAATGTCGGGACCGAAGGTGTTGTAAACAGGCTTCAGGAACACATCCAACAGCGGTGAGAAAGAAACACGTGAAAGTTGACGGAACCTCGCCCAATTCATGCGGCCGGCCTGATGATGATGATGATGATGTTGTTGTTGTTGTTGTTGTTGTTGTTGTTGTTGTTGTTGTTGTTGTTGTTGTTGTTGTTGTTGTTAACGTCCTGAGAGGGCAGGAGCGAAGCTCTTGCCCCCGTCCGACCTCTCTAGGGGTATGAGAACGGCCTAAGCTGAGATTTAAACACATAAAGATGTCCAGAAGATCACTCGAGATGTGGAGAGGTCGCCGTACGACCTTCTGCAGTTGTCTTCCCTCCGACATGTGAGGTAGTTACAAAGGTGTGTGATGGCCGGCCTGATCACTGGTCCGGCCACTGTTTTCTTCAGTCGAGAGAGGAGGACCGGTCAACTTTTGCACCGGTGGAGGGGGTTGTGCTCCGCCTGATACCTTTCAAGAAATCGAAGCTCCACAGTGGTGGCTGTGAGAGCCGGTATGTCACCACCGATGGTGATAGAGCTCAAGTTTACTCCAGACATGCGGAATTCCGGCTCTCGAGCGAGGATTGTCATGCGCAGTACCACGGGAAGGGTAGAAAGCCCTGTGTCGGCATTCAATTGCCCTGTTTTGCCGAGTTTGGCAAAATTCTGCAGTTGGAGCAGATGGTAGGGAAGAGGTGAATCTTTTGGCAGCTCCCTTTGGAACCAGTCGTAGTACTCTTCCACCTTTTCTGACTGCCGGGCATTGTTTGCAAGCTGGGGGTGTGAAGCTGCGATGTCGGTAGAGGCAGCGGTGCCATCATTGTCATCTGAAGCAGCCGTCAAGGGAGAGAGATGGCTGGCAAACTGTTGTGTAAGGAGATCGTCCCAACCCCCGTTTGTGTTTGTAGATACACCCTCTCTCCCGAGTCTGTCTCTTCTTCTTCCTCTCTCTCTCCCGGCAGTCAATACGATCGGTTCTGTCCGCTTCTTCTTTTGCCCTGTAGATCCAACAATATATTGTTCTCAACTGCCGAGATATGGACGGTTTCGGGAAATGCACCCACGGCACCACCGGTAGGAGCAACCGTAGTGCGCGCAAGCGTAGGGCGCTGAGCGACCTGGACATTGCCCTTGAACTCCATCGAAAAGCTAGTCCTCGGCGAGCGATTGTAAAAGAACGTAGGGGTTTTCCATGCTTGCAGGGCCTCCAGGGCACCAAGGGTGAGAGGCATCGAAATAAGCTGGGAACGCACCCCGAGGTCAGATAGACGAGTCAGACGGAACTGTCTGTTCTACCATGCGTGGCGGAGATCGAAGAATACCTCCGAGGTAACGTTGCCAACAGCAATGGTTGGAGTAGTAGTCGCAAGAAGAGCAGCAGAGTATTGTTGAAGGTTATCGACCACATGGGATACGCAGTTAGCGGACACGGAGTGGGACGCAGCGCTTTCGCCGAGACCGAAGTTACTGCGGCGATCAGCAATATAAGCTCGGATGACTCTCTGGGTCTCCGGCTCGCTGTTGGAAGCGAGGGATTGCAAGGGATTGAGAGTCTGATGCGTCGGCTTTTGGGAGACATGCATCATTTGCTTGATCAAAGATCCCATCGGCCTCAAGATTGTGGTGTGGATGAAGTGGATAAGCAGATTCTCTCCCGGGTGGAACAGAAGAGATCGATATGGCTGTATGCCTGAGCTTTCTGATAAAATCTATCGAGCTCATGCACCGCATTATTTACTGTTTCATGAGTCAGTAACACTCTAGCTCCGATACAACAAAGCTGTATTTTGGCATCCTGTTTGGAATAATAAGGGAACTGGTATACGATTAATCAGGCACACGTATGACAGTCATCGCCACTTACGACTTCGGCGATAAATTTTCTGTGCCCATTGATCCGAAGTCAAAACACCTGCACGCTCTTCTCGCCTGAGATCCCAATTATCTTCAGCACAAAATGGTTGGAATGTTTGTTCCCAAGTCCGGTCGTTCTCAAAAAGTCTGGACAGCTGCCAGAGAAGGAGGTTCATCCAGTGATTCTCTTTCTCCATAACATCCATTCGTGTTAATAATCCTGTTTGGGTTTCGAAGCTGATAGTAGAAGCGTCAAGACAGGACGCGCTCAGGCGCTGAAGTTGGTGTTGGGCGTTTGCTAGTGCTTACGTGATCACTATAGCGCACCCGTGGACCCAAAATAGGGCTACCCCGCGCGCTGCTCGGAGGCTCTGGAGGATAATTGTAAGCTATATAAGCAGTGATCTGCCTCCCTGGGTCGCAGATCAGATAAATATCTTTCCCGACTTAATTTCCTCCAAATCTCGAAAACTGATCACCAGAATGGCCTACACCCTTTATGAGGGCTTTGTTCTCCAAGCAAAGCGCGCCTTATCCACACTTTTGCATATTCTTCAAAAAGCCGAGGAGCATCCCAACGCCTCCAGTCTTCCATCCTCTCGACTCCACGATGACATGAAAACACTAAGCTACCAAGTTTTTGCGGCAACCACGCAAACCCGGCTAGCTCTGGCTAAGCTAACAGCGGGGTTATACCCAACAGACGACACAACGAAGGATGTTGTCTTCACATATGAGGAAATGTACATTCTCATCGACAAGGCGCTCGAGGCACTTGACACGGTTCACAAAGCAGTTATCCTCGAACATGCCGAGGCTATCGGGCCCGTCCCTTTGGGGGCTCATACACAGGACATGTCTGGCATTACATTTGCGTGCATCATGCAGGCTAATATTTTCTTTCATGTGACCACTGCCTATGGAATCTTGCGCAAGGAAGGCGTGCCTCTGGGAAAGGTCGATTATATACTTCCTTTTGCAAACTCCTAGGCTCAGCGCTTCAGCATCAATCAAAAGGGCATCAATCCTGACTTGGAAAAAGCGCAGACAGCTACTTTTTCCTCCGAGATGTTGACTTCAGGGCTTATAAGAAAGCTTAAACGTATAGAATCAAACAATTGGTCCAACTTTTCTCATCTCAGTAACTGAGTTCTGCCGATGTTGGATGAAAGAGTTGTTGGCAATCTTCGGTATGTAGGCTGGGTACGCTTTGTCAACCTGCTGGAGCGCTGCCCAGGAGTATTCGGTCGTGTCGTATGTCTGATTGCTGCTGATGAAGCTCGTTGTGTTGATAGAATGATATAGAATGGGGGTTTCATGTGGATCCTCCGATGCCTGGATCGAGGCGACGAGGGTTCCGTTTGGTGCGAAGACAGCGGCTGTACCAACTGCAGGCATAAACACATGAGAGCTTCCAGTGATTGCGTAGAAGCGTGCGGCTGCCAAGGAAACTTCTGAGCGGGTGACCCCGGAATCAACGTCCAAGTCCGGGGCCCAGGGGAAAGCGGCAATATGGATGTTTTCGTATTGAGCGTGCATAACGAATGTCATTGTCGGGTGCATATGCCTGTGAGTATTACTTATCGCCAATACTCCAAGATCAATTTGGGCACTCACTCCCAGCATTCAAGCATTCCCAATCTACCGAATGGTGTCTTGTGCACCAGCAGTTGGTCAATAGTACCATCACTGAAGATGTTTCGCTCGGCACCGGAGGGCCGGAGCTTTTGACGGACTTGAATGACATTTCCTTTCGAATCAATCAAAGCTTGGCCCATGAAAACATTGTCCTTGATGTGCTGCGCAAAGCCGAACTCCAACCACACGCTGTGCTTGCGTGCTGCTGAAACAAGTTTGTTCCAGTTGGTATCATTCACAGTGATTGTTTGGTCAAAATAGTTGTCGAGGAAATCGGTCGGGCCGGGATCGGCGTCGATATACCTTGCGTAAAACTGGTTAGCGCACTTCACTTCAGATTCAGGAGGAGCTTCTACCCCGGAAACCACAACTCCGGAAATGCGACAAAGTCTGCACCAGAGAGTGCTGCGCGTTGAATGAGCTTGACACCAAAGTCAACTGTTGCATTGATATCATGCGTTTGGCCATAGCAGTCACTAGATGGTGGCGAGTATGGCACATTGACAGGCGGTGCTCGAATTGAGGCAACGGTGAGATTACCAGGCTCGATTTGTTTGTTGATAGCAAGAGCCGAAGAAACGCTCATGCCAGAGAGAACCAAAGCGAGCTGCGTTTGAGACAAACCAGTGGGTGGTCAAAAAGGAGGAAGAAGAGATGAGCCACTTCTTATGCCCAATACTCCAGCCGTTTAATTCTTATTGCGAGAATGTAAGCAAAGCGGATTGTCAGGTGTATGTGGTTCTGTCGGACTGAACAATGACTACATGGTATGCTTGTTCAATTAGTCTTACTTGATTGAAGAGTTACATTCCAATGCCTTCTAGTCGGTCACCGTAATGCTGAATTCTCGACTGAATCCAGAGAATGCATTCAGTTAATTGGTTCCTGTCTTGAAAAAAGCAAATATCGTCCTATCGACACAACCGAAAGAACTATCAACGCAATCCGATCGAGGTGAAGGACCTGCCGACGAGGAGGGAGCAATTCCGTACCTCAGCACCTCCGTAACCTTCGGCTCAACCTCCAGATGGACGTCCTATCATAAGGTCCGAACGAAACATGATGCGCATCTCAAAATATGTTGAGATGTAGGTGTGGCTTTCTAAGAGTTGCGCACTTTCGAAGTCAAGCAGTGTTAACACACGACGATCTCTGTCAAAGAGAACATTGTGCTTTCCAGGATCATCGAGTCGGAGGCCCACATGTCGCAAAGCATGGATGCCATTCAGGCAGTCGGACTGAACGTAAGCACGTTCACCATCGGATAGATCATCCCAGATTCTGTCAAGGCGCATTCCGGGCCTCTGCTCTAGAACAAGAACGTGGCCTGATGGGAAGAGAGTTGAGCAAACAATTTCCCCCCTGGAGATCCACTTGGCGAAGTTGCGACGTCCGGTCGGCTGCTGGTCCCAAATGCGATTGTAAACTTCCGCCTCCGCTTCAAACCTGAATGTAACAAGTCAGCGATTCAAACAGGAAGCTATTGGAGTAATCTGACTCACAGGTCATTGTATTGAGGCCCCCAGCACTTGAGTATCACCGTTGATCCTCCCATAGTTGCTAGCCAGGTCGCCTTGTTTTGAGCTGTTGGTTCTGATAACAGCCGAACGCAGTTAACGACCGCAGGGGTAGCTCCGCCAGCGTTGAAAACCACACTGTTGGATGTGATAGTCTCTTCTTGGTTCGCAATCGATTCGGAGTGATAGGCTGAAGTATCATGTTGACGACCGGAGACTCTGAGAGGAGGAGGGCCTCGCAGCTTCTCAGTATATTAGCAGCTTTTTCATATCCCAGAATGTTGCCCAAATCAATACTTACGTTCCTGGCCTGAAATGTCTGGCTTTCGATGTACTTTGGTTCTGAGACGGCCATTAAACAGAAACCGGCAAGCAACTCGCGAAGGGAAGGCTGTGTAGTTCCACACCAAATAGGCGACGAAAGTAGAAAGGAAGAGTCGGCTTCTCGCTTCACAAAAACGGTGGAGCTGTAAGTAGACAGAAATCCAAACCGAGCTTCACATGTGCGCATCTGCGCAACAAGTTGTCCTAAGCAAAGGGCCAAGAGTCAGCGAACTTGATGTGAAAGTGACAGAATACTGGGCAGGCATACCTATCAGTGGCTCGAGGCGAAAAGATGATTCGTGCCGGTTGATATTAAGATCTGTTCCCGCGATGGTCCAGGGCGTTTTCATTTCTCCAACCACATAAACGTTGTGAGGATCAAGGCCGGTCGCAACCAGCCCCAAACATACGTCTGGGACAGTCATTTGTGCAGTGGAGATTGCCTGAAAATCAGCAAAACGGGTTGACGCCATACCTGGCACCAATTCGAGGGCTTTGATAACTGGGTCGCAGACATTGCGCACAAACCTCCCGGTTAAACCAAGCTCATTGCCGACTGTGTAAAGCTCCGTCTCATCGTTCAGTGGAACTTCATGGGATATGCCGGCTTCTTGTAACACTCGGAAAGCGTCCCTTTGGAATGTACTCCATAGAGACATATAGGCGACTGACAGACGGTCGGAATGGATTGATGGGTTCGTTGTTCCTCCGTGCTGGCTTAAAGCTGGAGTAGCTCTAGCCAACTGCGTCCGGGCTGGTTCCATGTTGTGGAAAGCGGAGTAATGGTTGTCTGAGAGCGCTTTTTGTTATTCGAAGAAGTGGGGGAAATTGAAAGACGATCCTCTGACTCACTGAGAGGAGGGACCAAATGACGCGAGTCAGGACAGGAAGACGAGGGCGGCGAAACAGACCGAACCTCAGAGGGAAGGGAGCAAATGAAGCGAAGTAGGATAAGGAGATATTCGTAGAAGACGAAGGTGAGGCAAATTCACGATGCTCAGCGAGGAAGTGAAGAGGAAGTGAAAAGAAAGGCGAAAAGGATTCACGCAAGGCTGAAATATCCAGTGTCTTCACAGCTGTGGTCAACTGGAATCAAGTAAAGAGTTGGTGAATAGATGATGAGTTTAAGATGAGTGTTGATGTAGAAAAGACTTGGCAGAGTCTACAGGTGGAAACTAAAAGTTGTACATTTTACACGTGCGGCTCTGGGTCCACGGGTCCACAGGTCCACAGGTCCACTTCACGTGACCCCCCATGTCTACATTACTAACCAGCGAGATGTGGAGACCTTTCCCGCGATATCCACCATCCCCATCAAAATTGGTGCGTCATACCGATGTTTAACCCTATCATGACTTTATAAATGATTCATTTTCATTGGAAATACCCGGTTGACTTTGCTGAATCATCGAGATGACGTGCATGTCGGGGCATAATTTGTTATGTGGGTACTCCGTAACGAGATGAAAGTCTCACATAGGTTATAGAAATCCATTGGCCATGCTTTGGCAGGGGGGAAATGATTCTATCCAGCAATCTAGTTACCCCCATCAAATAACGAGACTGATTCTGGCATAAAGATCTAGAACAGGAAGCGTCCTGTCTGGACACTCTTGGTAGCATCCGTGGTGTATGCCAATTCACGGACAAGGTTCAACAACATCAAGTCACATCCGTAAGCTGCTTGTATCTCAAGAGCAACAGGAATCTTCTCCTCAACCAAGCTGATCTTGCTCGTATATCTAACCTCCCCAACGGGGACTGCCAATTCAGGACTCCCGTTGAGAACAGAAAGCATATTCCAACTGAGATATCCCTCCGGTGCAGCAGCAAAACCACCCGCTGAGTTTTTAGTGGTAGCATCTAGGTACCAAGGAACGCCACCATTTCCGTTGAATGGGAAGACAATAATCGTTTCTGAGCACGTTTCATCGTTGGAAGCAAGGAAGTATTTTCTGTACCAGGCTTGAAACTCTGCTCTTCGATCTTTTCCGAGCTTGGCTTTGGATTTGCTCTCTGGCTCTGTAGAGGCTGTTCCCGCTTCGTCGACGGACATGTAGGGGTAACTTCCGAACTTCTCATGGTAATCTGTTTTGAAGTCATTGGCGAAGGTATCGGAGTTCTGAACATAGGTATAAGTCTGTTGTTGACAATGACCGGGTTAGTCTCTGCCCCTATTGACCGTTCTGAATTGACTCCTGGGTTGGTACTGACATTCTTGAAGTAGTCTGCCATGCTAACGTTTCCGTGACCGGAAGTCGTGAGCCAAAGTTCATTTGTATCGACGACAGTTCGGCTAACGCCCAAGAATGCCTCTAGTTTTTGGACATATTCTTCACCAGGGGCGGTATAGTTCTTCGCGATATTGACCCAGTACTCGCGTGGATAGAGAATCTTAGTGGGGAACTTGGTGTAATTTTTCAACCCGGATCCACGATACATAGCCGAGCCAAAAGTGTTGAATGAGTCGACATCGCGAGCAAAGTGTCCGGCAGCATCGAAGGGTCCGAAGTGAGTGGCGGTGTTGTTTGTGCTGTTGATTGACGAGCGGATCCCGAAGACACCATTCAATGCGGACGGAAAGCGCATCGCTTTACTGTTAGCTCGATAGCTCGTGAGTCTGGCCAAAGATGAAACTCACAACCACCAGTATCTTCGCCCACTGTGTTATCCAACCAATCGTATGCCGCCATCGAAGAACCGGATCCTGCTGAAGAAGCACCGGGGATTTGGTACGTATCCGCTCGGACATTCTAGTAAATGGTCAGTACTGCTCAATTTGGAATCTGATCTCTCGTACAATTGGTAGTTCGTAATCAGTCCACTCGGAGGCTGTGAATAGAGCACCTGCAAATAAAGACAGCTTTGTCTTGCCGACAATAATGGCGCCTTGGTCAATCAGATTCTGGATGACGCCGGATGTTTGATTGGCTGGTGGGTATGTCTTTGCGTATGATCGACTACCGTAAGTTGTAATGAGACCATTGATGTCATATTCATCTTTGGCTGCCACGCGGTACCCAGCAAGAGGCTTCTCGGCGGTAGGTGTATAGAAAAGTCTGGATGGAACAGCGACTGAGATCACTCCCAACTGACTTCCACTGCTGGCTGCAAGAGGCTCATAGACGTCCGAACTCTTATCCGATGGGACCGAAGCAAGTACAAAAGAGTTGGTGAAGTCGTCATAGAGGCGCCAGGCACGGTGAAGTCCGTAGCGTGTTGCGAAGTAGGGGCCGTTGGGTAGTGGTGCATCAGAGGTAGAAGGAGAAAATTTAACAAGTTGCGGTTTCAGATTGTGAAGGAATTCCCGAGCATCATCTGCAATAGTAACACCCTCAGGACCCTGAAAGTAAAATGCTATTGATTTGCTGTTAGTTACAGTATATCCCTCAACATTAACACCATATTACCTGACAAGAAGTCATCTGAATAGACATCGTCTTTTGCTTTAAAGTCGGTAATGGTCTCATTGAGCCATGCAGCCGAGATTATTTTCTCAGTTGATCTGACAACTGTCATGGGGAGCGGCTTTTTCACATCAAAACATGCGTCCGCCTCGTTTCTCTATCAGTCATCATAATATAAATTGGTATATATATACACATACCTCGACTTTGTCCGGAACATAGTAAGCTATGTCTCCAATTTGAGCCACCGAGGAGGCGATGACATGCACCGGCAAGGCCGCGGCAACCACCAGGAGGAGGCTCTGAACCCGCATATTAATGCGAGTGAAGGATCAATGAAGAGGATAAGAATGCCGACAGGTAATGGCTCGAAACCGAGTTCCCCTGGGTTCGTAATCAGGGGCGAAGGGGGTTTTAAGCTTGAAACCCCTACTGCGTGCCAGATTCACTTGATATCTATACCTACCAGTGCCAAGCTGAATAATTTCTCGAGTTTTCCATTCTAAGATAAACGGCCAACAGATTGGATAAGAAATCACGCAGGAAGATATGGGGATTTAAGATTAGGCACAGATATGGGAAGATATGAGACGATCAAATGTGGGACCCAAGCATCAAGATTATAATTTAGGTAATGACATACAAGATGTAAGAGCCCTTCAAGGCTCGGTTCCTGCATCGTGGTAGGGAAAGGTTATTTGCCGGGTAGTTCCCGAGTGGATGTCGGGAAATTGCCGGGTTCGGGCCGTTCGGGCAGTTTTCCCGCTGAGACTTTTTCGCCCGGGCCTACGCGTACTTTTGAGACTGCCCGGCCCGAGAAGTTCGGTATGGAAAACAGAATAGATAGTCTCCTGAGTCACATGGAAGAAGTGAATATCGCCTTCATGAGATGCATGTGAGCCGGGCTTGACGATTGTGGAAGTATCGTTTCGATCAAGCACGGCAATGAGGATGATCTTGCGCATGAGATTATCGCCCAAGAAGAATTGGAGGCTGGTCATCTAGCTATAAACCAAAAGACCCCGAGTGCCTTGATTTAGTTTGAAGTCTCTTGAAAGGTCTGTTCTTCTCTGAGTTTCGAATCATCTTTTCCGGGAGACTGTGTGAGTTGAACGCTGATATCTGCCGCCTTCCTTTCCATCGTACTCGCAGTAGGGCAATCCTCGGTATCAATACCCTCTAGACCATGATAAAGAAAAGCAAAAATAGAGGATTTCCACAATGATGCGTCTTTGTTAGTAAAGACGGCAACGGCAAAGAAAGTTATCCCAAAAACAACCAGTAGACCGGGAAAAATTATCCATGGCCACTGCACTTCCACAAAAACCTCAATGCCAAACGCGGTTCCACTTAGGTCCTCTCCATTAGAAGTTAACGCCATATTGTTGATTGAATTTGCGACATTGGCCATGACATACTCAAGGCCAACATGGGCGATACGTTCCGTTGATGCGTTTCCACGGAGAATCTCAGGACTGAACTCTTCATCTTTGCCCTGGTGAGACGCCCATACCGTTATGCTTGACCCCACAAAGGGGGCTCCAGGGAGCAGAATACCTGAATTGATGCCACAGAAAGCGAACTCTACCAGGCTAGAGGTAAGAATGCTTGGGTTGCGGTTACCTTTTTCATCATCAGTATGATCAAAAGGAATATGTGGCGGACTGGAGTTTGGCCTCCAGCACAAAGTTTGATCTTTAACATAATGACCTGTATGTCGCCAGAACATATCACCAAACTCTATGGCTGATGCTTCAGCCTGGGTGGTGCCATCATTGACCGAAATCCTCCAGTCGCTTAGACAAAGTGCAAGAGAACAGCCTGTTATTTTTTTAATTTTGAGTCCCCGGACTGGGTCCGACGCGTTGGGGAATGTTGTGTCGTATTCCATCTGAGCATGGGCGACCACCATCAAAGGGTTGGTGACACCCGCGAATGTGAAGTTGTCAGTATGATCGGCTTCATCTACTGGCGCCAGCGGATCGAATCCAGAGTAGGCATGCCATGTCGTATGTTTGGGGAAGTACACCACTCGGTGGTCGTCATCGCGGCCTTTATTTCCAATTGTAAAGGATGCATCGGCAAAGGTGAAATTTCCGAATGGTGACGAGATATGGCATGATGATTCAAAGTGATCTGAGCCAGTGGCCCCATTCAACCACTCTGTATAGGTCTGATTTATGTATGGCTTCCTATCACAATGTAGTAGAATCGACTCGGTGTTGACATCGTCGCATTTTGTACACATGCCAACAGAACGTGACACTGGCCAAGTACAGTTGCCGGATGAGCAAGTCGCGTGGAACGGATTGTCATCGGACCACAGGCCGGAGGTGTATGCCATATCCCACTGAATCGGAGTGGCAAATGGAACGAAGTGTGCCAATTTCTTCGTGATCGCAACCCCGGTACCATCGCGTATCGGAGCCGATCTCGTTGGATACTTTGTAATCTGCTGAACAAATGGATCAAATGCAAGCATCAAAACAACAATTGCTGCGCCAAATGTGGCGACCGAGGGTCTTTTGTGGAAAAGCATCATCATTGCACCCAGCGGCCCCCTGCTAGCACTATCAAAAGTCTGCATGTCGACGAGTGGGGTAGATGAGTTGCGGAAGCGGACCCATTTTGATTGGCTCAGAGCTTCTCCAATCGTAAACATCAATGAGGATTTGCACCCAGTCGCTAGAACTGAGATGATGGCGTTTAAAGATAGACCAAAACGCAAGTCAGGTCGAGCTTTGCCATCGTAGCCGCCAAGGATGGCACAGATCGCAACGAAGCAAGAGACGCTAAAGACAGCGGCTAAAACTTCCAATGTCCATGTATCGAGACAACGATCGTTCCAGCTTTTATGGCTTCGGGACTTGGGTACTACAAGCTCTGTCCATTGCGTAGTCATGCTGGCGGTAATATGAATTCGTTGGTCGAGTTCGATTTGTCATTTGATGACTTGGGGAGATGAGGTACCGTGAAGGGGGTAAGACCTTGCCATATGATTCCGCGAAAAGTGCAGGGATGTAGCTGGAAAATCGAAACTGGATCCCGTGATCGTTCACCCGGGTGCTGGCCTAGTACTGATTAGTTCGTGATCTACGGGATCGACCAGGGCGGGGTTGGTAATTGCAGATGCCAAGAAGGGAATTTCGTCAGAACGAACGATGGGATGTTACTTAAGTATATCCCATTGAGGTCATAAACGCAAAGATCTCAGACCAGCACCTGTTTCCTTTTTGGTGAAGGTCATGTGACCGTCACATCCCGACCGATCGATCGGTTGATGTCTCTCTGAATTAACCTGGAGCTTCAAAACTACAGCAACCCCGAGGTTGAACTTGGGGAAATAAATATACACTCATTCGTATGATTTGTGTAATAGCAATTCGGGCATTTTGGTTTTCTATCAATCTGAAATCAGGCTCTTGCCGGGATACTCAGGCACAAAATGCGTCATGGAACGCTTGGGCACTATGAATCTTTCTACTATATATAGTCCTTCAGCCAATTTCCAAGCACATACGACCACAGGGTGTGGAAAACAGGGCTTCCCGTCCGCTCAGCCGTACTTAAGCCACACGCCGGTGAGTTAGTAGTTGGGTGGGTGACCACCAGCGAATCCTCACTGTTGTATGTTTTTGTTTTGTTTTTTTGGTTTTTAACTACTTCTAAAGTTCGTCTTGTCTGTTTTATTGGTTACACGTGGCGCTGGGGGTGGTGCAATTGACGCTACTTGATAGTATATGTATCGGTCCCAGGCATGTGAGCTTGACAGATATAGTGGTTTTTTTAGCCTAGTTAGTAGATATGTATTGGCCTGGGTGTATAACTTTACATTAGTGGACTCGGAGGACCTAGTCTAGATTGAATCTCAGCTTAGCCCGTCCTAATACCCCTAGAGAGAGAACGGGGATAAGAGCTTCGCTCCTGCCCTCTCAAAACATTCCAAGGTTAACAACAACAACTAGTCCAGGGCTACTACTACTACAACTACAATAACAAGTATCGAAACAACTATCGAACTTCTCAGACTTCCCACCTATCCAACTCTTCACCTCGTACCTCCCATCCTACTATGCCCTCTGGCAACGCCGAAGCATGCCCGGCCAATCTTCGATCCTGCCGTGAGGCCCAAAGCTCCGAGTCCAGTAGCTCCTCAAACGCAGCTTCAGCAGAAACATTGACCTCCCAATCTGCCTCTCGTGGAGACTAGGTGGCAACGAAGAAGGATTGGATAGAACCGGTTGAATTGACCGCGGGAGGGAGAGGAAGAAGGGAGATGTTTATCTCTGCTACTCTCCAGCCCCGATAGTATTGACCTTGGAGTAGATCCGACCACCCTCTTGACCGCTCACATTCTCGACCGACCCTCCTCTCTCGACCAGCTTTGGTCAGACACCTCGTTTTTTCCTGGAAGGGAACCGGCCGCCGGAGCACCCACACCTTGGCCCTCTCTTGTGCTAGAGATCGGTCTACCGGAGTCCGTCCCTTACCTACGGACGAATACCAGCTGGTGGTACTCCAACTAGGATCACCAAACCCAGCTTGAACTCATGATCTCTTCACCAAGTCTTCCCGTACTTGATTCCAGTTGACCACATCCGTGAAGACACTGGATATATCAGCCCTGCGTGAATCCTTTTCGCCTTTCTTTTCACGTCCTCGCTGAGCATCGTGAATTTGTCTCGCCTTCGCCTTCTACGAGCATCTCCTTATCCCGCCTTGCGTCATTTGTTCCGTCCTCTCTGAGGTTCGGTCTGTTTCGTCGCCCTCGTCTTCCATATCCTGACTCGCGTCATTTGTGTTGGATCTACAGGTCAAAAGAAGAAGCGGACAGAACCGATCGTATTGACTGCCGGGAGAGAGAGACTCGGGAGAGAGAGACTCGGGAGAGAGAGACTCGGGAGAGAGAGACTCGGGAGAGAGAGACTCGGGAGAGAGAGACTCGGGAGAGAGAGACTCGGGAGAGAGAGACTCGGGAGAGAGAGACTCGGGAGAGAGAGACTCGGGAGAGAGAGACTCGGGAGAGAGGGTCTATCTACAAACACAAACGGGGGTTGGGACGAACTCCCTGCACAACAATTTGTTGCGTCCTCTCAGAGGATCGTCTGTCAATTTCCCCCACTTCTGTCGATAACAGTGAGCCCCTCGGCTCAGGGTCTCAGAGCGCTTTGTTTTATTCGAACGACTATTCCACCTTACAAAACATGGAACCAGCCCAGGCGCAGTTGGCTAGAGCTACTCCAGCTGTAAGCCAGAACGGAGGAACAGTGAACCCATCAATCCATTCCAAACAGACGCTTGCCGAGTGTTCCAAGAAGCTGGTATAGCCCATCAAGTTCCACTGGACGATGAGACGGAGCTTTACACAGTCGGCAATGTGCTTGGTTTATCCGGGAGGTTTGTGCGCAATGTCTGCGACCCAATTATCAAAGCCCTCGAATTGAGTGTTGATGTAGAAAAGACATGGCAGAGTGTATAGAAACTAAAAGTTTTATATAATTTTTACACGCGGGCTCTGTCCACGGGTCCACTGGTTGCGGTCCATATGACTAAGTGGACGTGACCGGCCCATTCCCATGTCTAGTTACAGTATATTGTACCACAAGCCTGGACCGTCTACTTCTAGACTTGAGCTCGGGAATCTGGTAAAAGCGTGAGTTCGTTATTTGAAAGTTTCTTTAAGGACATTCCCAGGCTGAACAAGGCCTCGTAGTTGGTCAGTAGTCGACCGGATGAAAAATGACATGACGCACAATAGAAATGAAAAACCGCGGCTCGTAGTATGCATCTTGTGTATGGCTTATGTGTTCGAACAGAACGATCCGGGATCTGGGATAAGAGGGTGGGAACAGGCCACTTTTGCTAACATCCCTCGGAGGCTATCGTTGTGTGGGCGGGCGGAAGTCAACTAATGAACTCTACCCTTTTCGTCTTTCGCAGTGGCAAATCGCGCAGGCTGGTGTTGGTTGAATAGAAACTTCACCTAGCCTCCGACGACCAGGGTCAAGTCGCATATGATGATTGGCATTCCTGCAGCAGGGTATTCATTCCAAGTTCAGGGATGCTACTTCACTGTCTGACTTCAAAGCCTTGAGGGATCGTTGCAGATCTTAATGACAGAGTCACCCGAGCCAACAGAAGGCTCCATGGATTCTGCAAAGTTGAATCTGCTTCCAAGGAATCACCTTCGGGAAACTTCAAGGCAATATAACTGGCCGACGCAAACGGGCCTGGCCATCAGCACGGTAAAAGAATCATACCCTGACACAGATTGATGAGTCCCGCTTCCGATTCTAGAGCGACACAGCGTCTATGCAGCAGCGATGCGAACACACAAGCAACTGGGTTGACAAGGGGAGTGGCTGGATGTGATAAATCTGGCGATCCAAGCAATTTCAAATCGCTTGTCAGAACAGAGAATTCTAACAGTCACCTCGCTGGTTATCTCAGTTTTGGGTACATCAATGAGGTTGCGTGCACTTCCCCTTTCATCCCCAGTGTTGAACGCTGCTGTCAACAAGATTGTTGCCATGTCGTACACTCTTCACCCAGGGAGGGAGTGCTCGGCCTTACGATCCGAGAGATCCATAGAAAACGCCATAGCACGTAACATCGGGCTGCTATTTCCGAGATAAGGGCTTTCCCAGATTGGAGAGATTGATGCGTTGGTTCCTCGCCGAACCCGAGTCTTGTATCGTCGTTTGGATGTGGTGTTAGGGTGGACAATGCTTGTGTGTGAGGGAGCTGTTGTCTGTATTTACTGTCAGCCTTTCATCTGTCGATTCCGATTTGCTAAGCCATGAGGATATGGCTTCGATCAAGGAGTAACCCCGCGCCTAAACCTTTGGGGGAAACACTTTAAATCGTCACGCTGCTGGAGAATAGCTGGTCGATCCCCAGCGGGTAACACTAGTCCACTCCGACAGTGATGCCTTGTAAGCAGGTGATGGGTGAATCGGAGAGTATGAGGAGAGAAAATTTGGCTGAAGGAAACATGACGGTTGCGGCTGAAACCCAGTGCGGTGCCCAGTGGCAGAACACCCCTTTTGGGCTCAAGGTGGAACCTTGGCTATGCAGGGTAGATCACGTGAATCCACTGGTCCAATGGTCTTGCTGCGGGTAGTGCAGATCACCCGCTGATCCACAAAGTCTAACTGTCTACGGAGTACAACTCCCGACATCCCTGCCATCAAATTTACAATGAGAGGAAAAAGCAGAGTGAAGGGGAGAAAAAAGAAAGAAAAAAAAAGAGAAAGTAGAGCCCTGGGGTCCCAAATTCGTAGATCGCAGGGATCGAACCGGGGTGCCCCGTGGGGTCAACTCTTGGGCTACCAGAGGGTCATCTAGCTAGCATTTGATTCCTCCCTCCTGGCAGGAACTGGAAACTCCACATAAGCTTCCTAGAAACCAGCCCTGCCCTCAAGCTGTGTTACCACTAGACCACCGGAGCTCTACAACTTTTATTACTCCTTCTTTTCATTTTATACTGTTCAAGTCACGTGATCTCGACTTTTGTCATGCATTTTACTTCGATGAGCCCCGGAAATGTCCACCTTAGCCTTGTCTGGGTGGTTCTCCTGTATGCATTTACATCTTATTTAGGACCAAAAAGGTTCAAAATCATCAGTTACTCGACTGCTATCCTGAGTCATTCCTCTTCCTCGTTCTTTCGCAACGACTTGCCCAAAGCGACTAAATCAGATCTTCCAACACTCATGGTTAAAGCTTACCATACCTCCCTATGAAAGGAGAATTTCTGCCCCACAATATGTCATTGATGTACAACTGCTCAGCCCCAGGAGCCATATTCCGCAAATATCATTGATTTGGCGTCGAACAAAGCCGACCTCTCAACCGTCTGTCAAGATAGTATAAGGAGTTGTGGAGATCCAGCCCTCTCTGTCTCTCTCCCTCTATTTCTTTCGTTTTCTCATGAGCAGAAGATACTTGATAGAACCTGCATCTCTTCCCCTTCGTCTTCCATCCACAGGGGCCTGACTCCGCGCCTGGGGGGCATGGCGGACTGAAGGACCATGCAGGGCTTGAGTGAGCGTCCGGACGTGCGTAGCACTTGCAGCAAGGCTTTGGGCTCGGTATATGGGCCGAGTGAGGCACCGGCGGACTGGAATAGCCCACCAGCAACCTACGCAAGGTCTTTTACTCTCCCGTTTTTGACTCGGCGCACACAAGAGCACACCCCCCTGACTCTCTGGCAATTCGGCACAAGAAACCCCCACCAAGCTCCCGGCTACGAATATTGAAGCCATCTCTGCACGGTGCACGCCTCCACCAAGAGGAATGGAACACCAGCGGATGGTGACTCGCAGCGGTAGCTCGTAGGATTTCATGGCCACAAAGGATCTTCGGCAGATTAGATCGAGCATGCGACCCGCATGGTGCAACGGAAGAATGATAGCCTAGTCACCTCATCAGCATGGGGCAAGGTCTCCGTTGCCCGGAGTAACGTCAAGGAAGTGGATCGCTCTGCTTGAGGTATCAGTGCAGCGCTCATGGGAACGAAGTAGCTCCGCCTCACTGGTCAACAAAAAGACAATGGCGAATCAGTAACACCGTGCATCCACATCTTGGTCGTTAGGTTATTCAGCTTGCAGCGGTAGCAGAAAGTTGGTCAGATTAACAACCACACTCGAAACCTTTCCATCGAATTTCGCCAGTCCATGGAAGTTATCAGGGAAAGTAGCCATAGAAAGAGCTCTAAAGAGACAGAAGGAAAAGGAAATGAGAGATTGGAGGTAGGGAGAAGAGGCACATGTGTACACTCCATTCAATCTCTCCCATCCACCTCGCCACGCGATTCCAGCGAGAAAATAGTCCTTGCCAGTTTTCAATGGGGCTCCTTTGGTTACTCTAGAGCCACTCAAGCCGGTGTAAAATGGGTTGCTGACATCATCCTTTCCAATGCCTAGGTGACTGCCGCATGAAAACTGCGCAACCTCTGAATGTCTAACTCGACGAAGCTTACACTCTCAGCCCGGCCATCCCTAACCGCAAGAGGGTATTTCTGTCGACTCCTCCTTCTCGTCCGTGGGCTTCGAAAACAAATGCGCTCTCAATCTCCTACGGCACCGATATGTTTGTCGAGATGAACATCCATCGCACTCGAAAAACAGCTGGAATCACAGGATGAGCATGGGCATATTGACTGGTGCATCCATGGATGGCAAATTTGCGGGTCAGCGGAACGGGCCGTTGAGAATCAAATTTATCGACAACCAGGGTCCATATCTTTCAGAGCTTAAAATCGACAACAATATTGAATTCATTTGACTTGAGGTGAGGCTATGGAGACTACGTTCAGCCCTTCTAATCCTATCGACGCAGTCTCTCTGTTAGTTTACGACAGCGGTACTGGTAAGTTTCCCCTGAAGAATGGCTAGATCAAGGTATCTAGCGCATCTCCGGCTAAATGGTCCTCGGCTAATTTGGGGAGCGAAAGAGGCGCAGATCCCTTGCTTACTTGTGGCGCAGGCAGTGGACCACGTCAGCATTGAGAGATGACCCACAGGCGACGGCTATGATTCGCTACAGCCGCGTCAGGAATGCGGCTTGTTTGACACCAAGCACAAAGCACACACAGGATGAGAGTTGCCTGGCCGAGCTTCCTCATGCAAAAAATCTCGGCGTGACATATTTCGCCATCTTATCGGATGGATGTGGCTGTGGCTGTGGACGAATGAATCAGTCATTAGATCACCCGGGTTCCAAAGTACCCGGGTGAGATATTTATGGGTGTACTGATGAGGCTAAATCGTGTCCAGGTTCATGGGTGCCTATATTGGTCTTACTGCAGCTCGGCGAGTTTCTTCACTCTCTTTATCTTTCTGCTCATCATCTTCTCCTGTGGCTCAACAACACCTTTACACCCGACTCCATCTCTTGTCCGCTCTTTTCATCCGCCAGAGCAAATAATTATTGTTGACGAAGATGAGCCCAGTCGTCAGAGAGGTTGGCTGGACCGTGTTGAGTGACCCCGAAGACGCGATAGCGGAGTGAGTCCAAACCCTTCTGCCCCGCCTTGATCTCCATCATTAACAAGCAAATGACCAGTATCGTATTCGTTCACGGTCTTCAGGGACACCCTCGTGATACTTGGACATATCACCCTAGCTCACCGAAAAAAGGGCTTAGTCGAATCCTCGGCCACCGTCACTCAAAACATAAGGAGGAGGACAATGAAGCCCAAGGAGATGTCTTCTGGCCCGAGGACCTGCTCAAGGAGGATATTTCAAATGCTAGGATCATGACATTTGGGTACAACACAGTGGTACAGAAAGGGACTCAAGCAGTAAACCAGGGGAATCTATTTTCCCATGCCAAGAACCTGTTATACGACTTGGAGGGCAAGAGGAGGAAAACACCGACGCGTCCACTTATCTTCATCGCCCATTCCTTGGGAGGAATCCTTGTCAAAGAAGTTCTTAGACGAGCAGAATCCGATCCCGACGACAAGATCAAGAGGATCTTCTTCTCAACGATTGGAATATTTTTCTTCGGGACTCCACATCGGGGAAGCAAAGAATGGGCAACCACTGCACAAGTCGCGATACGCATTGTGAATAATATAGGATTGATCGCTAATCCGAAAATCATTCAAGCTCTGTTACCGGACTCGGAGAGTTTGGAGCTTTGTCGCGAGACATTCGCCAGCCAATGGAGCAACAGAAAAGATACGATCACTGTCCGATCATTCCAGGAATCCAAAGGGCTTACCGGCATCGGTATTGGAGGAATGAACAAGCTGGTATGTCCCAAAAGTCAACTCGACTATATTCGTCTCCGACGGATTTTGTGCTAATCACCCACCAGATTGTGCCTCCCGAGTCTTCAAGTCTTGATGATTCAGCCCAACGTCCTCGGACCTTGGACAAAAACCACAGAGACATGGTCAAGTTCAGCGGTAAAGACGACCAGGGGTACGAGTGGGTGAAGCAAGACCTTGAAGAGCTCATGGAAAAGGCAGTAGATTTTGAAAAGAGGCAGAATCTTGGTATGCATCCAAGCCCTCCGATGTACAGCAAAGATTTACATGAGTTCTAGAAGATGACATTCCGAGCGAGGTAAAAAGCAAATGCGTTCAAGCCTTCCGGACTTCCAATTATGAACAATTCAAAGACCGAAATCCCGAGAGGCTAGACAAGACGTGCGAGTGGTTTCTGAGACACCCGAACTTCCAAAAGTTCAAAGAAAGCAAGACTTCCAATATTCTATGGGTCTCCGCAGACCCAGGATGCGGCAAATCAGTATTAGCAAAGTATCTTGTTGATAAGGAAAAGTGTCTGGAAGCGAACAAGACCCGCGCGGTTTGCTACTTCTTTTTCAAGGATGACGACGAAAGCCAAAAGAGCAATGCGGCCGCACTATCCGCTATCTTGCACCAGTTACTCACACAAAGGGTTGACCTCATATCATATGCGATGAAAGCTTACAAAGTCGAGGGGGATAAGCTTCCACAACTGTTTGAAAAGCTTTGGGGGATCCTTCTCAAAGCAACCGAGGATTCCAAAGCCGGAGAGATTATTTGCATCTTGGATGGCCTTGATGAATGCCCAAAGACCGAGCGATACCAGTTCATCAGGGCACTGGTCGACTTTTACAAAAATTCAGCCTCCCAGGAGAGCAAATCGCGACTCAAGTTCTTGATAACGAGTCGTCCATACCTTGATATCGAGCGCCAATTTACTGAGCTTAATCAACAATTCCCAGAGATTCGCCTCTCTGGGGAAAACGAGTCAGAATCTATCAGTCGTGAGATTAATATGGTTATCCGTTCAAAGCTACACAATCTGTCAGAAGCCTTGAGTCTCACCGCTGCGGAACAGTCTATACTGGAAGAAGAGCTTCTGTCCATGCCTCAACGTACATATCTCTGGGCAACCCTCGTCTTCGATATTCTCAATGCGGAAGTACAGCCTACCCGCAGAAAGTTGAAAGAAATAGTTGGATCCATTCCTCCGACAGTCGACGATGCATATGAGAAGATCTTATCCAAAATTGAGAACAAGGGTCAAGCTCGTAAGCTCTTCTCGATAATTGTCGCCGCAACTCGACCTCTGACTTTGAGCGAGATGAATGTTGCTCTTACAATCGATGACACTCACGAGTCCTATGAAGACCTAAAGGCAGACCTTGACAACGAAATAAGATTCAAGTCAACTGTTCGACTCATCGGCGGTCTTTTCATTAGCATCAAAGATGAGCGAGTATTTTTGATCCACCAAACCGCACGACAGTTTCTTCTCGGGCAGAGTGAAGTACTGGATCACTGGAAGCATTCCCTTGACCCAGTCTCCACCGAGCTCATTATGACAAAAAGCTGCATCAATTTCCTCAGTTTCAAAGAATTTGACGATGGCTTTGACTGGGATGCAGGTGATGATGTACCCTTCGATGAGCTCTTCGAGTATGAGTATTTAGGATACGCCTCCAATTCCTGGATGTTACATTATCAAAAAGCACAGGCCCAGGGTGATGTGACACTGTTACAGTCTGTACTCAAAGTTTGCGACAAGACATCTCGACGGTTCAATGCATGGTCTCGGTTATTTACACTGTTCCGTCCATCGAGTCCGCTGCGGACCCTCACAAACACCATGATGATAGCCTCATATTTCGGCCATGACACGGTAGTGAAGGAGCTGTTGATGGACGGAAAGGAGGATATTAACTTCAAAGATCGAGCGTTTGGTCGAACTTCACTCCTATGGGCTGTCGAGCAAGGGCATCGAGAAGTTGTGGAGCTGCTGGTGGACACCGCAAATGCCGATGTCAACACAGAGGACAATGCAGATCGAACTCCATTGTGGCTGGCTTGCAACATGCATCAAGAAGACATCGCACTATTCTTACTGAAGAACTCCGCCGATCCCATGCACAAGACAGCACGAGCTCAATCCGCACTTTTTGAATCCACTGTACAAGGACTGGCCAATGTGGTTGGTTACATTCTACAATCTTTGTCAGACGAGCAACTTCAAAGCCTGGCCAATCAACACGACTCTCGTGGTAACTCAATCCTGAATTTGGCCGTCTCAGATCATGGATCCCAGTCTAGGATCGTAAAAATGATCATTCAAGCTCTATCCCGATTTCCCGAAGAGAAGCGCAAACTGTTATACCACCAATGCTACGACTCCTGCAGTCCACTGTTCAATGCAGCGCTCAAAAACCAGCCAGAAGTCATCAAGTTATTGGTAAAGGTGGACAAAGAGCTTCTCAACCAGACAGGCTGGTTGGACTGGGAAGATACTCCTCTCCACGTTGCAACTCATTGGCAAAATCTCGAAGCAGTTCAAGCTTTATTACAAGGAGGAGCCAATCCAGACATCCAACAAAGAACTGGACGTACCCCTTTACACATCGCTTCAGAGAGAACTGACTCCGCCTCTGGCGTGCAAATTTTGAAGAGTCTACTGAAGCGTGCAGATCCTTTGATCTGTGAAAAAGATGGCAGAAATATACTTCACATTGCCCTTCAGTTTGATAGGGAGATCTATTTCAAGATCATGAAACAAGTCATACCGTCTGCTAAATTTCGCCAGCTTTTGACCTCGAAGAATAACAGAGGGAATGTACCAATTCTGCACGCAGCGAACAAACTTCGTTCTACTGGCCGAGGAGATCCATTACTTTCAGCTGCATTCGGAGCTGCATGTGATGCGATGTTAGAAATTGTCACGGAGTCGGACGATAACTTCGTCCTCGATCTGGTGAATGAAAGTGATCGTCCAATGATTCTCCATCATTTTGCTGAAACAAACTCCGACGAGCTTATGGTCAAGATGACCTCCAAGGTAGTCGCCTGTGACCGCTCTTTTCTTGATACCAAGGATAGCAGTGGCAGAACCCTACTGATGAAGGCCATCGACAAAAAGCTACGAGGGACCATACAATTCCTGCTTCAAAACTCCATCGATATCAATGCACAAGACAAAAATGGGAAAACCGCACTTCATCATGCTGTGGCATCCGACTCACCGGAAATGGCAGAGGTTCTTGTTCAATCAAATGCCAGCCTACACATCAAAGACAACTACAACCGCATGCCGGTTGACTGGTGCTCTAGTGTGAACACCTGCTTCTCAATTGTGAATCCCAAAGACAGACCCACGACACCAAATCCCATAGCAGCGACCTCATCTACTCGATCAAGTCGATCCGACTGGCGCATGGTGCTTGGCGCGCCCAAAGAGTCTTGCCAATGGCAACTACGAGGGGATCGAACCTGGCATCCAACATCTCTACGCGAAGAGAGATATTTGATAAGCGATGAGATCCCCAGCAATATCAAACTTCCTGTATCACGAATTCATGTCGTCGTTGAGGGCCGAGATCAAGGATGGAGCCATCCTCAATATTTTGGACATCTGCCGGACGGCTCCTTCACAAGCCACTCAACCTTTGCACTTGGAATTTTACGCAATGGTCAGATTACTCTGCAGCGAGAATGGGCTCGAAACAAACAAAGAACGACGACTCTGCATACATTCGACTGCACCTGGTACTCGGATCCTAGTCGGAATTTACAATTCGCTGAGTTCGGGGGCCGGAGGCCAGTTGGGGAAGACGATCAAGGCGACTTTGTACGAACGCTGGCGGTCGGAGACAAAGTAGTGCTATTGGCTCTGACTGACGGAGCTGGATGGATCAATATTGTCAAGTCTGCGTCTATGGAGGTCTTCTTCGAAGACTGAGGCAGGGAGGGAGTATATACTTGAAGTCGACACCTAAGGCAGACACCCTGAATGGTCTTGTAAGCTACACTTCAAACATCACACTGTACGGAGTACTCCGTGCTTAAAGATAGACATAGTCTAAAAGAAAGCACGCTTCATCCGCCGAGAATGAAGGGAGCTGCTCCTGCGCGCGCTAGCAGTAGCCTGACTACCATTGCTAGAACCGAGATCAAATGCCCAGACAGCCTGGAAGCAATGCGTATCCACTTGAGCCTTCTGATTAGTTGCCTGGGCGTTATACGAGCTTTCGGCAGAGAAAAGACCAATGATATTGTAAAAGTAGGCCTTGTGGAGTGTCAGCATCCGATCAGCAATGTACGGAGTACTCAGGCTATCGCAAGGAATACGTTCAGAAACTCACGTCAACGGCACTTTGCAAGATGCGAATTTCAGAGGGCACTTTGTCTTTGGTGGTTGAGTTAATCGCTTTCAGCTGAGTTGCGCTACTTGAAAAGGCGTCCATGAGCTCGAGGAGGGATTGTACGAACTAGGGTCATTAAGTATGGGTGACTCCAGGGCTCTAAATGACCTATTTCCCGAGGTCTGGCCATCCACTTACGTTAGAGTATCCCTCATAGACATCCTGCTGCTCTGTCTGACCAGTAATGATTGGCGTATTCGTGATATATTTTACATCTGTCAAAATCACAGCGCCCATGGTGTCCATTTCAGTGTAAATATCCTGGATTCCGTTATGAGCTGTCATTTGTGCACCCAAAGACCCACTTACCGGAATAGGACCAGCGTCCGCAGTGGAGTTAATTTCAAATACGAGCTGTTTAATGGCGAATCCTTGCTGTGCTAGTTCGTTGAGAGAATTGGCAATTTCACCCGATGTTGTAGCCGCGACCGCCCAGTGTGTGCCAAGGCAGAGGGCGACGACGAATGATAGAAAAATATGATACATTTTGTGGAGAGTAAGGGAATGAAATTAAAGAATATGATAGGAGAATGAAGTAAAGAAATGAAATAAAAAGAATGAATGGATGAGTATCGTGTTATCTTGAAAAGAGTGGCAAGAATAACAAATCGAATAGTAGAGAGAGATGAATTTGGCAAAAGAAAATAAGGACCCTCATGCTCATTTATACCTTGCGACAGAGTACAGCTAAACGTTAGCTCCCCTGACTAGGCTTAAAGTGGACCTTGAATGTTGTCAGATTAATGGCTAGACCCTATCGCCCTAGTCTTTAAATAGACACTATGAGTGGTGGAAATGTGAATTACTGTATCGGGCTAGACGGCCCCCTTGGTTACTCCCTCGCCCGTATGGAGTACTTGAGTTCTATGCCGAGAGCTCTATACGGAGTAATTGCATCGCTCTTAATTGAATTTGCCATCTCTCATTAGCAAGGATATGCGTGATGATATTTAGCCGAAATTACAACCTTCGCACACTGTTATCCGATGTTTCATTACTCGATTATTCCCACTTTTCTTGGCTGCATAGATCACCGCATTGCATTGTACTGTTTCCCTTAGGAAAGAATGAATGTGTTAAACTGTGGCTTTACGTCACACCAGACAGGAAGCCAGGCTCGAGCAAGTCCAACACGCTTGCTAATGCCATGTTCAGTCTTTACAAGCATCAGAATGACCTTCAGCATTTCAGGCTCAAGTGGCCGCTCTGTTGATATGACACTCGGCCATCCCGAACGGCATTCCTCGCCATATGCCCCTCCATTCACATGTGGGTCACTTTCATCACTGTCCCGATGCCAGTGCGTAAACAGAGCTATCAGATCGAATAGGTCGGCGGTCTCATCCGAGCATGCATTGCTTATCAGATCCCACTTGTATGTGCTCTCCAACAGCCATGCTACTATTACTCCCTGGTTGTCCTGTAGCTTGAAGTAGCGATCATCTTGTGCTCTTATGATTTTGACTCGGAGCGACTGGGTGTAGACCAGAAGACAACCTGGTCCACATTTGCGCTGAAGGTGAGCAGGAAATTTGGTTTCGGCATCACTGATCGAAGTGTTTTGCCGGTCGATACCCTGGGCAAAATGGCAGATCTCTCCGAGCGATGACCATTTGCCTTCACGCGCTTCGAGATACTCATCCCAACTCAGACCATCCTTGTCCAGTGCTGCTGGGATCTTCTCGGGGAAACAGCCCCGTCTCCACGCGTGCGTCATCATAAACTCGTCTTGGTAACTACCTCTTTGCTGACTCTCCACCGAATTTGGGATCACTTTCAGATTATTTTCGCCATCACTGCTTGATGGAATTGCCCACATTGCCAGCAATCCACTTTTCATATCGCTTCTCAAGAAATCAATAGGACCAGTGATTGATGACCAAGCCCACGACGGAAAGATATCGTCATGGTCCGGTGCAGTCCTGGCTTGGTAGCTTTTGTCCGTGGTATACCAGAAAAGCGAATCATCGAAGTGATCGAGTGGAAGTCCATAGTAATGACCCTCTTCGCAGGTTGCAGACAGGAGACCTGCAAAGGCTTGTAGTATATCCGACTCTTTGCTGAAGTCTCTTCTTGTGAATTGTTTGACTTGCTCTTCGTAGTTTTTGAGAGGAATATTAGCCGAACCCCAATCCGCATAGTTGCCCCAATCTTCGTATTGTGGGACGCCATAATAAGGCTCAAACACAAGCCCCATATCTGAGAATAACAACATTCTTTGTGAGAGCATTGCCTCCTGAAATGTCCACCCTCGAGTTGCCCATTTAGACTGTCTGAGAACTGCCCCATGCCCATCAACTTCATTGAGAAGATAGAGCCCCTGTAGTTTGCCCTTCCATCTGGGGATCCGTTGTCTGCCTCCAACTCCAGGGAGTCCATAATTGGCATCGGCTCCTGCTAGAGCGACCAGAGTCACACACGCATGGTTATAGATAGCGCCCATTGCGTTCAAGTGGGGTGTTTTCTCTTCCAGCGTGATATCTTGCAAGATGCACAGTTGATCAACCCATAAATAGTCAATTTTGAGATGCTCACATGCAGTGATCGCGTCAGAAATCACTGCTGCCAACGGATTTTCAATATCTGATAGCGACCCAGACACCCCGAGGCTTTCAATATTTGATGTAGAGGCTTGTAGCGAGGTCTTCACATTTCCCCACACATAGCTTAGTGCAGCATATCTGCAAGATGATGAGGCTTTGATCACGCATTTCTTCCCGATATCAATGACACGAAATCGAGTTGGAACTGACAATTCAGAAATCGCGGGAGAAGGGGCGCTTGTCTCATTTTGTTCGATCCAACGGGAGAATGGTTCCCAGTTAATCTCTACATCTGGCCTGTCGAGCATAACAAGTCGTTTCCCACACCGACTATCTGCGGTCCCCACAAATCTCACGCCGGCTGAAAACAGTATGAGTGAATGATTCCACGATAGCAAAAAAGGGGGCAACGCACGAACTTCTTTCATTTTCTCCAACATTCAATATAATGGTGAAGTCATAATCAACACCCTTGAGAGTCCCGTGCCGTAATTTCACACATATGGTCACCTTTTCGCTGGCTTTGAGATGATTTATCTCTTGGATCCTAGCTGCCTCTGGCACAAATACTGAACAAACCTCACAATTTTTGGAGCGCTCTCGCAAATCATCAGTCCCCCATGAGAAAATTCAGGCCCCAAAGGCCAAGAGCATTGGTCATACCCCGTCCATCGCGGGCTATCTCCCTGTCATACCCATATAATCCACAGCGAATTATATGCTCGAGTCTCATGTGTTTGCAAATTTCACAAAGACGATCGTGTGATTCGGAGGGACATGTATCGCAAGCTTTGTGAAAGCATATTCTTCGATACAGCTCGATATTTTCGGTTTTGTCGCAGGAAAGATATTGGCTCGTTTGATAATTGACTAGAGCAATACAGAGATGACAGGTTGCATCAGTCGTGGCTTCGATCTCATCGTGGCGAGGACTGAAAATTGGAGGATCTCGCACTTCATCAGCACCATAAACACGTTCGCCGCGGGGCATGTTTGGTTTGACAGAATTCGGTATCTTCGGCACAGAATTAGGAACTCATTATGCGTCAAACATTTTGACGCCTGAGTTAACCCCTCGGTGGGGCGGCATCCATGCCTTGGTGTCGACTTGACGTGGCATGCAGATGAAATTTTTCAATTTTAGATCAATGCCTCAGGCCCTTTAATTGCCCAGGTCACGAGCCATGCTCTCCTAACGGCGCCAGGTACACCAGGTACGCACTTGAGCAGTCTGGGCAAACACCATGTTTTGCACGCTAATTGTGGAGGCCTGCAAACCGAGGCCAAGTGGTGTCACGGGGCAATGTTGATTGAGTCACGTGATTGAACGGGGCTAATTCAGATCGGGATAGTGGAGTCATTGTGGCCAATCAGAAACCAAATGGCGAGGGTTGCCTGCTTCTCAGATACAGGACTTCTGTAGTGAGGATCTTAGTTCTAATGTGAGGCGGCAAGCTTCAGAAGAAGGTCCATTCAACAAAGAGAACTAAGATGAAGAAGAAGACTATGGAGAGACCTGCTCTTATAGTACAGAGGGAGTATGCAAAGTATGCAAACGTGCAAACGCGCAAACGCATGGAAAGCAAAAACCTGCTGATGGTAGCAAACCATCACAGGCTGTAGATGACTTTGTATTGGATGGGAAACCAGAATTTTCGGTTAAAAAATCGCCTAAAACTAGGAAATCGCACTGGCCCAGGTTTATACTATTCCGGTTTTACTGTATTTCGAATTAGAATAGGAAGACGCAGAAAAACAAAGTGCCGAAGAAACAGCACCTTGAACAATAAATAGGCTGAATAAGCTCCTAAGCAAAGTAGAACTGGGCGGAGGTAAACATGGCAAGCTCATGACAGGATGCTGCTGGATGACGGCTGCTTCGGGCAAGCTCTGGCATTGGTAAGAACCGTGGCATAGTCATTCTTTTTCAGGCCCGCGGTCAAAATTCGGATGTGGACGAGGTCGTAACGGGAGTGGTGCTTTGCTGGGAAAGGGTGGAGGACATCATGCACGCTCAGTGATATGGGTCTCCGTTGGTTTTGATGGGATGGGAACTGGGCTGAGGAAATGTCGAACCCGTGCAGATAGACTAACGAACAAGTTGTGATCCCAGGCAGTCTCAAAGTCATTTGGCGGAATTTCCACGGAGTCGATTTGCTTCAAGAGCTTGAGCATATTGTCAAGTTGTGCCATCAGCTTGCTGTTCCTTTCGTGGCCTGTTAGAGTGCGGGTCACGTGACCTGCCTGCCTCTGTATCTCCCCACATCTCTTCCCTCTCTCTCTCACTTTCTTTCTCTCACTTTCTTTCTCTCTCTTTCTCTCTCTCTTTCTCTCTCTCTTTCTCTCTCTCTTTCTCTCTCTCTTTCTTCTCTCTCTTTCTTCTCTCCTCCCCACGCATCAAGAGATCTCTGTGCTGCTCCCTCTCTTCTATCTGTAGCACACGTCTATCATGGCCTGTACTCTCATTTCCTCCCAGCCCCTTGACATTCGAATCCCTCTTCTTTCACCAGACTCAGGACGTCCCCAAACACAGCTAGTCTCAGTGGCAGAGCCACTTGACCCATTCCAGGGTCAGCTGGGGGTCCTCCTCTTCTTGGTTCCGCTTCGGCCGCCGCATCAGACTTTCGAACGGGATGTCTAGCGGAAGACCTGTTCCTACGCCATTGGTGTATCTAGCCGTCTGCGTGCATCCCAGGACATGACTCTGCCGACCCCTGGTCATATCGCTCTGGTTCGTGATCTCGGTCCAAATCTCGATAACCACATCGCTGAGGTGAGATTGGGTAGATATGAGGACGACAATCTTTGTTCTGTTGCCCGAGTTTACGTACCACCATTGGGCATCTGCCCTTAGTTGTGGGAGGGACTCAGATGCGCCAGCCTCTAAGACGAGAGAGGGCCAAACGACAGGACCTCCAGTGGCCGACGGTGTTCCGGGGAAAAAAGAGGAGTCCGGCTCCTTTTCGTACGTGCCATTAGTCTGCCGTGTAGACCCGCCAAATGTGAAATCACGAGTGACGGAGCTTAACCCCATAGCTTCGAGAGTATAGTCGAGCCATTTATTAAATCTCTGAACAATGAATTGATGCCAATTGCCCGGTATGATTCTGTATAGGATCTCTTGTTTGTGACCAAGGATTAACACACGCACTCCTTTTGGAGTCTCTTGATCTTTCAGAAGCGCCTTAAAAAGCTTGGATGGGATGCATTTGACGAGGAGGTATTGGGAAGGTGGGGGGCAGTCTGAGTCGAATTCTTCTTTGATTATGTCGATAGCCACCTCAATCTCCTCTCGTGAGGATGGTCGGTTGATAATCCAGGCGGTTCGGGCGGTTGTTGGGTGGATTTCAGTCTCAAAGCTGGAATCTTCTGCTGCGTTTGAGGAGGGACGAGTTTCCATTTCGCTTGTGCCTTTCGTTTGTGCACGTGTCTCTTGATGACCTTCGGGAGAGCTATAGCATAGCACTATGTGTAGATAGTGTTGAGTGATATGAAGTCAGAAAGTGTGGATTCTTCTAAAACCATGTTACAGGAACTTTAATGACAAAGGTGGCTAGCGGGGATCCGATGGAGCTGTGACGATATGGTGATGGCCTGACAGCCGCCAATAAGATGTGAACCTTAGGGTGTTCACGTGAGCTGCCGTCAACCTCATTCGTTCCAAGGATAACCACTGACGAAAAAGAGGTTTAAAAAGAGGTTTAAAAAGAGGTTTAAAAAGAGGTTTGAAGAGAGGTTTAGAGATCCTGAAATATATATTCCAAGTTTTTTAGTCGATCGTCATATTGAAGATGTAAATTAATAGTATTTTATACAGTATGTACAGATCAAGAACTCGAGGCAACCTTCACAAAGTCTATGTCACCTCAGAGAATGCAGCCCACTTTAGTATAATTAATCCTTCAATCACAAATCACAGTACCTGCGCCAGACAATGTTCAGTTGATATAAAACCAAAAGAAAAAAAGAGAAAACCAAACGAGAAAAACCAAGCAGAAGACGGTATCAAGCTAGGAAAAACAATCAAGGCTTAGACAGTTGTTCCTTGCGATAGAAGAAGATGCAGAGTACGTTGATGGATATCATGAAAAGCAAACAAACCCAGAAGTCGGCCTTTGCTAGGCCGGCCATGATTCCCGCGGAGAAATCAGGGAAAACGTCACCAGGGCCTAGCTTGTTCGGCGCTGTCGCACGGGCGAGAATAGTGGCAACAGAGCCGACCACTTGCGCAGCTAGAAGTGTGAAGGTGACATGGAATCGGGTCATTGTGTGGAGGAGGATCATTCCAAATCCTAGAATGAAGGAATTAGTTTATGTTGCGTTTTTTTCTTAGTCTCCGCGATAGATAGCTTACCGACACCTTGGAGGGAATCCAAAACACCTAGCCAGAGCCACAGTGCTCTTCCAAGGATAGCTCCGGCTACAGGGCCACCGGCCCAGGGGATGTAAGTGGCAATATTTGAGGTTCCCCACAACATCTGAGCCCATCGAGGAGCACCAAGACCGACGGCAAATATCGGAATGAACCAGGCATGCCGCTTGGAGAAGGTGTGGAAGACCCAGAGAGCTCCCGCCCAGACTATGATAAAGAAGAAGAGGACGAGAAGCACAATCTGCCACACTTCTGCATGTTTGCTGGACCAGAGATAGAGCCAGTTTCGTCCATATGGCGCCGATAGCCAGTAGTTCGAGATGAAGACCATGTAGAAAAACCACTAGAGGATACAGTGTCAGAATCACAATTAAGCAGATGGAGGGTAATCGGAAGAGTCATACCAGAATAATGCGACGGCGGAAGAGAGATAGGTAGAATGTCGGCACTTGACCTGGTGCCTGTCTGTAATATCCAGGAAGCCCAAATAGAACCATCGCACCGACAATCCACAGAAAAGCGGCAAGTCCGATTCCGATCCCGAGCAAGGTGCTTGGATCGGTTGCGATCAGGCTGAACTGTGTGCTGCCCTGTTGGTTGAGAGATGACATCCAGCTACCCCAGTACCAAAGGAAACTGATCACCAATTGCTGAGAGCCCTGGATGACTGTGGCTCTGAAAATCCAAGACTTCAGAGGCGCTCCACCTAGAGAAGGATTCAGCTTATTTTCGTAGTTTCCACAGGAAATTTTGCATACCCTCATCTCCAAAGTTGAGGGAGAAGAAAATTGAGCCACTCGAAGATGCGAACGAGTACAGTCCAGTTCCCACGTTTTGTAGCCATGTCCGACTCAGGGTGTTGCTGATGGGACCGGCAAGACCTACAAACAAAAAGGCAAGCCCGTAGAGCTGTTGGCAGTTAGCTTGCAATCTTTGAAGCCAGATAGATGGGCGTTAACATACGAAGAAAGGAGTTGACAGCACATAGACTGAGGGGACCAGACGGAAGACCATCCACCATATGATCGAAGAGGCAAGATAGATGGAGGCCAGAACGTAAAGCTTTTCAGCTGTCTCTCCAATCTCACCATTGAGGAGTGTGATCTGGTATGAGTTCAATGCGAGAATTTGACCCTGGAGAATTGTCGTTAACATCTGTGAAGTTTTCCTTTTTGTGGGAATTTCAACTTACAAAAGCAAGGAAGAGGGAGTATACAGGCCAATCACCCAGTTTCATCAACATGAAACGCTTCAAGCCCGTGGGTGGAACGTAGTTACTTGGGAGAAGGAATTGCCCAGCATTCGGATCTGTTTCTGAGCTGGCAACTTCTGGGCTCTCTGGTCGAGGCTCACGAATCTTGAAGCGGAAGACAGAAGAAGCAGGAGACGGCGAATAGGACTTGCCAAGTTTGACTTCGCGGTATCGATTGAACCAGTCCTTTTGACTCTTCTCAAGGAATTCCTCAATGCAGAGCTGGTCTTCGGAGTTTTTGCCAGTCAGACCCGCAAGCTTCCTTTCAAACTTATCCGCATATTCGTTGTTCGAGTCCGTGAAGAATGGATCGACCTTTTGCAGATTGTAGTCTTGTTTCTCTTTGACGATACCATCGACGCTGACCAGACTCATCATGGACGCCCTTGCGTCTCTTCGGCCCAGCAAACCGTCTTCTGCCGATAGACCGAGAACTGGCGTGCTGGCACCAGATCGGCCAAAGTAAGCAGTAGGTGTACCAAGTGGGGATGGGCGATTACTGAAGTAATCGTGCACCGCCCTAGGATTGGGCTCGAGAACGTCCCCATCACTTGCCGGAGAGTAAACAATTCTTGAATCTGCATTTGCAGGAGGGTTAGATGACAAGGGTCTGCGTCTTGTGTCGGTGTCAGATTCAGGCTCGTCGGACATATTTAGACTGAAAGACAAATTTGTAGGCGTGAGAACATTTTCAAATCCTGGTCGAGGTACAGACATTCTTGCATCGGGCGTGATCGCCCCGCTTGGCGGGACAGACACAGTGGAGCCTCGTGATCGGCTCTGTTCGCGGCTGTTACTTGAGCCCGATGAGACATTTCGAATGCTTTCTGGGACGAGGGTGCTGCCATGGGAAATTCTCCATGAGCCGCGATCGCTGCGTTTGGAATGCTTGGCGTGCTTCTCGATTGAGGTGGTTTGAAGGATTTCTAGATCTTCGGCCCACTGGGCGACAGGGAAACGTTGCTTGCTGGATCGTGCACGCATTAGCGCTCGTGTCTCTTGGGATGATTTCAGAGCATCGTTGATAGCCATCTTGAACTGTTGGATAAGATGTTTGGTTGTCATGGATTCACTAGAACGGGTTAGTCTGAGCTTGCCCTCACAGAATGAGTACCTTACATCGTGAACCACCATCCTGGCATCTGTCCTAGGCCACCAACACTAAATAAATTTGTTAGTATAAGTATCGGACAAAAGGCAGATCGATATTACCGTGATCCCACGCCCAACGCTCCTTTTCGTCCAAATTCCACGGCCACCAAGCCGAACGGTTCATCACGTGAAGGTATCAAGGCAAACTCAGCGCCAGTGAAGATGAAGGGTGGCAACGCAGTGAATTCTGGCTTGGAATACACTCGCCCAGGGTAGAGTGTCATTAGTCGATTTAGTTTCAACGCGGCAAACCTTCCATGAAGATCAATCACTGGGCCAATGCACATCAGCTGAACCTCTGGATGGGCGTCTAGAATGGATGGGAAGATGTCTGCAATCAGATCAACGCCTTTTTGCATGGACCAGCGACCGACGAAAACGAAGAGCTGGGCCTCTGGGTCAACATTAAGCCCTGCCCATTCTTGTGCTTGCTTCTTGAATGCAACACGTCCTGCTTCAAATTCGGTATCGATGACAACATCTTCGAGATCGTTGCTTGTGTTATGATCCCAGTCGGCAAGGTCAGATGGATCGGGGTTTGGCAGCGCTTCGATGTTCTTCAGGCCCCAAAAAATAGGGTATCTGGCGTAGGATCTCTTGCCATATTTTTTGGAGACACCGACAGCACCGAATCCATTTTGATGAATTTTCAGGTAGTTGGCACCTGCATGGAGAAGATTGAAAACTTCACCAAATTGCACATACTTCTTAACCAATGCGTAATCGAGGTTGAACACTCTGCAAACCTCCTGGTTTTGCTTTTGGGTTTTCATTGGCCAGAGTCCTTGGAATTCAGCATTGTGCAGAGACAGGCAGCACGGAATCGTGCGAGGGAGAAGATAGAGAGGTGCAGCGGCACCGTGGTAGTCATTGATGTGATAGAGGTCGATTGCCGGGAATCTCCTGATAGCTTCAGCGATACACTGATTCCAACTAGAATAGAAGATAGCCGAGTCCAGGTCATCCATGCGAGCAGGATACGGCTCTGATTTGGTCTGAGCCCGGAACACAGGCGCGTCTAACAAGACGTACGTGATGTTCCGCAGTCGATGATACTGGACATCCACTTGGTAGTCATTACCAAGAACGGTGATTACCATCGGCTCACCAGGGTCGTCCCTGGGGTAGTCAACACCTCCAACACAAGGTACCACCCATATAAGATCCTGCTGGGAAAGGTGTTTCCCCAGAAGCTGGGCCATCACGCCCAGTCCACCGATTTTGATCTTAATAGCCCAGTCTTCAATATCGTACTCCATCGTAGCAATCAACACCGTTCGTCGGTGACTGTTCACAATGGCACCGGCGACACCTGCAGTCTCGGATGGGAACGGTCCCACGTTGGTCAGAGCAAGTCCGGCATTGGAATCTCTGTCATTCGATCGATCGGCCACCTTGTGAAAGACGCTGACCAATGGAGCGAAGGTAGATCTCTTCTCGGTGACACCGATCTGATTGAATTTGACCTGAGCAAACGCTTTCAGGTAAACATACACCGCACTGATAGCTGTGGTTACAGGCACAATTGCCAGTATAATGAAAATGGCCAGCTGGACCCATCTTGATCCAGTGGGCGTAGCATAGACCTTGAGATCACCATCTCCCACCGACAGCTTGAAGGCAAGATATGGCGAGGGTGGTGGAATAGTGACGTTGAACACATTGCTCAGCAGCGTGATCGGGGGAACTTGATCCAGAACATTGTCACCATCGATGTCGCCGAACACCTGTGTTTGATCGGGGAGGCCGTTTTCATTCAATCCCCAAGCGTTGAATGCAACTTGCACGGGCCATTCGCCCATGAAGTGAATTTCCCACAAGCCAGTGGTGTTGCTGAGGGCCATTTTGTTGGAATAGCCAGCGTCATATCCAAACTGGTTGAACTCGCCTGCAATGAAGAGGTTTGGGAAGCGACGTGGGGGCTTGTATGCCCATTGCGTGTCGCCATGCTGCCAGTGAGCACTGCTTCCAGACAACTTGCTCCAGTATTGAGCAATGATGTGTTCTCCATCCCATGCCTGTTTGGCAGTACCGGTCCAGTTCTTTCCCGGGATTGTCGTGTTGAAGCCGGTGTATGCAATCCAGGGACTGAATGAAGCTCCAAAGTCCAGTGAATATCGCCACAGATCTGCACCCGGGGCTTGAGGCCTCACTGACAAGACATCAGTCTCAGACGATGGGTTGTCAAACAGCAGTGTTCTACTGTAATTGGCCAGCTGTGGCCAGACCATCGGATTATTGATTTGCCCGATTCGGAAAAGGAAGTGATCAACAGACTGCCCAAATAGGTTAGCATCGTGGTTTCTCTTCAGAACGAGGAATGTACTTACCCCTGTGGTCTGATTGCCATCTGCTGTAGTCACGTTGTCAAGGGTGAGTTTATGAATTCCTGGAAAGACATTACTCAGATCGGCCTCATACTTGAAGACGCTGGTGTGTGCGCCCGGCCATTTCACAACGTCAATCTCGTCAATGGATTTGCAAGAGATCGACGTCGTGTCAATCTCCGGGATCTTATCGTCAAGCGCTTTGGACGTGATCTTCAACGAGTTGGTGATATCCGCACAATCCATTTCCTGTGAGAATTCGAATCCAATGCGTATCGTATCTCCACTTGTTCCCTGTGGTACAAGTCGAGCATCATGCCCCGGGGAAAAGTTCGTTATATATGGGGACGGCTTCATAAATGTCTTCTTCGGAACAAAAGCTTTGAAGCCCCAAGCCGGCATAGTGAAGTTGGAATAACATCCATTGGGAATGCGAGACCCTTCGAATCTACTCATTGTCAGTATCACGTATCAATAACAGAACAGAGATCTTACCCAAGGTTGACCGAACTGTTGACCAGGGTGAATTCCTCGAACGGTGGGAAAAGGTTCTTGACCGTTGTTCCCGCGGGAAATGGCGAGATGAAAGCATCCTTACTGCTGCAGTTGAACTGGTGCTCCACTGTTTTGTTGTCATTTGAATATACCAGCCAGACGCTTTGATTTCCTTGTCCTTGGCCATCAAAGTTCTGCAGATCCACAAAACGTGATCTCATGACACTCCACATTCCAGTCTCTGTCGGTGTCCCATTACTGCCGGGAAGGTAGACGTCGAATGTGTGATTTGACAATTGTTGCAGGTACCAGCCATCATTGAGAGCAGGATAGTTCTCACGCATCTCGAACATCATCTTGAGAATACCTCGCAATGGGTGAGAAGGATCGCGGTGGTCGAGACTGACAGAATCATCCTCACATCCAGTCAGGGACCGTTCGAGTGGAAAATCAACGTATTTCGATGTCCCCAACTTGTAACATCCATGCATTTGCCACGCCTGCGCGGACGACATGGGCGCACGGCCAAAAACATAATTATCAGCCTGGTTGTCCAGTACGTAGAACTCCTGCTCCTCGCCCCAGGCGAGCATGGGGATTCCCGGCATGATCAGTGTAGCGACATACAGACCGAGATTCTGCTTGTGGGTTCCGTTTTTGATTCCCGGCCACCTGAAGACATCCTGATTCGTAACACCGAATTGATGACGAGGATCAAACTTGCCAGTGTTTGTGTTGATCATATCGTTGGTCGCCACGAGTTCATTCCAGGTCTCGACAAAGTTTACGGGCGGGTCACCCTCGGCGGTGTAGATACCGTCCAGACTGAGCGAGAAGATGTTAATTTCAACAAAATTCAAGTGTTGAAGGGAAGAGAAACTTACCCTAGAAACCGGCTCAGGCCACGATATAATGTGTAGTGGAATGCCGCACCGTCCAATGCGGACCTTTCTGCAGGTCTCAAGAACAATTCTGGATTTGCCTTGTCTGTCTCGTTCGTCGTTGTGAATGCTTCCGTCAGGTTTGACTTGGTTTGATTTGTCTGCTGGCCACGACCAATATATAGCGATCCAAAAGAGTTTCCGGCGACAATCTCTCCGGGGAGGAAGAAGTTTTCCTTTCCAACTGACTTGGCACAATCCCGCATATGTTCGGACCATTCTCCAAGGGAGTCGAGGGTGACTTGTAGAGCTTTATCGACGCGGTATCCGTCGATGTCAAGCATGGTGATCGTGAGACATGAGAAGTGCTTGATCTTGGCCAGCACATCCGGTCGCCATCCGCGTAGACGATCCTGCACGAGTGCGAATTTTGATATCTGCCCTTCCCACTCGGTATAATTTCCAAAGGCGGCAACTTCTCCATACTGTAGAGGTCAGCTATGGTCAAGAAATGAAGAAGTTATGGGAGGAAGAGAGGAGGAGAGTGAAAAAGTGGTGGGGTAAAACAGGGGAGCCGGGCCGATGTATATTCAGCAACCCCAGGTTGTCCCCTTACCACCTTCCATAGGAGAATGCAAAAATCAACGAGGGGCGTACCTGGTCAAATTCACTGTTGCGACATCCAGTGCCAAGCGTCGTGGTAGTTAAGCCGGTCCCGTCATCATCCCAGAATCGAGGATAATCCCAAGGACATTCCTCCTCAATCTCGTTTCCAGGCTGGAAGTCCCAGTATCGACGATCATACTTCCATACGTAGTCGTACTCATTGGGGTTAATCGGCGCTGACTGGTTCAAAAAGCCCTGGAAACCGATGAGATCGCCCATTCTATCCATGATCAGCATACGACATCGTAAGTTGCACAATGGATCCACATACGTTGCAAAGGTGTTGTCAAAAAGAACATAAATTCCCCTTCGGTGCGCCTCGGATATCATCGTGCGCCAGTTCTCGATTGTACCGAAGTGATGGTCCAGGAGAGTCAGGTCCAGTGGGGAGTATCCATCCGCAGCCCAAGGGAAGTTGATATAAGGTGTTCCAGCGAGGTATACGCCCTAGGTATGGTCAATGGACTCTTCAAATATGTTCCTCTTGGTGAGGTAGACGCACCTTGATCCCCATCCCCTGGAGATAATCAAACGTATCAACTAGCCCAAGAACGTCGCCGCCATGACGGAACTCGTTGGAGGTCAAGATATGCTCCCACTGTGTACCATTTGCGTTGTCGTTGCTAGGATCACCGTTGACAAATTTGTCAAGGAATATCGTATAGAAGGGAAATCTCCAGTTGTCTGGCGAGGGGTTGTATTTGTGGTCATCCCACTGACCTGAGTAGTCAAGGGGATTCGTCGCTGTCTGATTTTGATTAAGATTCCACTCTGCTTCCTCTGGAAGATATGGTAATGATTGTGCAATGCGTATATATAATGCAACAACGGCAAGATAGTATGGGGTGGAGGTGAGCAACTTCATCTTGCGAAGTGAATGCCACTATGATGACATTCACAAAACACGATGTCCAAGCCTCGACTGCAAGAAGAGAACCCCAGACTTCAGTATTGCATACCAGGAAGAAGAAAATAATTTTTGTCAAAGAAGCCCCTCGACGATTCGTAGAGCGCAGATGCACAAGAGAAGCGTGTGAAAGATAATGAATATCCTGGAGCTGCACAGGCCTATACCGTAACTTTAGAATGGATCCCAAGTGCAACAATACCAATCAGTGCATTGTAACCCTTGGAACCAGCATGGGAACAAGGGAGAAGCGAACCTGTGGAGACCAGACCCAGCCTTGCTGTACAGCCTCAATCTCCAGCTGAGCATCTCCATACTCGCGCTCGCCGATGGAGTAATGCTAATTTGGGACAATGGGCTTCACACCGAGATACACCACATCTGATGCGTGCATTGCTTTGGCATCTAGACCCGGCTCCAGGCCCCAGCCAGAGCATGTCTCACTCAAACTTAGGCAATCTGAGATGCATTCGTATACGAACTCGGGATATCCCAGTGTTCCAAAACGAGTCATGTCAGGAGTGAATAATCAATCAGAAAGTATAAATTTTGCCAGTTCGGGTATGCCGTCTCGCTAAAGATAGAACACGTCATACGGGATGCCGGATAGACCTATAGAAAGTAATTGACCGGTGAAAGGTGGATATGATAAGGACGTGGCTTGTTGCTTGTCGTGCCTGTCCCATATTGATTTTTCAGCTCTTCGCAGCCACCTTGTCCCTGTTGTTAGAGCTGTAACAAGGCGCAATTGGCAGTTAGTAATAGACTCAGTCTGTGCTTGGTTCTGCTTGGTTAGACTGCCGATGGTTTTTTGTTGAATCCATCAAGGGCCAATAGATCAACAGCTGGGACGGCCGAATTTCTTATCTACCCCCACTGCTTACAGACCCACATGGGAGCAACAGCTGTCAGATTTGGCCCATGATTCGGCCCATGTGGATCTGATCTCGGAAATCTGCGCGGAAAAACAGATTATCACGCAACAATTGCGGACACTTCCCCCATGGAGCAGTCGGGGGCCGATTGCGATCAACCATGCGGCTCTCTATTGCGAGCCCAATATGGAGTACACCAAATTAATTTGGAAAATGATCGTCAGTAAGGCTGGCTGAGCCTCAAAACGAATCACTCGAGAACATGTGCCGTTGAATGAACGTTGGTGCCCTCGACTGGGATCCATGGATGTTTGACGCGGCCCGCCGATCGGGCCGAAGTTTAAGAGACATTACACGTACGGTACGGTACACGTCTGTGTTCTGTACCTCACTGTAAATAATTTCCATCATTTGGGCACAGATGACAATGTTTATTAATTCCAGGTTGCCTTTTCATCATCTCTAACTCCGTCATTTGATCCGCCTCCAATATTTCCTGCAAGCGCCACCCAAAATGTGGTTGTGGAAGGTTTTGCTGATTACTGCTATCGAGACAGTACATGCGGCATCCCGAGATCAATGGCTTGATCGGTCGGTCTACCAAGTGGTCACCGATCGCTTCGCTCGATCCGATAACTCAACCACCGCGTCCTGCAATGCCGGACTGGGAGATTATTGCGGTGGAAGTTTCCAAGGTATCATCAACAAGCTGGATTATATCCAGGAACTCGGCTTCGACGCAATATGGATTTCTCCGGTGCAAAAACAGGAATCAAAGCGCACGGCAAATCTACTAGGTATGTCTAAATTTACCAGAAATGAATGCGGAGGACTAATAATTGAAAAATCACAGCGTACCATGGATATTGGCCAAACGACCTGTATTCCATTAACTCCCATTTCGGCACTGCAAAAGATCTCCGAGCGTTATCCACAGCGTTGCATGCGCGTGACATGGTGAGTCTCCGAATACCAGTTGAAGTCGCGAAACTAAAATAAAGGCAGTTTTTGATGCTGGACGTTGTCGTTGGGGACATGGCCTGGGCGGGAAATGCCTCCAGTGTTGACTACAGCACGTTCAACCCTTTCAACGATCGGAAGTATTTCCACGACTACAGACTGCTTTCAGACGACCCCCAAAATCGCACATGTGTTCTAGATGTAATTCTATCATCGCATGTTATGAGAGCATTGCTAACTATTCATCAGTGCTGGATGGGAGATGATACCATTTCGCTTCCAGATCTCCGGAATGAGGATGAGGAGGTCCAGAACATGTTGGGCACCTGGGTCTCGGAGTTGGTTTCAAACTATTCGAGTATGATAATGCGCTCGATATCTCTCTGGTGGATTTAATGGGACTAATTTTCAATAGTTGATGGCTTGCGAATCGACAGTGTCTTGAACATTTCCCCCGACTTCTTCGCCAATTTTACCAAGTCAGCAGGCATTTTCACCATGGGTGAAGGTGCTACGAGAGACGCCTCTGGTTACTGTGATCTGCAGCCCAGTATAAGCGGACTTTTGAACTACCCGTTGTGAGTACCTCATCGGAATGAACAGAGGGTTTATTGACACTTTTCAGGTATTATATCATGTCAGAGGCCTTCAACACGACCAACGGAGATCTAAACAGGGTTGTGCAGTCTATTGAGCATACCAGAGAAAGTTGCCAGGACATAGTGACCCTAGGAACATTCACATCGAATCAAGATGTTCCGCGCTTTGGCTCGTATACTTCAGACATATCGGTAAGATGCGTGTATTGAAAAATTCAACACGTGTTCACGTTCTCACTTCTGATTAGCTGGCGCGAAACATTCTCACCACCAGCATGCTCGCTGACGGTATTCCTATCCGTATGTTGGGCCTTTGCATATGAAAACAAAAGCATAAGACACTAATAAAAAATAATACAGTTTACTACGGGGAAGAACAACACCTGACAGGTGGATTCAACCCTGTCAATCGGGAAAGTCTATGGCTTACCAAATACTCCATGAACTCAACGTCGCTTCCTTCGCTGGTCCAGTCGTTGAATGGCATTCGATCATACGCGAGCAGTGACGGAGAACGCGCTACGGTCGCTCCGAAATCAGGCAAGGACTATCTTTCTTATCTCACACTGCCAATTTACAATTCGACACACATTTTGGCAATGCGCAAGGGGTTCGCCGGTAATCAAGTTGTGAGTGTGGTGTCTAATCTGGGAGCCAAACCGGCCAAGAAAGCCACCACCAAAATCACCCTTGGCTCTGACGGTACTGGATTCTCATCCAGGCAAAATGTGACTGAGATCCTTTCTTGCAAGACATTTATGACTGATTCAAAGGGAAATCTTGATGTGGATCTCAGCTCGGATGGAGGGCCTCGGGTGTACTATCCTTCTGAAAGTCTCAACCGAAGCAGCAGTATTTGCGGGAATCACACCAAGACATCAACAGCCTCGTCTGCGAATCCGAGCACTTCTACCGGTGGAGGCATTTCTTTATTTCGTTTGCCGTGGGAGATTAGGACACCGATAGTCGCGGCTATCTTGACCGTATCCTACTTCTCCATCTAATGCTCTAGATTGTCATGCCTTGCGTTGTGCTCCTATTTTCTATACTCCGGATCAGTTTTGATGTTTGTTTTATGGCTCTCAGATGTTTTGATTGATAGATTCTGCGCTGCTTTGATTTATGATAGACGAGACAATTGAAATGTTCGTATTCCGTGCATCTGGTTTTCCTGATTCCACATTAAATCTCATCAATTATGACCTATGATAAAACATCCTATGTTGACTTAGTACTTGAATCTTCGTACTTTGGGCGAGCTCCCGACAGTCGCTCTCGATTATAAGACTTAACACAGCACTTGAGTAAGGTGGACTTGGCTCCTGCGGTGAAAATTACCGGTCATAACTGGTATTCGTTCGCGATCGTAAGTAATAATACAATACACACAACGGAGGATTTCTATTTATGACAACCTCAATTTCGAGCTCTCAGATTATACCTCGTATTCACCACAATTTTCAACGCCAAGTTAGTGCTGACATGAAACTAGAAGTCGGTCAAAAATTCATTCTTAGCATTGAATACAGATCACACTGCAACTGGGATACTTGATTAGGAAGATAAGGTGCAATGCTTACTTTGGTGGGCCCAACACATCAGAGCGGGTCCAGATGTCGCTTATGCGCAGTCCGAAGCAGTGTCTCGTTGTTGCCCTCCATGAGTACCCGAGAGACACCGGGATTGTTTCAGTGTCTCCACACGAGGCTGAGCTCATGCTACTCGTAGTTAGAGATCATATTGTGCTTTTCAAAGTTTGAACCATCTCGTATTCTCGATGTGCTCGGCTTCAGCTGAGCCTTCCTGGGTTCTGTTTATAGACCTTGAAACAGTATATAGTATTAGTCTTTTCCCGGAAGTTAATGAGATATCCAATCCAGCACACTCTAGCGATTCCATAATTTCACTCAATCATAATGCGTTTCTCATTTACCATCAGCGCCCTGAGCCTCCTCTCGTCGGCCTTTGCAATTACCGTCACTACTCCGTCCTCAGACACCGTTTGGGACTTCTCCACTACCAAAACCATCAAATTCACTAGCAAGTCTGGAGACCCTTCCGTAATCAGCATCATCCTTCGAAGTCAGGATGGCTCCTTCCAGACCAAATTGGCAGATAATGTCAAGACATCCGAGGGCGAATACACGACCCAGCCTAACCCTAGCATTTCCAACGGGTATGTAGATGACAGTTGGATTTACTTTGTACGAAAAAGGACAATACTAATAATATCATGTCTTGGCGTAGAGATGACTATGAGATCCAGATAATCGATTCCGCTGGAGAGCTCGCCGTCAGTGATGCTTTCACTGTCAAGAAGGGCGCTTCGGATGATGGTACCACATCCTCTTCCTCCACGTCCTCTTCCACATCTGCCTCTACGTCTACTTCCTCGTCTTCCTCTACGTCTTCTTCCACGTCTTCTTCCACCGGAAGTAGTACCATCACCACTTCCTCCGAGACAACCAGTACGACTACTTCTACCCCGGTCACTTCTACCCTTACCACTTCCACATCTTCAACAAGTACCTCGTCGACGAGTCCTTCTTCCTCAGGCATGATGCAACTTCACACAATGTTACACCGCGTGTATACTGACAAACAATGTCTCATTATAGGCTCTTCCACCACCGGTTCCTCTTCTACCCCTGCCAACGCTTCGTCCACCGGCGCTTCCTCTTCCCCTACACCCTCGACTGCTGGTGCTCCAGCCCAGTGGAGCGCTCCCAGCGGACCCGTAGCTCTCGTTGGTGCTGCCTTGGCGCTCTTCTACGTCTAGACCATACCCACCAGATAGTCTCGTACCCGAAGTTGGACAAGCATGCGTTATAATAAGGGGTCCTCTGTGATTAATTTTGTCTTTAGAACTCATAGCCAGCTAGCTCGCTCTCTTTCTTGCGCAATAGATCAAATCGCCGTTTGCACCCACTTTGCCAGTAGCCTTTGGGGGATTTTGGGCCTGCTGATTATCGGTGATACTCTCAATGAGCCCTCAGGTATTGGACACATCTTTGGTAGTGATAAAACTATGCTCACTGAGCTCAAAGGATACACGAAGAGACCTGGGCAAGTTGTGAATCGTCCGGGTTCGAGGGTTGTGGGACAATCTGGACCCCTTTCGATCACATGACCTTTATGTATCACATGACACGAGCAGAAAGTCGGAATTATCTGTTCACCCAAAGAGTCCTCCTTCAGCAGTCATATAAGTGCTGGATTTGACCTACAACGTCGAGTTTTCAGCCTTTTCGCCCCCATTTCTTTGTCGCAATCACGACTGGTATGGATGTTTAGGTCACCTCTTATTGGACCGAACACTGCAGATCCTCTGATGAGATCATGCCTACATATGCTAAGTTCAATATGGCAATTAAGATGCTGCATGTGCCCAGGTGAGAGGTCACCTCCATCTACCAGTCAATTCTGCCCTTGTATATCAACGGTGGGCTCTTTGGGCTGTGCTTTCTCCACTGTGCAATGATTCCTATTGCCCAACAGCCCTGGAGGCCTGGAGGCCTTCTTGTCGAACGCAAGAACCCACTACCCCGCACCCCGCCCCTGACATTCTGGGGCTTGGGGGCTCAAATCAGGAAGAGTTAACGGGGGGCTTCGGAGACTAAACAGTCTAATGAGGTCAGCTAAATTCCTGTGCTCGAGTCTTTGGTAATCAACTTCGTAGTCTCGTTAGCTATGATCGGGTAGCCCGGGTATTTAAAGCCGTGTACTGCAAGCTGCGAGAGTTCTTCCTCAAACCTGTTCTGAAGTCAAGATCGGTCATCTTTCTTAATGCTTCTTGGTATCATTTTTGCCCTGTGGGGTGTTTCGCTCGCAGTGGCTAAATCCGCCGCGAACTTCAATGCATCGAACTCAACTCTGAGTTCCCTAGGCTGCGATGCTACATGCCAAAGGTCCTTTCGCGCGGGACGAAAGCAAGATATTGAAATGTTTGGAACGGACTTCGACTTCAACTTCTATGCCACTGCTGGCAACTTCTCCTCGTCAAATCCTGGCGACCTCCTCAAGTTCCAACCTCTGAACGGTACATCCCTGAATGTGATTTATGGGCTTGCTGCCTACCGATACCAGTATACCTCCGTCAGCTTGAACGGAACTATGGTGCCTGCTACGGGATTTATTGCAATTCCTTACAGTTCAGCTCGCCAAGATGGGAAATACCCCGTCATCGCCTATGCTCATGGCAGCATTGGAATTTTCGCGGGATGCCCACCTTCCACCACCGCCAAGCTCTACGACTACAATACCTGGAGTGTGCTTGCCCAGAGCGGGTATGCCATTGTTGCCCCAGACTACGCGGGACTCGGGAACAACTATATCGAGCACGAATACAGCAGCTTCCCAGCCCATGCCAATGACCTCTACTACGGCATGGTTGCAGCTCGGAAAATCTTCCCCAGCACCTTCACAGACAAGTGGGCAAGTATTGGCCATTCTCAGGGTGGCGGAGCTGTCTGGAAGCTATCTGAAAGTCCCCTCATCGAGTCAGGGGCAGCTGGAAACTACGTCGGAACTGTCGCCGTGGCGCCAGGCTCAAGGCTTTATGATTTGATCCTTCTCACAGCAGAGGAAATCTTTCCCAAGCCCGACTACAACAAATACTATATCACGTATATATTCTTATGGCTCACAACCACCCTTCGACGTGCGATTCCCTCGGCGGATATGTCAGTCTTCTCTCCAGAGCTTCTGCAACGTGCTAAAATTGCGGATCTCACGCAATCCTGCAATGACGGGGCCCTGGCCCTTGGACTCGGGCTGTCACCCAGCGAAATAATCAGCAGCACAGCCGCGCTCAAGAACAGCACAGACTTCGCCAAATGGCAGAACATGAATGCTCCAGCCATGGGATCCAAAGGACATCAACCTCTTTTGATTGTGCAGGGACTGTCAGATACCACTATTCTACCCCAGATCACCATTGATGCCTTCAATGACACCTGTCAATTTGGTAATGAGGCACATTTGAATCTGTATCCGGGTATCGATGACGGGGATATACTCGGGGCTAGTTCCCCTGATTGGTTGCGTTTCTTGCGTGATCGTTTTGAAGGGAAAAACACAAGTGGAGTGTGCAAGAAGACTGTTTCTGGTGCTTTTGATGCTACTCATATGGTGAAACTGGATCAGTCGAGTATCGTCTTAGACCTTTAATTTGGTTAGCTTCTGTTGAGCCTGTAGAAGACTAGGACGGCGTCTATGCGTCTTGGCATGATCCTTGTAGCTTGGTTGCGCATTATAGCCTGGTGCCATATTTGGCTTACACAGATCCAACGGTTATTGAACGAGATTAAATCAGTCAAACAGAAGACCCTCGAGCAAAATGGAAAGAAAGTTGTTGATTCTTTCCAAATCCATGAGTGGTTTGATCTACTCGAGGATTATATTGATGATATTCCATCCCGAAACATCTACGGTTTTGATGAAGCCGGCTTTATTTTGGGCCAGACACAGAATCAAACAGTTCTTACAAGCAAGCCCTCGGTCCCTCCTAGTGCGACAAGTGATAGCCGTGAATTAGTTACAGTGATTGAAGCTATATCAGCGGCCGGTAATATCATCCCGCCATATATCATTTTCAACGCCAAAATACATTCCGAGAGATGGTATCACCATACAAATATCCCTCCAGATTGGGCAATCAATATTTCCGATTCTGGTTATCCAAATGAAGACATCGCTTTCGATTATCTACAACACTATATTACATATACCAACCAATGGGCGAAAGCAAATGAGTATAGATTACTACTGCTGGATGGCCATGGATCATATCTTACCTATGAGTTCTTGTCTTGTTGTGATGATAATAAGATTATCCCATTTGCCTTTCTTCCTCATACAAGCAATTTCCAGGAACCTCTCGATCAATAGGCTTTCCAGGTATATAAACATCATTTCAACTCCAAATGTCAAATCAAGATACGATGGCATAACAGGCTTTTATTACTGTATTGGCAGCCTGGCGACACTCTTGGCCAAAAAAGACACTTTGGTTCTATACCTCAAAAATATTATACAGCAAGGTTTCAATCTCATATGCCAAAAAGAGAGAGAGAGAGAGAGAGATCCTAGATTAAAATAAGATGTGTTTACAGAGAGAACAAAACAAAAAACATACAACAGTGAGGATTCGCTGGTGGTCACCCACCCAACTACTAACTCACCGGCGTGTGGCTTAAGTACGGCTGAGCGGACGGGAAGCCCTGTTCTCCACACCCTGTGGTCGTATGTGCTTAAAACTTGGCTGAAGGGAAATATATAGAGATTCTCGAAAATAGCAAAACGCATGCGCTGCTTTAATGTCGTGCGACATGGGTTACTCCCATGGATGGGAAATTTATTCTGTACAACCCCGTATACTACGGAGTCTCCGCAACAACTGGTTAAAAAGCTGGCCAGAGATTAGTTATACCACAATTACCAGTAAATCCATATACTTGGCCCGGGAATTTGATTCGGTACTAGCTTGCAATTTGCGATACGCAAGCTGAAAGTGCAACTAGCGCGACCTACCATAGGTAATCAACCGGGTTTGGATATCCGCACCCGTCGGTTAGCAAGGAAATTCTTTTTTAATAGATAGTAAGGGTATTTTTTTGCTTCTGCTTGAGTATCTCAGAGCATTTATTCAGAAAGAAGTATATCTGTGGTAATCATGTATTCACGTCCATTGGCGAGGTCGGTTTTTTTTTCGTTTACAGATTGTATATTCGATTGGACGATTCATACAAGGGCGATAGTAGTGGGGTAATAAGTATCTGACGAGGCTTTGCGGGATCGATTATTCTTCAGTCAGAGAAGATTATCGACGAACTATCGCAAATATATAGTGGAGTCAATCTGCCTCAAACTGGAGAAAAATCGGCACGAGCAGCAAAATTTATTCAGCTCTGATTTCGAGCTAATTTCGAAGGGATGGATCTTTTAAATCACACCTTCCCTGCTCCAGCATTTACCATCTTTTCGAGCTCAGCCGTCGCCATGTCCGAGCCCAAACAATTAGTCCTATGTTTTGACGGATAAGATCCTGCCAGCTCTCTCTCTCTCTTCTTCTTTCCCTCCCCAGCTTTAGTATCATCGCTCTGAGCATCCTCACACTATGAACAAGATCTATGATTGTTACTCTTGGAGTGAAGGCTACAATGACATGATCAACACGAAGATATGAGTTGATTGGTTGAGGAGAAAGAAAAAGAAGGAAAAGAGGAGCTAGCTACAGATAGAGAGAAGGAGTCAACCCCCTTTTGGGTAGGCAGCGAACAGTCACTTGGGAAACGAGTGAAATTTTCTGCATATTATATTGACCTTAGCTAAATGTCTGTCTACTCTTCAAGCACAACTTCTATCACACTTCTGACCGGGTTGTCTACCCCAAAGACCCTTTGTATCTTAAACCCTGTTCCTTCCAACAGAAGTTGCCACTGTTTCACACTGCGCTCTTTTCCAGCGCAAAACAGCATATTGATATCATACAATGCCTTTGAAGCATCTGGATGAGAATCTGATAGCACCATCTCCACAATGAGGAGCTTCGAATTGTGACCTTTCATAGCCGGTATCAAATTTCGCAGAATCGTCCGACATTCAACATCGGGCCAATCATGAAGAATAGATTTGAGAAGGTATATGGCAGCACCTGAAAAGAAATTTGTAAGTTGGTTATTGCTATTTGAACGAAATATTCTTTACTGACCTTTGACAGGCTGTACCTGCTTCAAGAAATCATAAGGTTGAGCCATGACATCTGGCGGGCAAACTCTGTCTCCCGCAGCTATGACTTCGGGTAGATCTTGAAGGACAAATTTTCCTTTGAGTCCAGGGTATCTAGAGCGAATACTCTGAATGCTCTGTCCCTTTCCGCCCCCAATGTCAACGACAGCGATGTCACTCTCTTCGGTTTGAATACTTCCAAAATCATACATCTCTCCCAAGGGGTCTTTGATGCTCGTCATAGCCTCGTTGAAAAGCTTCACCGCCTTGGGATCCTGTGATATGAGAGTGAAGAAATCTATGTTCTTGGCCCCTTTGGCAAAGGCATATGGGGAATTCATGGGATCCGAAGGGCTCACAAATCCTCGTTCCTTGAAGAAGTCAACATACTTGGACATGCACATGAAGATATTATCCCATGCGTGCTTGGTATATGATTGCATGTTCTTGTTTGACCACTCGCAGGAAACTGGTGTCTGTTTGAAAGTACCCTCGCGCACTTCTTCGAAAATGCCAACTGCCGCAAGGGCACGTACAATTCGACTAGTAAACTCATTGTCCACACTCTTTGTTTTGACCAAATCCTCCACTGTAAATGGGATCGATGTAGGAAGATCCTCGAAAAGACCCATCTCAATGGCCAGTCGAACACAGAGAACCTGGTGGGCTTGGAAATGAAATCCCATCAGGTATCTTCTTGGTTCAGTTGAACATTGTGAAAGTTGTTTTGACACAAGCTCTATACTTCGAAGAGCTGCTTCTTTCTCTGATTGATCGGTGGCATGGGAATACAGAGACACCGCTGTATTTAAATCTGATGCCAATGCGGAGAGTAAAGTCGAGGAGGGCCCACTGGACTCCAATCCCATGGTCATTTTCGTAAAATTGCCAAGGATTGTTGAAGTTGAGTATATGCAAAGATTGAAATGGGCAGAACGTCCTTATCTTGATTCGTTAAAGCAGGGTGCACTCTTATATATCATTTAGATGTGTGTAGGTTGATTCATAATGTTCACCTTTTGAATTATGCCTTTCTATTGGATGGAGAACTAGGGTATAACATCCATGGATAACTTTGTTACGCGGTGGCTTGCGCTATTCAGCCCTGGATTCCGAAATTTATGAGACATGTGGACTTTTTAAGTGGAAATTATCGTCGATCGATGTTCCAGCTGCAATGGAGTGAATTATTCACTTGTCTTCTGCTTTTGCCTAAATCAGGGCTTGCGGGGCATGAGTTCGATTATAAGTAAATTGTGAAATGAAGCTATTCTCCAAAGCAATGTTTGGAGCAGTCAAAACGTGACGGTTGGAAGAGAAGGCATCCAAATTACATCTGAAAAAGTACGGAATTTGATTTTCTTCAGGCCCCTTAGATCGAGATTGGTTTGTTGACGATTTGTGGCTACTCGTACTATGTACGAATACATACTAGCCGAGTCCCACAATAGCTCCACATGGTGAGCTGGGTCCCACAAAAACAATAGCTGATGTTAGATCTTCACGATGCGGTGAGGCAAGGTTTGAAATGCGGATCATACCCACTCTATCGGTATTTAGCTGGACATTGAAGCGTGATCTGCCGGACTACGGGGTGCTCGCTTGGAAAATGCATCATCCCTTTAAAGCCGCTTTCATCCTCTCATACCTGTCTGTTTCGACATCACTCAATACAAGGGAAAGAAAACTCAATTATGACACAAGTTGAGCCGGCTCGGAAGGATTGGTGGTCTAGCGAGGTTTGCATCACACCACGATTCTTAGGCTTGAACCAACTCTGATAAGTTGGCTAGACATACGAAGCTGCAGCTTCTTTCGTCCCTCACTTTGCCGACTCTCTCGTGGAAATCATCCCTTTCCAAGCTAGCGATCGAGTATTAGACATCGGATGTGGCGATGGCAAGTTCACAGCCCGTTTCTCGAGCAAGGTGGATTATGTTCTGGGCGTGGACTCCTCCCCAGCAATGATTGAAACGGCGAAAACTCTTGAATACGGTGGCGCAAAAACAGATTTCCGCGTCATGGACTGCAAATATCTGGGCAAGGAGGCTAGTATCATGAATCATAATTGGGATAAAATGTGAGTTTTCTGAACTTTGACATTCCCCGGAAATCTTGACTAATTAATTTTCATTTAGTGTTTCCAACGCTGCTTTTCATTGGATTTTGAAGGACCCCACGACGCGGTCCTCTACGCTACAGGCTATCTTTGACTCGTTGAAACCAGGTGGTGTGTTTTGCTTTGAAATGTGTGGATTTGGAAATGCCCCGGAGATGGTCACATCTTTCATGTTCTCACTGGTGAATCAAGGAATTCCGATTGAGAAGCTAGAAGAAACGTGTCCTTGGTTCCTCCCGTCGGATTTGTACATGAAGGAACTGCTTGAAGTCATTGGTTTCAAGGTTCAGAAAATTTACCTCCAGCCACAGCATTTACGAATGACTGAGGGACCAGGTGGCGGACTCGCGGGCTTTTTCAAGCTGATTGGTGCTCAAATGCTAGACCTTTTGGACAGTGAAGAGAAGAAAAACAGTGCTGTCGAGGAGATGTGTCGGATGTTGCGGTTCGGTTGCACGCGGGAGGATGGAAGTCAATGGATAACCTACTCAAGTTTACGTTGTATTGCCGTCAAAGTATAGCTCACCTAGTGACAACTACTAGTTCCCGATAAGAGAATACCTGTACTAGAATTTAACGAGTCTCTTTAGGGTTGATATCGAGCTTTTTTAATACTGTTTCAGTAGTAGGTCCTACTTTGGTTGTAGATCCCGCTTCAGTTACAAGATCCCTCTCGATTGTTTCGGTTTCGACTCTTTCCCTCTAGTAAATCGAGGTCAAAATAGATTCGGTTTATAACGTTTCCTGGGACCCAGAACCCAATACGGGGTCAAAGATCTCGACCCAAAACCCAACGCAGCCTGGGTTGGGTTTTGCGGAAGTTTATTTCTGACAGTTAATGTTATGACCAAGTTGATCTTTCCAGCCAATATTATCCGTCCAAAGATGTTGCAGAACTCTGGTTTTTGTTACATGTCATGGTGTAAAGCTGCAATACCCCTCCCTAGGCACCTTTCCAATCTATGATGTCGTTCCGATTCTCAACCAATTGTTTTTGATAAGGTTCACATAAGGGGCAACAATAGCTTGCCCCTCCCTTCATAAAGGACTTGTCTGAAAATAGGAATTGATACAAGAAAGACCAAAATAAAAACAAAAAACATACAACAGTGAGGATTCGCTGGTGGTCACCCACCCAACTACTAACTCACCGGCGTGTGGCTTAAGTACGGCTGAGCGGACGGGAAGCCCTGTTCTCCACACCCTATGGTCGTATGTGCTTGAAACCTGGCTGAAGGGAAATATATAGAGATTTTTGAGAATAGCAAAACCCGTGCGCTGCTTCAGTGTCGTGCGACAGGGGTTAGCGGGCTGGGTTGGTAATAGATGGAAAGGCAGGCTGAGCGAAATTTTCCCGGACGCGCCATCCGCGCGATCACTCGAGGTACTCGAGTCGAATGACCACGGCAGAAGATAACAATTGGACGGCTCCGGCCAGGGAGATGTCTCTTCTGGGGCCTCTGTGGTGAAGGACCGTATCGTAGATTCCGACTTGAATACGCCTGGGTAGCTCCGGTATTCATTTCCAGACGATCCTCTGTCATCTTGAGTGGACTCACCTGCCGTGGCTCAATGTAGAAGAGATGCCTGGATATCGAGCATAAGGGTCCCGCCGACAGTGGACCGAGGTTTCCAACACGGAAGTGGCACTCTGTCGGTGCCCAGGTGGGACGTGATCTGTCCTCCATGTAGTATGTGGTCTGGATCCGTGCACTAGGCTTCTGCTGGCATACTAAGTAGACTGCTCGGTTATTCTCGTGAGATGAACTGGCTCCGAATCGGAAAAAATGCGGTTAGTAGGCTCGGGCGCACCGGGAGGTAATAGGAGGTTCTCGGCGTCGAATCGCAAGACTATGAATCCACTGGGCCATGAAAAAAAAAGCGGCGATGAAGCAGTGGGAAGATGGGAGACTGGAGGAAGAAGTTGAATTCGACTTCAGGAGCTATCGCGAAAATTCTAAAGTTGTCGGGTTTGAAGGGTTGATGTTGGATATATTTCGGTGATGTACACGGAAACACCACCATTTTCTAGGCAACCGCTGTAATTTTTGAAAAATCTAATATAACGTGCTTTCTCGTGTTTTGGATATTCTTTTATAAAATTATCAGGTTAATGATCTGAATTTCACTCAGATTACTAAATTTTACGTAGAGGTGTGGGTAGGGAACAGGACCCGAACGTGAGGTATTTTAGAGCCCGAAAAGGGGGTTCAACTTTGCTTGGCACATACTTAAATATTGGCATGTTTGCATTGCCCATAAAGGGTCCACAGGCATATAGTACAACCTTACAAACTGGAAGGTTATCCGATAGCACGAAGATCAATCAGATTAGAGGAGTTACAACATTACTCATATCCACAGAGCTATATAGTGTCATCACACGAGTGTCAATGCAGAACATTCTTCAGCATCCCTTCTTCATAAGCCTTGTTGGCTCAAGAAATCTGCGATCTGCTTGTAACCACCAGTAGCGTTATAATGGAAGTTAAGACTATGTTCAGTATCAGGCTACACAACAGCAGAGAGCGCCTTGGCAGAAGGGAATGCCATCTTTGCAGCAGCGGGAATTGAGTCTTCGCCATCACCAGTCGCAAGGCAGTCTCCCCCGCAGAAAGGAACGTCATTCGACCCGCTGGTTATCATCACCGGTCCAGTGAACTTGCTCTGCATCGGGACACTGCCGATAGTCAAAAGCTCTGCTACCGTAACCGGCTGTTTGGTTTGGAATGCGAACGCGAGAATTCTTGGATCGAAGTGTCCAGGATAAAAGAATGCATATTCGACGTTGGCCACAGTCGCGGGGCTGAGATATCCAGCTGTGTAGTTCTGGCCAGATCGGACAGACTTTGTCTGCTGGAAGATTGAACCGGCCAGGAATTGAGGCATGAATGTTGAGTTTAGGGAGAATCCCGTAAGAATGATGCCGTCTGAAATGTCCGGGTGTTTTTCCGTCACTTCCCGCATCTCACTTCGTAAATCATGCACTTCCTATGTACGTACGAGTAACTTCAGCTCTCAATTTTTAGACCCCTTCGCGGCTCAGTTGATTTTCGATCGGCATCGACTCAAAAGTGGAACTCGATGCAATATTTGACGTCAGTTATGGGCGATCGCCAGCGCAGATGATCACATTCTCCACAATTTATGAGATCGAGGTTAAGCCGCGGAGATCCCGATTCTTTAATTGAAGATCTCTTGTGGTTGCCGTATTGTGATTAGTCCAATGGGTTCCAACAACAGCCGCGTCCGACGCAGCTGTGAACCCTCCTGCATGTTCAAGCCAGGTGATATTGCAGTGATCTGCAAGGAGGTGATACTTGACGATCTTAGCAATTTTACACGTCGTGCTGCGCTCTGATCCTATAAAATGGCCGAAGAAGTCTGGGATTCAGGTAAAAATCCAAAACATTACTCCTCGCCAATCCCAGCTCAACCTCTTCTCAACCCTAGGTGAGTACAACAAACATTGCCGGTCAAATCCCCGTTTTTCCTTGGCTATAGGCTAATTGTGAGATAGACCATATACGTCAATATGAAGCTTTCAATGATCCCCCTGGCTATGGCAGTCACCATGGCTATTGCTGCACCGACTATGAACACAGGTGCGCTTGCTGGCGAGGATGCGGCTCTTGTGAACAAGCGTGCCCTGACTGGCGAGGAGGCGGCTGCTGCGAATTTTAAACCAGCATTGAACGAGCGTTCTCGTGCTGGCGAGGAAGCGGCTGCTGCGAATTTTAAACCAGCATTGAACGAGCGTTCTCGTGCTGGCGAGGAAGCGGCTGCTGCGAATTTTAAACCAGCATTGAACGAGCGTTCTCGTGCTGGCGAGGAGGCTGCTGCTATCAACAAGCGTGCCCTGACTGGCGAGGAAGCGGCTGCTGCGGATTTTAAACCAACATTGTGATAAATTACACTCGTCTAAGGCTGAAAAGATAGCGACAACCTAGACAGTCGAATGCATTTGTTGTGTAGGGAGTTCGCCCAACCCCAAATAAGTAGATAGCTCTCGCTCCTTAGCTTCTTCCCTCTTCTGTCTTCTTCTCTCTCCCCGCGCAGAGAATAATTCAATCGGTTCTTCGTCTTTTTTCTCTCGCCGTGCCTTCTCAACAGCATTCTTAGCGACTTACCATTTCTTCGTTTTGTGCTTCCCGGAACCCAAGAAGCCCTCCCATAGGTAGCATCATGAAGAGCATGAATCACTCGATAACACGACGGCTTGTGAAGTTCTTGCTCTTTCAAGTGTTGAAACAAATTTTATCCACCCATCAAAAGTGCGGTCATCGAGAACTTTTGCAGTTTTGTCCTTGTGAGTATAGTCTCTTGATAAGCTCTCCAAATTACCAGTAACTATTTGATCCAAGTTTGGACTGATGCTGGCGATGTTGCTAATTGGTGGAACCCCAATTGGTGATCGGGGGATACGGTCAGAATTGCTCAGGTCGGCGTCGGAGCTGTTGGACACATGGTTCAGTCTCGCCTCTCTTTCCTTCCATATCCCTTCCTCATCTCCCCATTTCTCATCACCACCCTGGCAACACCAAGCAACATGAATCAAGATCACCCCCGACAGGAGCCCATATCCCCACTTTACGCCCAACTCGGCAAGTTCTCAAAGCTACCACCAGAGCTACGCTTTAAGATCTGGAATCATCTCTTCGACAATTTCAAAAGCACTGCCAGCGCATCCGGCATTATATCTATCTTTTTTTGCAATAGAAATCTCTACGAGGAGACTTCCCGTATTCTATATGAAACTCGTCTCTTCGGTCTTACCATCATGATTGATCCCTCGATTGAAGGAACGTTAGATTTCACAGCTATCGTGGAGATTATAAAAGGCGCGAGAACGCCAGTTGCGTTCAGATGCATAAGTTTGAGCTGCCTTGATGATGTTCTTCGGCTCATCCAACAATTCCCAAGCTGGAGACTCCGGAGATCTGGACCATGCATTCGCGTCAGATACTTCCACGTGCCGTCTCCTAGCATGGAACTGTGCCTCTGGAAGTGTGTCCACAGCATCGTCGATACTTTGAAACTCCTACCAAACGGCAAGAAAATCGGATACACAAGTTTCTATCCCCGCCTCCAAAATCCAGAGTATGCCATGAAATTAACGAAGAGTGGTGTACTGAAGGACTGGTTCGATGAAAGATTCCCAGGGGAGCGCCTCCCATTTCCAGACTGCCCCTCTACAGGCACTCATAATCACAATGATCCCCCCGGTCCATGCCTAAACATACCGGTCTACCACTACGCCATATTGAAAGCCATTGATTCTGTCAAACTCGGAAAACATGAGCGAAAGAAGCTGGGTACTGAGTCAGGAACTAAGGGATCAAAAGCCCAACCTTTGGAGAATGAGTGCATGGACCTGTCAAGGCTGTAATAAGGCACTCAGGCAGCAATCCTGGAATAACAAATGACCATGTTTCCTAAGTAAAAGCGCGAGCCTCATCTTTTATTTCTATGCGTACAGATTACACAAGCAAAATTTGAGCATTTGGGGTAAGGATCGACTTTCGCCTGCCGTGGGATCTGACATCAAAACCTTGACCTAGCGGACAGCATCGCCTGTCAATACCCCAACACCAAAACATGGCATCCATCACGGTCGGACTTCCGCAAGTCTACGCGACCGATGAAGCTAAATGCCGTCCTTCATCAAATGACTTCATCACAGGGTGCTAGCACGTCACTCATTCAAGCCTTCCACTCTGGAGAGGGAAGCGCAACGTCAACATCACCTACACGCTCCTCCCCGCCCAGTCAGGGGTTCAAAAAATCGATGATATGGTTTGGTACCAAGCCATCGACTCAGACAAGGTCAAATCCGTCCACGGAGTTGATACCCCTACGCCAGGTAATCCTGGCGCTTGGGATTGGCGCGGAAAAGGCTGGCTGGTCATCGCCAGCTCCCACTGGGAGTGTCTTGGGTTTGGAGATACCGAGGACGGTAATTAGTGGATTGTGACTTATTTTGCCAAAACTCTTTTCACGCCTGCTGGGATCGACATCTACTCTCGCAACAAGGAGGGTCTCCCTCAGACTACTGTGGATGGGATTCTTGAGGCTCTCAAGGAAGGGGGGGGGGGGGGGGGGGGGGGGGTGGTGGGGGGGGGGGGGGGGGGGGGGGGGGGGGGGGGGGGGGGGGGGTTGGAGGTATTTGGGAGAAAACAGACTGGCAGACATTGAAGTACATTTCCCTTGCCTTAGAGAGTAACTAAACCGAAGAGTCCAGTCTATTGGGCGCGATGTAGGCCTCTCAGAAACGGACTCATAGTGAAGCCAAAGTAAAAAGTGGATCCAAATATTGACTTGACGATGAAATAAAGTAGGCCAAGCCCTGTCAGAAGAACGCGGCTAACAGATCTTTAATTCCTGTCTCCAAGGGGTTTTCGGCAGGAAACAACCGAAGATGTCATGCCTGTTGCGGTATGCGTCGTGGAAAACTCCCATTGTGGTGTTGCTCGTGGAGGATTCCCTTTCGGGTCTGGGATCTCCACTTGGCGGAGGCGTTGGCGGAGGGTGTCCGAACTGGCGGCTTCAGCCGACTCGACTATTCGGGCCTCTGGTTGCATTTTGTTTGGGATGTGGTTCGCGTGCAAAAGGCCAGTATAAGGCTGCTCATGGCTGCTCAAGGCATGCTATGATTCATACGATTGGAAGAGTGCGCAAGAAATCGAGGGCCTTCAACGGTGCTAGGCTGGTGATAAGAATCATGCGTACGATTGGCGATCCAATGGATGTTCTCGGCAGTCAATATGAAGTACAGAGCACGCCCGTACTTTACTCTGATTCCGGTTGAATGATGGAGCTCGGATCAGGTTGGAATTCGAATTTGGCGTTGTGGTTGGAGATCTGGTCTGCGCGACTGGCAAACACATTGGTCAGCTGACCTGTATTCACCTATATTCAACGCCGGCGCCAGCAAGAATAGCCTCAGAACCTGAAAGTCAGCAAAAAAGTTCACCTGGGCACTTCTATCCACTATCGCCCTTCAATTGTTCATTTCAGGGTTCAGATACAGTGTTGTGTTCGGACGGAATGGCCCAATGGAGATATCGAGCCCGAGTCTCGGGCTTAGTCCCACCGAAACATCCAGGCAGAGCAAATACTGAGACAGAGGATCGGCTGAAGATTCCTATCAGATGCGACGGCTTCTAGCGAACCGAAATGAATGTCAGGCCATAAAGTGGGCAACAAAATCCTTGGGAAGGAGAGCCTGGCTCCCGCATAACCTCAACCCTGAGACGAAGAGCTTGCCAGATCAAAGGTGGTGTCTATGCTTATCTGCCCGATATTTTGACCTGATGGCGACATTTGCTGTAAGTTCGCCTGGTTCTTGTGTATAAGAAAACAGCGTGGTTCAATGACTGGCATTCATTCTAACACCCGTGACGCCATGCAGTTTTCGTCATTCTACAACTACTCTCTTGCCTCGAAAGCGGCAATCATGGCTCCAAAGCCTCTGTCTGATATCTTCACAGAGCGAGCAGTCGAGCTGCGCAAGTATATCTTTGATCAACCAGCCTCAAGGTTCACCAACAATCCACAGGCTCTTGCAAATTCAATTGAAGACTTCGCCAACCAAGTCGGGCATATGATGATCTTTCCAAAGTCAAAAGTCAACATTGCACGTGGACAACTTCTAATTCAGCGGCCGGTACCGCGAACGATTATTGAATATGGCACATTTGTGGGCACATCGGCACTTGCTTGGGCTGCTATCGTGCGTGAAATCTACGGTGACAAGGTGCCCAGTGACGTCAAGGTCTACAGTTTTGACCCAGATGCACAGATGGTTGCATTGGCTCGGGAATTTGTGAAACTCGCGGGTGTGGAAGACTTGGTGCACGTATTCCAGGGCGAAGGCTCCGAGTCGTTGAAGAACCTGCATAACGAAGGCAAAGTGACTTCGATCGATATGGCCTTCTTCGATCACAGGGAGCAGCTCTATCTTCCTGACCTGAAATTGATTGAAGAGTTAAATCTTTGGCGTGTTGGGTCGTTGGCAGTTGCTGACAACACGGATTTCCCTGGGGCACCCGACTATCTGGACTATATTCGAACAAGTGGCAGCAGAGGATTTGGGACGAAATACGAGACAAATTCGCTTCACACCACTCGAAATAAAGGCCCGGTATGTCTGATTCCAGCGAGACGGTACTCGGACCACAGCTAACACGTTCTTCCAGAGCATTGTTGAGGTGAGCAGGGTGGTGGCATTGAATTAAATGCATGGATGGTGCCGGCCCTCGCCGGGTTTTACGACTGAATGAACTAGCCAATTGGTCTATAGATGTGTTTGACCCTTTAAAGTTGAAAAGAGGTACTTGAATGTGGTTATAGCCATCTTCTAAAGTTGGTACACATCCATGCCCCGGGGTTTAATATCTGTAGGTGACCCTAGAAGCATCCCATACTGCGAGAGACATTCGTGGATATATAACGCTATAATAATTGATTCATATTCGAACTACCAAAATTTACAATTACCAAATGATAAAGCCTTCAACACTTGAAAACATTTCTCAAGTTAAACTAGAGACCACAATACTGATTTGATGTATCTATAAATCCTAAGTTCACCAGCGAAAGATCTATGATGTCGCGGCTATTCCCCATTGGGTTATAGCTGTCTCCGCTTGGAATAAACAGCCTAGCAACTTTAGAGTACGGAAGTATTTGACTACTCCGTGCCATCTCATATTTCCAATTCCAAAGTTCTACTGAGGGCTGCTCTATTTATATTCTTTTGAGAGATGTACCAGTAGCGCTCTCTCCGCCCTCCCCTTACGTATCTCCGCGCTGTCCGACCGTCACTCTCCAACATGTACGCCGTGTCCGCCTTGCCCGCCGATTGAACTGCATCGCAGCTAACATGCCTTCCACTGATAGGGGTGTCTTTTCCCTGATCATTATCAACAAAGCTGGAGGTCTGATTTACCAGCGCGAGTTCCAGACTGGCCTGCACAAGCTCTCCACCAATGACTACCTGGTGCTAGCAGGCACTTTTCACGGGTAAATTTGGCCAGAGGCGCTGCTATTACGTGCCCGCTCTAACCAGAAACACAGTGTCCATGCTATCACAAGATCCATTACCCCGAAGATCCCTTCCGTACAGCCTCCCTCTCCAGCGACCTCCTCCCCCAGCACCACCGCGCCAGCTGCGTCGTCATACTCCTATCCGAACCCAGGCGTACCAGTGACTGGTCTGGACTACCTCGAGACCGACAAGTTTCGATTGACCTGTTTCCAGACATTGACGGGCACAAAGTTCCTCTTGTTCACGGATCCCCTGACCGGCAACGTGGATACGATCGTGCAGAAGATCTACGAGCTCTATGCGGACTTCGTAATGAAGAATCCGTTCTACCAAATCGAAATGCCAGTGCGATGCGAGGCATTCGACAGGCATCTGGGGGCGTGGTTGCGGGGGAGGGCATGAGCCCGACCGGCAGTGGAACCGCGCACGGGATAGACATCATGACTTTACGAACTAGATACGATGTGTGCTTGTACTTGTGTCGGGAAAAAGAATCCATCTCGTATAATACCAAATCACATATATTTCCCTTGCATTGTAGAGCGAACCTGGAGAAGGTCGACTGAAGTATACAAGACGAACAAAGGTAAACGCCGGGTATGCATCACAATCATATTAAAGCCCTGGACCCTTAAGCGGTATCCATCTTGTCTTCGTCCTTCTTATCTTTGCTGGACTCGCCATTGCCCTCCTCGGGGATACCGCCGAGTTGAGTCTTGCGCTCCGCTTCTTCCTGGTCGCGCTTCTCCTTCTCCTGTCGGTTCTTCTCATCCTCCATAGATAAGCGCAGGGCAAAGGCCAGCTCGGGGTCGTTCTCGGCAGCATCCTCGAATCCAAATCCACCGGCTTCACCCTCACCACCTCCACCGCCAACCTCGGCATCTTCGCCAGCCAGAATCGGGGTCATCTGCAGCTGATCGCTGAGCAAATGGGGTCCAGGAGGAATGATAGCGAGATGGGAGCCATCTCCACTCTTGACATTTTCAACAAAGGCCTCGAGCTTCTTGGTCTGGTCGGATTCTAGGTCGCCGAAAGCTATCACATCAATGGAAACGTTGTTCTTCTTCATCTTCTTAGCGAGCTTCACGAGGGTCTTTTCGTCTTCTTCGATGGGCGAGCAGGAGAATACGATGATGCGCTGGCGCTGCGACTTCTCCATACGGTGCTTCAAAGCCAACTATGATATCATGCATGTCAGCCACCGAAACCTGGATACTCGACCTAGACGACTCACCGCTGCGACCTGGATGCTTGAGCTGAGATGAGATGTGCCGTGGATTTTTGTCGCATGAAGTCCGGCCAAGATGGCACCAAACTCGGGTGTGAAAGTCGACAGCACCTCGGGGCCCTTGCCGCCCATGCTCATAAGACCGACAGCGGACTGCGGGTTTACACGCATCTTTGCACTGTGGATGATGCTAACGGCATCGACTTGGGATTGCCACCGGGTTGTTCTGGATTCGTTAGATGCTTGCTCATCGATAGAAAGCTAGCATTGTCCGAGATACTCACGTGTAGTCTCCATTGCGACTGCTTTCGCTGTTGTCGACACTGTAGCTTGGGGTCAGCTGAAGAAGCAAGATTGAAGCGAGATAAAAACGAACACGATCATGGTAGCTTCCAACGTCATTATGGGCGAGTTTCTAATGAAAAGAAATCTAATAGAAAAGGAGGCAGCGAATGATAGGTAAGATCGGCGTATGAGAGATGAAGACGGATGACGAAGGCGAGGTGGAAGCTGTGCATTCTGCCCCTCCAGTCCGCCTTTATGCTGTTTGTTGTGGTTTCTCAAGGGCTCCTTGCTCCGCACTTTAACCTACTTGACTTTTGACACCAGTACATACATCCCTGGAATTATTTACAATGCCCGCTAAGCGCAAGTCTGACCAAATGGATACCACGCCCACGGGCAGTCCTACCAAGAAAATGCGCCTCACACAGCAGCAGAAGCAGGCGCTGATGGACAATCTACAACTCGAAAGTGGGTGGTGGTCTGGATTTCCTTCATAAACTACAGTGCTAATTTCGCCCAGTCACTGAGCGTGCACGCAAACTTCGTGCCCAATATGCCCTCCAGGCAAACGACCTTCGCGCGCGCATTGACCGACGCGTAAACCGAATCCCAGTCTCGCTCCGCAAGGCCAACATGGGCGATTTGCTCGACAAACACAATATCGCCTCGAGCAAGCCAAATATGGCATCGCCATCCCGGAAATATTCACCTGTCAAGACCTCGCGTAATATCAGCAAACCCGTTGACACAGAAGCACGCGACGGCAAATACCGGAGGGGAAGGTATGAAGTCCCACTTGGTTAAGTATGTTCAATGCGCTAATAAACCATCAGCCACGATGGTCTCTACTCTGATAAAGAGAATGCCCATGCAAGTGGGGAGCCAGACGGTCTCAAGAACCCTAAGCGTCGCGTCAAACCAGCCGCAGCAGGCGGGGCATCACGCGTAGTATCTCAAGAAGTCCGAGGCAACGAGAATCGGATCCTGTCACCCAAGTCTAACAACTCCCGAACCTACCCTCACTCACCCTTCCGCGCATCCCCAGAGAAGGGTCAACCCTCATACCTGTCGCGTCCTACATCTCCATTGAAGCCGTTGAGCCCATTGAGATCACGTGGTGCCACAGTCTCAGCAGTAAAGGACCAGCGTCCCCCTTCTCAAACACAACGACCCACCAATCGTGCCGCCACAGGACCCAAGTCTGGCCACTCCCCATTACCGCGTCCTGCAACCCGACAGGGCGAACGCAAGAACAGTACCGGATCCACAGCTTCATCTGGAACCACGGTTATCAAGCCTACCCGCACTGGTGCTGGCGCTCGCAAGGTAACGACGGCGTCTACCGCGGCGGCTGCTAAGAAGCCTGCGCCTCGCATGCAGGCCGCATCAGTGGCAGTGAAGAAGACTGCCAACACTGCCGCCATGCGCAAGACTACCGCTCCAGCTGCAACCGAGACAGCCACGCGTACTCGAGCTTTGCGCAAGCGCATCTAAAAAAGGAACCCGATTGGAAGACAAATTTATTGTTTCGGCTTTGGAGTTTGATGGTATTTTGAGCGTTGATAATTGCACTGCAATGGAAAAATTGAGTCTGGTCCACTTTGGCCCTTATACATGACTGGCGTGATATCATAATAGGTGTTTTTTTTTATTACATTTCTTTACCAGTCTCGGCTATGCACCGATGACTTTTTTTGGTTATCTTTTCAATGAACATGGAAATTACAATTTTTGCCAAGTCTTGACTGTATACTTGTCGAGGGGGTTATGAGAGGACCTGCAGTAGAACAATCTATCGCCAGTCAGCACGATCTATAAAGACCTATGTACTCCGTAGTAAGCTCAAGTATTGCAGGATACGACTTCTAGTTGTTTCCTAGGCGTTTCCTGGACTATTGGTTCTCTTTTCCAAACATGAAGGTGTATATAGGCGAAACCCATAGCATTCGATGGCCTATCTAAGCAAACTGGCCACAACAACTAGCCAGTGAAGCCCAAGTGAAGAAATCGAAAGTCAATCCAAATGGGTACTTAACTACATAGAATCCAGCACAGGTATCATGGCAATCATGCTGATTGAAAACAAAGATAAAGGAAATAAAGCTCCCAGACACCTGCCAAGTTGCAAGGTCGAGAAGAGAAGAATAAGAAGAGGAGAAAGGAAATGGGAAAAGGGGTCTAGGTAAATCCGGAGCCTGGCCCACAGGAAAAAGAGCACAAGCTCAAAGATTCGAAAGAATGGAAAGCAGGACATTTATGGGCCCAGAGGGACAGGTATGGGTATGGCTGATCCCTTGTCAAGAATCAGATGCAGATGAACAGAACAGGAAAAAAAAAGGCGTTGGGGCCCTATAGATATGAAAGCACAAACCAAAAATAAACGACCAAGGGGAGTAATGATCGATCACTTTCGGGTATTTTTTCTTGGGAGAAAAAAAGGTAACTCCTTCGACCAAGCCTATCAGTGAACACAAAAAAAGAAAAGGATAGGAAGAAAAGAAAAGAACGCTAAGAAGTCCCCAAAGAAACCGAATCGGTTGGACAAATGCAAAAGGATAGATGGGGATGGTGGTCACAGTATCACAGTATTCCAGCTGTGCAGGAATAGAAGAAGATGAATAAACTGTTTATCCAGTAACGCCCATGGCACCTGGACTTGGGCGTGGCCGATATGCGACATTTTGTTGTGTCTGGCCTTCCGGGGGCCCAGCATTTGGTTGACTCCCATTGCTGGCACTCCGGTTACGGTGGTAGGATTTGGGGGGAGGGACTATGTCAGTTCCAGCCTGGGCGTTAGTGCTAGATGAGTGAGCATGTCCGCTAGGGGCTGGCACGTGGCGAACAGAGCTCTGCATTTGCCAGGCTGCGTCTTGGGATGGGTCGGTCTCAATGCGTGCGGAAGCTGGTGCACTGTTGTTGCGGTTAGGCGTAGTGATTGTGAATGTCTCGCCGCCATTCTCTGGTCTCTGCGAGAAGCTACCCCGTGCAATGTCGCCATAACGTTTGAGGATTTCCTTGGTCGTCACCTCGGCATTTTCCTTGAACAAAGTTGGATCACTCAAGATCGATTGCAGGTCTTCCGGAATCTTTCAAAAGGGTCAGCAGAAAGTTATGGTATACCAACCCAAATAAGCACTTACCTCGCACAAAGCGTCGTTATATGTGATCAGTGCGTTGACAGCCTCGATAGAGAGGAAGCTCTCTTCCACAGTGCTGTTCTTAGCGTTGGGATAAAGGATATTCGGGGTTACAACGGTGGCAAGGTTATGTATGTCCATTTTGCTTCCAGAATCCTCATCAACGTGTGAAAAGGAGGAGGTCCAGTTTAGGAAAGCGAATAGGACTTCCATCGTGTCTCGGTGAGCCTTAGGAAGTAAGCAGCATGTCAAATGCAGCAATCGTCTCTGCTTCTCGGGGTCGTCAAGTTCTGCAAGGGATTGTTAATATTGCTTTGAGAAAGTAAAGCGGACAAACTTACTTTGAGAAAGGACAAACAGTCTGTGGAGCTTGAACGTGAGAAGTGGGTCCGGCATCTCACGAAGGAATTTCTTCAGAAGAGCTGCGATCTGTACAGGGGTTTCTTTTGTCAAATCGACCTGTTCGTACTTGGTGTCGATAAGCTCCGAGGTATCCTTCAGTCGTCGGATGTTGCCATTCTTTCGGAAGACACCCTCGACAGACATGTCCATTTGGCGCATTGCTGAAACAGAGTCGTCGACCAATGTTGGAATGCGGAGCGCACCTGGGCCAACGCCATGACTTGACTCTGTGCCCTCCTTTTCGACCAGGAAGTTCAGATCAACCCCAAAGACGCCCTTCTTCTTGGCACCCTTCTTTCCATCCTTGAAGGCGCGCCCAAAGATGTTCCATATCGTAGGCTTGCGAGACTCGATCAAAGAAAGAAGTTCTTCCATCTGGAAATGACCCTCAACCAGCTGTTCCATCTGTAGCACGGCAACGTGACGAACGATGAAATATTCTAGCGCAGTCAACTCTGAGAAATAACGCTTGGTTCGAGTTGGCTCCATGAGTGCCTCCAAATTCCCACTTGATACTCCGCGCTGGTGGCCGCGGTTGTATTTGAGCATGGGCTCTGTTCCTCCGACAAGCTTGTGTCCAGCATGCTTGAAGGCGTTGGGACGTTGTTCTTTAGCTTGTTCGGCTGCAACGATGCGCGGAATGTCATCTAAAGTCAAGGCGTCTTGGGCACCGAATGTCAGATCAGTGACAGTCTCGCCATTGGCATCCCTTTCCTCGACAATTTGGAAGCCAGGGCCCCGTGGGTCGCTGCCATCATTGCCAGAGGACCCTGGTCGAGCGCTTCTGCCCTCGGGACCGTCAATGATCCTGGACGCACGGGCCCTCTTGTAGGTTGTGGACAGGGTTCGCTCATTGCGAATCGAACGCAGTCGGCGCATCTCGCCGACAGTCTGCTCAAGCGATGATTCTTCCATCCCCTCTCGCGAGCCACCTCCGTATGATTGAGAGCGAGCGTTGGCCCGTCGAACCTCGGGGCTGACTCGATGGCCATCCTTGCTCTCGTATTCACTGAGGGTAGGATCGTCTGAGGTGATTTATCAAGTTAGAGAGGCTGCCAGCGGTGGATCGGCGATGTGAGAGAAGCTTACCTGACGTTTGAGGCAAGGTTCCTCCGGACCGAAGTACGGCGAGGAGCCGTGCGAGGGCTACCTTGAGCAGGAAAATGAACTGTTGCAGCTTGGAGACTGGAACAAAGCCACCTTCAACGGCAGAGCCAAGATTCTGCTGATGGGCGCAGGCGTCGCAATAAGCTTTTTCTTCACTTTGACTCCATAATGCGGTTTGGATATCAGCGGTCAAGTCCTTCTCACATGCGACACAAGAGAGATGAGGTGGCTTGGTATGCCATCGACTCTTTCCGAGAAGAACACATTCGTCATCGATTGGCTCTTTGCACGAAATGCAGCAATCTGACAATTGATCGGCCAGGCCCTCCACACCCTCCATCAAGTCAAGCTGGACGTTCTCATCCTCCATCTCTGCAAGTGACTCTAGATCACGTAAATGTTCCAGGAAGTGCTGTAATCCATCAGGTGCAGACTTCTCCCGTTCGAGTTTCAATGCACCTTGCAGACCAATGCGAATAAGAAGTTTGAGGTAGTGAGCCAGACCTGTCACCAGCGAAAGGAGCTCCTGGGTGACACCGAGTTTCCGCACACCGGTCTCTTGTGTCTTGGATAATAGGGCAAAGAAGGCAACGATCTTTTTGCAGAGTAATTTTGCTTCGCGGCCGTAAGAGAGTTCTGCATTAAATTCAGTCAGCGTCCAGCTCAGAAAACGACATGACCCTTGCCAGGCTCACCTTTTAGCTCGTGCGATTTGATATAGGTCGCTAACTCATCGACTGCGCCGAAGAGAATTTCCACATGGCCTATGAAGCGTTTGGCGACTAGAACACCGTCTAGGTAAGCGCCGTTGCTGACATGGAGCAACATATCTGAGATGCAAGCGGCAGATGATTCTTCAAAGGTGGAGAGGGTATTCCAAATGTTGAAGACTTTGTCTTCCATAACATCCTCCTCGTCGCGAATCTGCTTGCGTTCTTGTTCACTGGCATCCTCGTCCACTGGCGGGGGCTCCCACGTCTGACCAGCAGGCGATAACCGGACGTTCCAGAATTTGTGGATCATATAACATTCGGGGTGCCAGTGTTGATTTTGGCCGTTGCGGAAGATCTCGACGAATTGTTTCAGAATCGCAGTGTGACAGCCATGGCACCTCTGTGCAAATTGTGTAGAGTAATGGAAATGGCAATAGACCTTGCTCTCATGCTCATAATATGAATCCTGAGCCCCGAAAACCGTTGGACACACGGAACAAGTGAAGTGTTCGATGTGGTACTTTCGATCTAATGCGGTGATGTATGAACCACGCAGCGCGCCGCCGCACTCGTGACATAGAAGGCCCAGTCGTCTAAAGTAATCGGTTTCACAAAGCGGAAATTGACAGTTTGCGTCTTCGGAATCGACAGGGAAGAATTTAGAAGCCACAATCTCGCCGCAATCCTAACAAAGAAAGAAGGGGGAAAAGTTAGCAGCAGTTTCAAAGAAAAAAGAAAACCAAGAACTCGACTCACTTCGCACTTGAAACATTCTAAATGGAAAGTACCGCCCAGCGCTCTAACAAATTGGCCAGTGAGAGGTTCACCGCACTTCTGGCACAGGCGCGATGAGCCGCCAGGGGATTTGTTTTGACGCCCGTGGACTCGCGATCGATCTCGGGGGGCGGAGCGGTCGCGATAGCCAGCCTGGTCGGGGCCCAGTCCACGACCCGAGCGTCCATCCTCGACTGGGGTGACTGGACCCGCGGTTCGTGTTGAGGGGGAGTCGAAGGGAGGAATCAAGCTGTCCTCTGGGGAGGTAGGTGTATTTTTGCTATAGTTAGCCCCGTAGCCAGAGGTGTCGACGGTGGGACGGCCGCTGGGGTTGCCTGCGACCAGGCTGGCTGGGAGTCCACCGGGGGGCATCTTGGTCCCCCGTCAGAAAAGGAAAGTGTGGGGCTGTTGAATTGGATTACGCCGAACGCATGCAATAGGGGATGGTCGGACGAAGGTGTTGAGTAGACGGAACGCGGTCACGAACGGTGAGGAGATGAGTTGGGCGCGTATGGTAATCTGATTCTTAAATTAGAATCACAAGGGCCGAGTCGACTTTGACAGTACGAAATACTCACCCTCACGCCATGTAGTCCAAGGATCTGTATTCGAGGGGTTGTCTGCAAGAAGAGACGGAGTCGCGCACGAAGAAACGAGATACGTGGTTCACACTGGCGGTATAGTGTTTGTAGAAAGGTCAAGCGGCGCAGGCTAAACGCGGGGGCCAGGATTCGAGCTTTCGAAGTCAGACCAAGAATCAGCGCAAATTCCTCTCATTCCTCCCAAATTGAATGATCCTCAAAAGGTCAAAAAAAAAAATAAGGTGCAAGAGAGGGGGGAAAGAAGTGGGCTGGGGAATGGAGACGATGGAGATGGCTACACTTTGTTGCCCTCCCCCCTCCCCTTAATTATGGTCCCCGGGTCACGTGTACAGGGTCTACTGAAGATATTCGCAGTTGCAACAGCAGTTTCTCGAGGCAGTCGAGAGAATATCTTTTAGCCAGAGATCCCTCTGGGAAAAGAGAGATTTCATTGACTGTTGCCTTTGGGTGTGAAACTGACTGCATACCTAAGTGAGTTGCATCCCTTAGATACTTTTTATAGAACGGGCAAGCTTAACCTACTCTTATACTTAAGCACTGGGAAGTCTACGCAGTACTATCCCGAGACTTCTACAGTTGGGTTCTTCTATTCCTTTCTAAAGTTCTGTGTAGCAATATAGACTGGTATTTAATATAAATAATTGATGGTCATATGACAACATATGATACAAGTAGATGTTCTTAGACTCTAGAGCTGTTAAGCAGCCATCATCATGGTGTAGTGCTTTTCTCATACCCCAAATATACACAAGTCATGGCAAACAACAGTATGTTTATCCCCAGGTACAGTCTCCAATTAAACAGTATGTGTATTCTTGATGTAAAATACAATCTGACCATAACCCATTAAAAGATGCCAAGTGAAAGAAAAGCAAAGAGGAAGTAAAAAAAGGGTACAGGCGGTTTCGCGGAACACTATTTAATTACCGTTGTACCTTTTCCTTTCCCTTCAATACTCCTCGCCTCGCAAGGTGATCTGACCAGCATAATTGACACAACATTGAACCAACTCCTCATGAGCATTTCGGAGATTCTACAAGATGGGCGATCAGTGTAGTCTGCGTCTGATCCGGGTATGCCAAGCCCTGTCAACCACTGAGCTGGAACTAACCTCGCCATGTCAGGAGCTGCACCAACTTGAGCGGAGTGAACACTTCGGTAGGCTTCTTAGTGTCCGGAGCAGCATGGTGACAATATGCTGTCAACATACCCTCCCTGGCTGACCCGGTTACAGCGTTCACCGTCCGCTATGACGAAAGCAACATACGTGATATCCTGGCCATCATCGTCGGACCTCCAGGTACTCCTTATGAACTCGGATTCTTTGAGGTGAGATCTTCGCTTTCGTAATTAGAGACCTGGTCCCTAACGGTATGACAGTTCTCGATCAAAGTTCCGATAGGTGAGATAGCCGTGGAGAGCCCAGCCACACCATCTACTGATCACAGTTCCTTAGATTATCCAGCCAACCCTCCCAGAGTCCAGATCAAAACGACCAACAGAGGGCGAACAAGATTTGGCCCCAACCTCTATGCCAGCGGCAAAGTCTGTCTGTAAGTCAAGCTCGATCAATAGTCACACCAGGATATGCTGACTTTTTTTCAGATCCATCCTGGGGTCAGTGATCTCTCTATATGTCTGGAATCCAAAACCTTGCTCACCACCGTAGAACATGGCACGGGGAACGTGGAGAGCAGTGGTCACCCGCACAGGGACTTGAATCGGTGCTGCTTTCAATCCAAAGCCTTCTATCGGCAAACCCCTACACGATGGAGCCAGGATATGACGAGCCCAGCAGATCCAACGACGTGGAACATATGGAGACATACAAGTCAAAGGCAAGTTCTATCACATGAGTCAAGAGCAGGCCTCCGAAGAACCTGCATGATACGATCAACGCTAAACACTGAAATTTCAGATACGACATGAGACCCTTCGACTGGCAGTGATAGTCCCACTAGAACGAGCGTTTGAGAACTCCTCTCGACGTGATAGAGTGCAGGCGGGCACTGAAGCTCTCTTACCTCTCCCAAGACACGGTACAGACGACGCACCCTATTCAGACGATCTGTACGACGAATTGGGCGAGCAGCGTGACTTTTCTCCATCTCATGACAACTTTGATGATTACTACAAGCGGCGATTTTTATGGTACTTTGAACACTATCAAATTGCCATTGACAAAGGCATTGCAGACACAGCTAGAAAGCCGGGCGATCCATTCATCACAATGCCTTTTGAGTTTCCAGGTAACACTATGATGGGCGAGTGGAACTACTACAGCTTACGAACCCGTTTCTTGGATCTTCGAGACAAGCTGATGGAGGAGACCCACCGATGGCCAGTTGAAGGTTTGGCTCTGCTCGAGGCCGACGCCGGGATTGCGGTCAAATTGAAGGCCCAACATGCACAGATTCTCGCCGAACTAAGCGCCCATACCCAAATAATGGATTTCTCACTGGTCGATGAGAACCCGTTCCTGTGGCAGCTTATCTATGCTGGTCGTACAGAATCTCGACTAGAAGGTGGCATCGTCAAGATCAAGATCTACATTAGCCCACGACACCCCTTCGAACAACCTCGTGTTTTTGTTGAATCCCCCATCTATCATATTCGAGTGTCAAAGCTGGGTGTCTTGATTTACCTTCCCTCCCACGACGAAGATATCAGACATCACATCGATGGTATTATTAATACTCTGGAAGAAGACAATCCGCCATATAACCCGTTGATGACGGTGCACCCTGAGGCAACCGCACTCTGCTGGGGATCGGAAGCCGAGCGCCGGGTGTACAGACGCAAGGTGCGAGCGTCCCTGGAGGAAGTGTGAAGACTTATCTCATCGATTTGCTTCTCTTTCGGTCAAGACCGTTGCTTATTGATATTCACGAAGAGATGAGCCTTTGTGGCATTGCATACTTATCCAGCCAATGATCCTATGATCGTTTGAGAATCTTTAGCTGGTAGGAATTAAAACTGAAACAAAACAAAATAAAACAACTCAGGCATATTCAGTGATTCCAAAATCAACACAATAAACCAGAAGCGAGTTGCAAATGCCAAGTTCGGTAATTGGCGCCCCCATACTAAGACCTCCGCCCGCACGGATCACCTTATCTCCACGCCAGATTTCTCCTTTTCTCAGTACACACATCTCCAAAGAATCTACAGTATGCCAGCTAATAGACGCACACTAGAACTGGGCAATGTCCTGGTCGTTGGAGGCTGTGGCTTTTTGGGGTGGCACATGGTCGATCACTTGCTGAATTTCCCCTCCGAGACCGACCCCAGCTACGCACTCGCGAAGCCCGTCGGCGACGCGCGCTTCGAGTATCCCACTCTGGGTTCCCGCTACCCAACCACCCACTCAACCGTGTCAGTGGTCGACTTGCGCACAACGAATAACCGCCTTCCGGGCGCCAAGTACTACGATGGCGATATCACCTCCGTTGACTCCATGATGGAAGTCTTCCGTGCCGTCAAGCCCGATCTTGTCATTCACACTGCGTCGCCCTCGATGATCGAGGGTAACAAGCCTCTGTTGCACAAGGTTAATGTCGAAGGCACACGGACACTCCTCGAGGTTGCTGGTGGTGAGCACGGTGACTGGGGTGGCAAGTGCAAGGCCTTTGTGTACACCAGCTCCAGCTCCGTGGTCCACGACACCCAGAGTGACCTGAAGAACGTGAACGAGCAATGGCCCTACATTCGCGGACCTGCGCAGAAGGAGTACTATTCCGAGACTAAGGTCAGTGAATCTCGTCCCCGACCAAGCCTGACCCCGTGCTCAATCGCTAACCTCCCTTTGCGTGGAACTAGGCCGACGCCGAGGAACTCGTCCTGAAGTACAACAAGCAGTCCCCGACAGGGATGTTGACAGCCGCCATTCGTCCCGCCGGCATCCACGGCGAAAAGGACACGACCGTCACACACAAGATCCTCGAGCATGGCTCACAGGCCTCCGACCGCGTGCTCCGCATGCAGCTTGGCGAGAACGACAACCTGTTCGACTTCACCTACGTGGGTAATGTGGTCTACGGCCACTTGCTCGCCGGACACCGGCTCCTGGCGAGCCACGACCTTATCTCAGCTGGCAAGGGCGGGCCCCTGGACCACGAGCGCGTGGACGGCGAGGCATTCAACATCACCAACGACTCACCCGTGTACTTCTGGGACGTGACTCGCTCCATGTGGGCACTGATTGACCGCATTGTCGAGCCACACCAGGTGTGGGCGCTTCCTGAAGGTCTTCTTGAGACCGTTGGTGGTATCGCGGAGACTGTCATGGGCCTGTTCGGTAAGACCCCGCGTCTCACGGCTCGCACTGTCCGCTACTCGTGCATGACCCGTTACTACTCGACCGAGAAGGCGAAGCATCGCCTGGCATATTCGCCCGTTGTGCCCCTGGACGAGGGTATTGCCCGTGCTGTTGGATTTATTGTTGCACAGCAAAAGTCTGATGCGGCCAAGAAGAGTTTGTAATTTCATCTAGATTAAGAAAAGGCATCTGAGTTTAGTCTGATGCTGTATTAATATTACTACATGTACTTGCCCCAAAGCCCTGGTCAACAACCACGCTTGACTGGTTGGGTGTGGCTGAATGATGAAAACGAGACCGAACTCGTAGATACCTTCCGGGCTACTCCGTATGTAGTGTCACCGAATGTGTACCAAGAACTTTCGAGGTGAGGCTTGAGATCTACTTGAATTATAGCAAGGTTGCAAAAATTTTGATGCAAGATCGTATATCATATATTGAGAAACTAGTCAGGGCGGATTGTCACGCCCACAACATATATGTCCTGCTTCAATTCCAAGCGGAGTGATAACAGGTTGCCGGAGATGATCCGTACAAAAAAAGGAACACACTAAACAAGATATCTGAAGCCCTTGCGCATACGCAGCGACTCATCGTTACTCTCCAGAATATCATTCTCATTCGAGTTTCCACCATTGACATCCGCCATCTCACCCTCCTCAAGCTGCTTGTTCAAGCCAAGCAGCATAGAGCGGAAGTACCAGCAGCCAGCGACGGTAACACCGAACATGGCCAGGACGATACCGTAGCTGGAGCGGTATCCGTTCTCCTCGAGGTCCCAGACGTAGGAACCGGCGACATTGCCCAGTTGACTGAAAGCGTTGATCATGGCGATGGCAACAGCACGCTTGGCTGGGGGACGGGGGAAGGAGGAACTGATCCACGAGTAGAAGACAATGAAGCCTGCGTAGGAACCAGCCTGCAGGAACAGAGCGACATAGCGAGCAGCCACGTTGCTTGTGGCCATGCAGATGATGAAACCGATGGCACCCATAATGATGGGGCCGAAGATGTGCCAGACTTTCTCTTGCGTCTTGTCCGCGTGCCATGCGTTGATGACGGAGACAATGCAAGAGAAAACCCATGGGGGAGCACTCATCAGAAGAGTGGGGACGTAGCCGAAGCCAAGGGTACCGGTCAGAGTGGGCTATGGAGATGTTAGTATGGGAAGAATGAGGGTTTGAATGCGAAACCGGGAAGGACTCACGAAGAAAGCATTGAAGGACAATCCCACAACGTAGGCAACGAAAGTGAACATCATAACATAGATCTTCATATCCTTGAGGGCCATCATCAGACCACCGAATGCAGTCAGCTCGTCACCGTCAGTGTCAGCTTCACCGACATCCTCCAACATGCGAAGCTGAGCTACCTGGCGTTCTTCCTCAGTGAAGCCACGGGCGTTGTGAGGAAGATCAGGCAAGATGAAGGCAGCGAGAATGGCCAGGAACATAGTCACAGAACCCTCGATCCAGAACAGCCAGCGCCAGGCGGCGTGACCGAGAGTGCCTTGCATGTTGGAGAGAACACCGGCACCGACGAGAGCGGAGAAAGCATTGGAAATCAGATTTCCACAGAACAAGATGGCGTTGCGGGTAGTCAACTCGCGGCGAGTGTACCACTTGGAGAGAATCAGAAGGGCACCGGGGAGGAAAGCAGCTTCCACGAAGCCCAGCAGGAATCGGACAGCGACCATGTGGCCGAAATTCTTCGTGTTACCGGACAAGGTGGAGATCATTCCCCACAGCAGCATAGCAATGGCGATGTAGATAGAGGGCCGCGAGATGCGGTTGATGAACATGTTGGACGGGACTTGCATGATGATGTAGCCGACGTACAAGATACTCAGACAGGTTGAGTACTCGGTGTTTGTGAGGGAGAGATCCTCCTGTAGACCCTTGAGACGGGCTGCGGCCATGTTGTTTCGGTCCAGGTAGTTCATGATGTAGATGGCCACGAACAGACTGCAGCGGGCATCCAGCTTCCGCTTCAGCGACTTCTCGACGACGACACGGCGAGCCGGGTCAATCTGATGGAGGCCATTTTTGGGTGAGGCAACGTGCTCGACATTTTCGACACGTTCCTTGTCAGCCTCCAGCTCTATCCGGTCAGTTTGTCGTGAGATATCGTCCGCCATTGTGTGTGTGAATGTCTCAACCAGGTCGAACAATCCGGGGAAATTCCAGCAGGCGATTAGCCTTTAATATACGAAAAAAAAATGAGCGAGCCCCGGATCCAAGTTCACGGGATCTCGGTGTCCCCCCGCGCTAACATTTTTTTTTCTTCTCAAAACTATGAGTACTACCCCGGTACCCCCACGCCCGAAACCGTGTGACGCGGGGGTCACAGTGGAGCAGACCCCTTCGCCGATTCGGGACCCGGGAAGTTTTCACTGGGTGACCGGCCAGGATGAAGCACTCGGCCCTGAGAACGAATGGCCGATAGGCACTGAGACCCAGGTTGGGGATGTGGCGATCCATACCCGAATGCGACAGGGGTGGAGCGGGAGGGCCTGTGATAGGATAGTCGGCTCAGCAAATTGCATTCTCGGCACCGGGATGCGGGACTCTCTCTGATTGTGTGTACGGCCACGGCACCCAAGAGAGAAAAAAAGCCCAAAAAAAAACGGGAGAAACCGGCCCAAGCGAGAGACACGGGGTGGGGAAGAAGTGAGGTGAACCCGGCTTTGCGCAATTCCGCGGCACTTAGTTCCCCGCCTCTCCGCAATCATCTCTGTTGCTATCCTACTTTCTCTCACCGAAGATGATGGGATGATGGGGAAATGGGGGATTTGGGGGTTTAATTACAACTGGTGATCTCATTGTCCCCGGATTCATTCCATTGAAAGGTCAATTCGGGATCTGGGGTCACCACGTTTCGTATTCCGGAGAAAAAAACAATAAGAAAAACTGTGACAAATCGATTCTCGCCTACTTTTAATTCCCTCGCTCCACTCTTTGTTCACGAGACCCCGGGGATGCCCCGTCGGCATCCCACGCTCGGCCTGCCGATGTATTGCCGATGACGTCCTATGCGTTGGGCAACCGCACACCAGTCGCTGCTGCTGCGGTGAGCTCAAACTCATTGGTTACGCTCTCCTCATGCCACCCCTCTCGCTCATCCTTGACTAGTCTGACAAAGCATACGTCAAGAATGAGGGCCACGGCACTGATAGCCACAGCGAAATACAGGGCCGCTCGATACCCCATGATCTGCCCAGATTTCCGGGTAATTTGCTCTTCAATTGTGGAAGCGAACCCTAACCCGAGACTACACCCATAGAGATTCAGGGTGCCAATCACAGACCCAGCAATGCCCTGTTGATTCCGACGTACCGAATTGCTGGCAATGATCTGTCCAGCCGTGTACACGAAGTCAGGACAGAAAGAAAACAGCACAATGGAAGGGAAGATCTGGGCCCAATATGTCTGGTGGACAGGCACAGTCGCCATGAGCACGCTGGAGACAAGGATGGTCACGGTCCCAATGGCCAGAATCCATTGAGCAGCCAGTCGTGGGATCATCCAGGCAGCGAGGCAGGCGGCCCCTGTCGCGCAGATAACAAAGGGGGTCCATCCCACCGCGAACTGCAAGGGGGACCAGTGCCAAACCTTCGTCAGCCACAGCACCTGGTACCAGATCACGGTACCGACAGCCATGTAGTTGAGCAAGACTACTAGGAGCAGCGTCAGGAACGATGGAGCTTTGAATATATCGAGAGGCATGATTGGCTCTGCGGCATATTTCTTTTCCCACAGAAGGAAGCCGGCAAACAAGATGACTGAACTAATTAACAGAACAATTTCATAGGACGTTGACCATCCCACACTCGGTGCTTGGCTATGACTGGGGTCAGCTCGACCGGGATTTGATTGACAAAGGGGACTTACTTCCAGACAAAGTTGAAGAGAATCAGCGAACTCGTCCCTAGAGCCGACCCAATACAGTCAACCTTCCCATGTCGATCGACCGGTGGCTCACGCGGGCTCAGGGCCCACAAAGGAACGAAAATAATGACACCGAAACAGGCACTTGAAGACAAATCAGCATGAATCGTCGCTCGTCTCGCCGAAAACCCACATGAAAATGAAGAACCACTTCCATTCTGTGTGCTGCAGAAAGGCACCCAGGAACAAAGCCCCAAAATACCCTCCCATGGGCGCGGATGCCCCGAACATGCCCAGACTGAGATTTCGCACCCGACCGGGGGGGTTGGTGCTTGAGATCATTGCTACAGCGTTTGGCATGATGAAAGCTCCCCCGAGACCTGCCAGCGCGCGCATGGTGACAAAGGCAAAGAAGTTGTTGCAGAAGGCACTGGCCAGAGTGCACACGGTGAGCCAGGCACCACCAGCCAGGAGGAGTTCTCGATGGCCGTAGACATCGCCTAATCGACCGCTAACCAGGACAAATGTTCCTTGTGTGAGACTAAGCCTGTTAGCCCTTGCGATCAACCTGAAGTCCAAGTGACATGGGTGTCTTACGCATAGCTAGCAGCAATCCACGAGGCATAGCTTTCTTTGGCGCCTAAAGCTTCAATCAAAACACTGCCCCCAGCGATTCCTGCAAAGTTGACAGTCATCTAGTGGTGTTAGCCGGGATGAGACAATATCCTTGGTTGCGGAGGTCAGACAGTACCTGTACCAAATTGGCCAGAACCAGCAGCGCAGTAATGGCTACACGGCGAGATTCTGTCGTTCGACTAGGCAATGTCTGTTCAAAGACTACCTGGCCCTCCCTTGGGTTCAAATTTTCTTCTGCAGGTTCATGCTGTACGGACGACCCTACTGTAGCCGTGGAGCTCGACTCAACCGGAGGGAGGGGAGCGACGGTGGATGTGGGCTTGACCTCGTGTCGAAGGGCGTTGAACAATGACATGATGGAAAGTTGATGACAGGTCTTTAATCAACCTGGAATGAGGAATCGCAATGCAAAGATCTTAAATAGAGACGAGAGGGGGACGATCAGGGTCTAAGCTGCCAATCTCCTGGTAGCAGACGTGGGGTCCTGGTAATTGAGTCATTGCAGGTTCGATTTATCAGCTCCACGGTGCTAAATCCGTTCGGCGGAATAGAAGGAATTGGACAGCTCATCCCATCATGTCCAGAGCTGTCCAGCGATTGCCCCGCAAACGTGAAGATTCTAGTCCGCGGGGTCGGGAACTTACCCCAAAAGGGAATGCCGCAGACGGGAGATATCGGCAGTAGTAAACAGCGGCCTACCCTCCTTTATCAATTTAAAGAGTATTCAAGAGAGTATTCAAGTGGGAACAGTAGAGAGAAGGAAAGAAGACTGAACAAAAACAGTTTAAAGAGAAAAAAATTGAACTATACAGAAGCATATACTAAAAACAATTAAATTCGAAACAGTCTACTCCGTGGGTAGAATTCATAAGGGAAGCTAGGCCGCTGTACACTGCCATATCCTAGACACTTGGGGAAATTTTGCGACCTTCACCTCCTACACATTCATGTACGTCGGAGTGGGTTTGCAATTCTATAGATTCAATTGGATTCCATTACCGATCCTCGCGGACCAAATTGCGATACGGGTTGTTAGGATCCTGCTCCTCTTCTTCTGCCGATTGGATCGTCTTCTTTACCCGACACGGCGTGCCTACTGCGATGGAGAATGGCGGGATGTCCTTAGTGACCACTGATCCCGCCCCGATGGTCGAACCCTGGCCAATCGTGACACCGGGCAGGACAACGACGTTACTCCCGATCCAGCAATCATCCTCAATGAAGATCGGGTGGCCGAACTCGACGAACTTCCGACGCGACAACACACTGGTATCGTGACCTGCGGTGATGATGCTGACCCCGGTACCGATCTGCACCCGGTCGCCGATGCTGACCAGGCTAGTATCTAGGATGGTCACGCTAGAAGAATGGGTGAGCATAAAGATGGGGTCGCGGGGCAGGGGTCAGGGAACATCACCTACTTCCAGTTAAAGAAACAATCTTTTCCAATCACGGTGTTGCAGCCGTAGTCCGGGAGAAAAGGCGGCTCAATGAAAGTGCCATCCCCCACTTTGCCGACCAGCTTGCGGAGAAGCTCCAATCGCTTGTCGCCGATTTGATCATACGTCACTGTTTTCGTGTCCAGGTTGTTGTAGTCTGCGGAAAGTCCACGACATAGATAGCGTGCTTCAAGCAGCTGCGGGATGTTGGGATTGTACCTGTGAAATCCCACGTTGGCCTAGTCTTCTCAAGGGCTATATATAGAGGGGGACATACATCATGCCGGAGATCATGCGTTCGTAGTCCTCGCACATGGGCACCCCTCTTAGCCCGCGGGCGAGCTCGATAATCTCAGGGCGTTTTGCTGAAGCGGCCATGATAAATTGAATTTAGAAACAGCGTACGGAATAAATCCACGGACTACGAAATGGGCCATGAGCCTCTCAATATATAAGAAGTAGGAAGTGAGTGGGCCGAGATGATATCGCTGGGTCACAATTCCCCGATAATTCGCCGGTGGGGGCGTTTTCCTATTTGGGTAAAACAGCCAACTTCTACCTCACAACAACATCTATAGATAGATCTGATTACTATTAAAGATGTACACATTTATTTGAATAGCGCTAGGGTATATTAAGGATAGTCGGCGGTTTTGTTTTGCACATTCACCTCATCCACGTCCTTCAGTGTCTCCCGCCGCACAGCATCTACATCGAATGCAGCCCTGCTGTTGAAGATGCTCTCCATCTCCTCGAGACTCTTCCCTTTGGTTTCCTTGACAAAGAAGAACACGATGATAGCCATGATGATATCAAGGATAGCATAGAATGTGAAAACATAGCTGCCCCACGCGTTCATCATGTAGCGCGTCACCAGAGAGAAGAGGAAATTGAACAGCCACTGTGTTGACACTGCGACGGAGGTTCCCACCGCACGGATTCGAGTCGGGAAGATCTAGATCATTGTTAGTGAGAGCACTCATCATACATTCTTACAAAGTACTTACCTCGGCGGTGTACGGCCATGGCAAGGGCCCCCAACTGAATTGGTAAATTGAGTTGGTCAAGAAAATCATGGCAACCATTCCTATACCAGCCGGGGTTGCCTTGGCATCTGGTTTGGGTGTTGTCTCTTTGACAACTGTGACAATGATGAAACAACAGGCCATCAGCAGAGCTGAAATCCAAAGAGTAGGCTTGCGTCCCCACATCTCCGAAAAGAAGAGAATATAAATGCCGACAGTGACGAATTTCTCGGCTCCAAACAGACCGGTGATGAGAAGTGACTGGTCGGTGTTGTCACCGACAATCAACTTGAAGAACTGAGGACCAAAGTATGCCAGCGCCGTCATACCGGTGCACTGCTGGCCGCAGAACATGAAAAAGGCAAGCGCCAGTCGATAGCGGTTGGCAGGCTCAAGGAGCTCGCGCTTCTGGAAGCCTTCCGTGGCTCTCAGCTCTTCCTCAAGTCCAACTCGGATCTCGTTGAACTCTGCCTTAACTTCCGGCCCTGTTGGAATTATTTAGCCGTGTCCTGTCAACAATAATTACCACTTATTCCTTACCATCGCTAGCCCGGATCCATTTCAAACTCTCAAATGCTTCATCGAAGCGACCTTTCTTGGCTAACCAGCGGGTACTCTCAGGCATGGCAAAAAGACCCAGGGCAAGAACTCCTGCAGGAACCATTTGCAGGCCGACTGGAATTTGCCATTGCTTTGAAGAAACAGGCAGACCGACCTTGACTCCATAGTCGATCCAATAACTCAGCATGACACCCAGGGCAAAGAGCCACTGCATTCCCGATCCAAGCTTTCCGCGAATTTCTTTGGGGGCCATCTCTGCGTTGTATGCCGGTACAACGGCAGTGCCTGCACCAAGACCGAGACCAGCCACGAAACGTCCAATGTAAAAGCAAACGAGGGAGTGGGATGGCACAACCTGCAAAATGACACCGATGCAAAAGACTCCCATGGCTGCCTGAACCGTCTTCTTCCGACCAAACATTTCAGAAACCCAGAAGATACTCAGGGCAGAGAGGAAGGCGCCGACATTTTGCAAGCTGACCATTACCGCACTGACGGTAGTTTGATCCTTATAGCCAAAGTCATTGATGTAGGACTGGAACTCCAGGATACCACCTATATTCAGAAACTCAGTATGATGCATGAAGGGAAGCGAGCCATATCCACGTACCGACAATTCCGGTGTCATATCCAAAAAGGAAACCCGCGGTGCAGATGAAGAATCCGAAGAAGTATGCCCGGAAGGCGCCAAGCCGTGTTCCTTGCAACCCCATGCTGTGTGACAGATCGATGCAATACCACCAGAGGCCCGGAGAACATCAACAACGGGATAGAAGAAGAAGAAAAAACACGATCATTCGAGCCCAGCGTAACAGACTTTAAAGCAAATATCTTGCGCGACATGCGATTCGAACATCGCACGCAACCGGTGACGGCGGATACGCCATAGCACGCCATCACGGGATAGAATCTGCCTATCATCGCGGAGATCTAGAGGCCCAAGCTGATGCCAAGATCATTTTATACAATAAGAAATGCCACATGGATTCACAGTTTTTTCAATGCGTGTTTGTAAGAGCGCCCCGGGCTGATCGCCCGTGTGATACCATCTTGGAGCTTCCCCGCGTTTTGCATCTGCCAAGGGCTTCCAAGATATGATTCGGCTTGTCGGGTCGACCGCTCCGGGCATGGAGAATAAAAGCCATAGCTTCCCCGGAGTGGAGCAGTGAAAGTGGAGGCCATTTAACCTCTGGAGTGAGCCTCAGAGTCTTGGAATCTTGGAACGTTGACATCCTCAGATTGTATCGATGCTGATTGGTTCACTGTATCCACCCGCGGAGAAACAACCTTGGAACATTCGAAGGTACAACGTTCTATTTTTGTTTTTGTTTGTTTGGTGCTGATTATTTGAGTGGTGTTCTGGTTTTACAACCAATGCGAACTTGTTGGTGCGCGATTTTGGAAAAAGGGGGTGACCAGATGCCACATGTTGCATCTGCATCTTACTCCGTACATGTTGGAGAGCGAGCAGCAAAACTGCCGTAATTTGAAACAGCAAAGATCTTAAGGTTTGATTTATCGCGCTCGGGTTGCGAAATACGCCTCGGCCTAGACCCAAGCCCTTCAATTCACTTGGCCGCTCAAATAAGTTGAACCACAGGGCTGGGGCCATAGCGTCGGCTATCGGCTCTGCAACACCTTTGGTGAAAATGACACCACTCTTTCTAGGCTTCTCGCAGAACGTGCTAATATGGCTGATGCTCAATGATAGAAGGGTGGTACAGTCATAATGGATGGCTGCAGAGCCGAGCTTCACCCAGACCGCAAATTCATCGTTTTGGCTTCAGAAAACTATGAGCGTCATCCTGCAGCGGTAAGTCCAAGGGTGTGTTGACTCCACACAGAGAAAGTGTGTGTGCCGATCGGCGAAGACCATCCCAGTCACCCCAAGATTTAGTCTAATAACTTCTGAAGCATGCCTCTGATCAAGAATAGTGCGTGCTGACACGCGTGGTGAGAACCCAGCTAAATGCGACTTCGGGACACAATTCTCCCAATTCAACAACCTGGTTACGTCCATATCTTTCGGCATTGAGATATCGATTAAGCACGATACATTCGGTAGACAACCTTGAACATGGGAGAACATACAATTTAGCAGATTTGATTCGAGATTTTGGAACCAAATCTGTGCCTCATTTCGTTTAGTGAAAGTCCCGTGGCAATGAGTGCTTTAGACTATCGCCATCGGATTGAGGGCTCATTGTGATAGGTAGCATGGCATGCCATAGTGATAACTGAAGGGTTAATGTAAACGATTCGAGTCCATTGGGTTCAAATCCCAATTCACTTCCCCCTATCTTTCACAAAAACCAGTGTCCTCAAGGTTTATACCATTAATCGTCTATATACTAATCGCAAACTTCAGGTTGGAAAAGCCTTAATGAATCTTTAACACCATCCTTTGACATGTGACCACGGATTTCATTATTATATTCTGATTTTCAATTTGAACGCTTCAAATATTGTGTATCCCGACAAAGTACCTTTCCGGAATGAAATATGTTTGTGTGCAGGATTCAAAATCAGACTGATTGCTAGCTTGGCTTGCATCATGGTGACACAGAGCCGTTAGTACATGCTTCGTTTTACATATGAAGTAACAGAATGCATCGCTTCCTTTTGTTTTTCTTGGGTTAATGGCCCAATTTGACTTATAATGAATCGATATTGCTATGTGTGCTAAGCTGCTCACAAGGACCTATCTTTGAGGGTTCAAGAATACCACCGTCTAAGACATAGATGGGCAACTGGACACTTCTAAGTTGAAATGAGAATAGATAATACTATTGAGTACGAGTACTGGGTATGATTACGGGCTCTATGATAAGAAGGTTAAAAGTGAATATCAACAGAAGCGTTCTTTTCTATTAACAAACAATTTGCTTCACTTAGTCCTGGATTACTCTGTAGAAATCTTTGGGTATGGGCGAAACATCTAAGATCTCAAAGTACACCAGATCTATACCCATGGTTTACAAACAGATTACTTTGTTTGCTTGAAGCTTCCCTACTTGAAAGATCCATCTTTTTTTTTGCTATCTGCTTCCTAGCCTTTACTCATCACCTTCACGCCACATTGTCTCGAGTTGATCATCATCAGCCTTCTTCAACCACATTTACTTCCAACTCATCTATCCCACAGAGGTGAGTCAGATTTCCATCAGATATAGTCATCCAAGAAGTCGAGTGGATAGATGACCGGGTGAACGGCAGAGATGCGTGTAGCCATGGCTCCCAAAATACCCCCCAACAGATTCCTACAGGAGTATGGCTTCGCTACCAACGATGACATACCCATCAGTCTCGCTTTTGGACAAGTCAGCCAAGCCAGAGGCTGGAAAAAAGGCTCCAAGCGCTGGAAGAAGGCGTGGAATGCCTGCATGCATGCCGAATACGACCGAAGCATCGGCTCACGCGTGAGCAAGCTAGATTGCTGGCAACATCTCTGTGCCAAGGTTGGCATTGAAGAGCTTCTGCCTTCAATTGCTAAGTGCAAAAAGGTAACAAACCTTCCTGGACGGAGTTGGCAGTTACTTATACTGTTAGGCACTGGCAAAAGTACATGTCAATATCGTCGATCTACTTGACTGTTGGGAAGGATCCGAGATTCCCAAGCGATTCAACAGCCGCAAAGCTCTCGCTGATTACACCGCCGATACCGAAAGGTACTTCAATCGGTCCATTGCAAAACAGGACAAGATTCTGAAGGTCCTGCTTCGACGCCTTCTTTGATTAGATCATCGCATCGTCTCTCGAGGGAAGAAGACCTGGTGATTTGCAGGCTACATTTGTCACTCGTGGAATGTGGGCTTTAGGGTCAGATCCCACCAAGGTATGGCATAAGGCTTCCCCTCGTAATGATATGCACACTATTTCTGAGGCTAACTGGGAACTGAACAGAGCCGAGAGTGTAGCATGGTGGTATTTCCTTCGCTCCCTGGCTATCTGAAATTGAACCGGGCGATTAGGCTCTGAAGATACGCTGCTTGGAATTTAACATGAATTATTCAATTATTCTTGGACATCATGAGCTCCCCTCTTGATTTATCATCACCTGTGTCCCTGGTCAACCGGATAGAATTCTTAGATTGCTGGAAAAGCTCTAAATCCTCACGATCAACTGAGATGTGTATACTCTTCATAATCCGGTTTGTCGACGGGAATGTACCATGTTGTGCGCCAATATCTGTCCCGTTGGACCTGCCCGACCGAGGAACGAGCTTCGGTTTAGTGCGTGATGCAGACAACTCATCAGTATAGGCAAGTCCATTTTCGTCTACATATGCAGCAATGAATGGTTTCATGAGGGGTGCTATCAAAACGACCACGCTGAGGGCCACGTGAAGTTCGGCGACAATGGTGACATAAGTCCCTTCGAGTGTTGGATCAGGGGATCTCATTTGCTTGCCTATATAGTATAGATGGACCGCAACGACAGGGATTAATCTGTGCATTGTTAAAATCCTGTCAGCGAGTGTACTAAGCATGGGTGAAATCCACTTACAGTGCCCGGCAGCTAAGCACCAATATCACAGTCACCTTCTTGCCCAGGGGAGTTTGTAGTCGCAGAATGGACTGAATGGGGTATAACAGTAGAGCAACTTCAAGTAAAATGTCTATTGTCGTAATGGCCTTCCAGTGAGAGAACTGATGTTGACCTTGTCAACTTCATTTGAACAAGAGGGCGCTCGTACCTACTGACCAGCGCTTTACATTCGTCATTTATATCGCGCCATGGATGTTTATCGCAGCGAACCGATAGGAGAACGATGGTGATTGGAGCACAGACTATCATTGTTGTAAGAAGGGTATAGCTCATCCAGGGTGAGCTACGCAATGTGATGGTTCGGTAAAACAGCGCCGTGGACACCTTTGACGAGGACAGGATAGCAGCATATAGTATATCTGCACTGTAGCTTGCCTGTGGTTAAATAAGCATACGCCCATGGAGCATCGCAAGTTGGGCTTGGATCATCACCTTTTCTAGTTTCTGTTGGTCTTTAGTTGCAATTAATGTCTTTGTCTTGCCCCATCCAAAGTGGATCTGGGCAAAGACCACCGATATTTGGCCCAAGACAAGTATCTATGTAAATCTACTGTCAGTGAACAGTGCTTTTTAAGATGTGTCGGGATACGTCGAAGACACCAAGGCATACCACTGTTGCCGCAAAAGTCAAGTCATCCAACTGCTGCACTCGCCTACTGTACGCCGAGTATACCCGAATCCCCAGAGATCCCAGAACAATGAACAGTGCAAACGAGGTGATGATGGTGATCACGCCATTATGGTTTGTCTCGTTGTTTACCGTCAGTGGGGGCGTTAGGCCTGATGGCACGGGCAGCATCGCCATGGCCGAAAAACAGCTAAAATATCCCCCCAGCATTCCCTCGGACTTCATCTGGCATACATCCTGCCCGCACGAATTTCTTTGGCTCATTCAGAAATAGAATTTCAGCACTCAGAGGTTTCGAACACGAGTCACTGACTTTTATCCACCATCGGACCAGGTCGAAATTGGAAGTTGACCTTGGCGCATTTGCTGATCTGCACGGCAGGGATCCTGGATCAAACGCAGTTGGCTGGATTGCCTCTTCCATAAAACTAGCTTTGCCTCGGTTTGGGGCATTTGTTCAGACCCAGCGTGGTATGCGAGGATGTTTTTGTTACCAAGTCTCTTCGCCCCGAATGTCCAAGGCCGTTTTGTGCATTTCCAGTCAATAATCGATGCGCTGAGCATTCTCTTCGGAATGACGACTGGGATTAGCTAGCTATATCTATGTTGCAGTTGAGGTAACTTTGGGCGTGAGTGCCAAGTATGTAGTGATCAAGTACTGGATCGGGGGGTTTGTTGCGCTGTGCTACGTACAGTAACGAACACATGGCCTGATGATACCTGGTACTCTGGCCATCTTCTATTTCGCGAGGCATATCCCCAAATAGAATAATTTGTCTGGATATCTTCACAATATCAAGTGCTGAAATTGTGATTAGAACTGAAAGGGCGCACAGGAGACACCAGGGCGGCTTGAAATCCCGTTGATGCGCAAGATTCCTTCGATATGGTTCAACTTATTTTCTCTTTGTGTCACCGGGATGATACCTGTGACCGCTGTGAAATTGACCGAAAGAGGTTGTAAAAATGTGTCTTGTGCGACTCAAGTTGGGGATGACTACATTCCTTGCATCCATTCGGGAGCTCACAGGACCTGAGATCCTGATCTGCGGCGATGAAGAGAAAATGATGACGGATCTAGTCTTAGAAGCATTTTGTCTGATAGCCTCATTCCAAAGTTGGTACGTAACAAAGCAGTCCCAGGAACGAGATGGGTACACCGAGAAATGAGACTGGGCGTAGTAGAAAATGGCTTGTTTGGCCAATGAATCAATGTGACCGGAGCCATAAGCATTTCCAACGTTCAAATAATCGCAGACTTCAGGAGATCACCCTGATTCCGTCTCACATTCCGGCAGCTGCCATGTGGTCTTGAGTTGGGGTCGATGAACATATAGCCCGATACCGAGTACATAGAAGAGCCTGCAGTTCGAAGACGGTTGTTCATCATGAATGTGGGGACATCCACAGCGGGTATCCGAAACTTCTCTACTCATCTATTCTCTCTTTTAATCGTTCCCCTTCTTCACTTTCAATTTTGTGTTTCGGGCGTTCACACACAGTCTTAAAAATCGACACATCGAAAGTATCACTCCGGAAAAATGCCTCCAGATAGTGACAGCATCATCCGATTCGGGGGAGAGGACACCTATCGTGGAGACTGTTCAGTCGTGTGGGAAGAGCTATATGGAGATTCGCCACTCACAGGTGAGCCACGAATGGAAGACTCTCCACAAGACCGGGAGGATATGAGGCGAATGCGCAAGATACCGGAGCTGAGAGTAAACCTTTCTCTCTTTTCTCTGGGCGTGACATGAGAAATATAGGCTGATACATTTCAAGCGCAACTTTCGTCCACTTGCTGCGTTGAGTTTCTCGGCTGTCCTACAGGCCACTTGGGAATTCATACTCATGTTAGTTTGGGAAGCCTCATTGAGAGGCCCATCTTCTTTGATCATCCACTGATACCTTTTAGCTCCAACTCTCAAGGCCTTCAAAACGGTGGCCTCGCCGGGATTTTCTGGTCCTACGTGTGGACATTCTTTGGATTTGGCTTCATCATTGTCTCTTTAGCCGAGATGGCTTCGATGTGTGCTTCCAATTGATTGAGCTGGCTTTGAAAATCAGTTTCTGACGAGTACTTTTTTCTACCCCCAAGGGCCCCAACCTCAGGAGGTCAATACCACTGGGTCTCAGAGTTCTCCTCGCCTCATTATCAAAAGTTTCTCAGCTACGTGACTGGTAGGGTCTTTCTTTCGATTCCAGTCGGTGTCTATTAATAATCTATCGCCAGGATGGATGTCCGTCCTCGCTTGGCAGGCAGGAGCTGCATCTGGATCTTTCCTCACTGGAACCATTATCCAGGGTCTTATCACCCTTCACGATCCCAGTTATGAGCCGCAGAACTGGCAGGGGACACTGTTCGTGTTTGCCATGGTTGCAGTCATCTACCTCTTCAATGTCTATGCAGCGAGCTGGATGCCACGGATGCAAAATATCTTGCTTGCGCTGCACATGCTATGTTGGGTCGTCGTGGTCGTTGTCTTATTTGCAATGGCCCCTCATAACCCAGCAAAGAGGGTCTTCACTGAGTTTCACAATGGTGGCAACTGGTCCTCCATGAGCATAAGCCTGCTAATAGGTCAAATCACTGCCATCTATGGATCCTTGAGTACATTCCCACTCCACATCCGATGCCTGGAAGAAGAACTAACGGCGATTCTCATAGGCTCCGACGCCACGGCGCATATGTCAGAAGAGGTCAAAGATGCAAGTAGATACGTACCGATTGCGATTGCATGGGGCTATTTTGGGAATGGGATATTGGCTTTTGTCATCATCGTCGGCTTCCTACTTGCTCTACCATCGGTCCCAGATGCTCTAGCCGACAGTACAGGGTTTCCTTTTCTCTATGTTTTCAAGCAGATCCTTCCAACTTCCGGCGTGAACGGTCTGACAGCAATCATCCTCATACCAGTGATATTCAGCAACATTTTGTTCAATGCATCGACGGCTCGTCAAACATATGCCTTTGCGCGAGATCGGGGCCTGCCAATGGAATACTGGATCTCACGGGTCGACGAGCGCCGCGAAATCCCAATACACGCTATCGCACTATCATGCTTGATCAGCGGGCTGTTGTCGCTCATAAATATTGGTTCACAAGTTGCTTTCAATGCCATCATCTCGCTCAACGTTGCAGCTCTGATGTTCACATACGCCGTCTCGATTAGTTGCGTGATATACCGAAAGATCAGTTGTCCCGAAACTTTACCTCCTCGGCGTTGGAGCCTTGGCAAATTTGGCCTCGGTATCAACATAATCGGGCTGCTGTATGTGCTATTTGCACTTTTCTGGTCGTTCTGGCCACCGAGCCCATCCCCCAAGGCGCGAGACTTCAATTGGAGCGTTGTTATCTTTTTCGGGGTGTTCCTCATCAGCATACTGATGTATATTGTCCATGGTAGGCGACACTACGTTGCTCCTGCTGTGATGATCACACGCATTGATTGAGTGCAAGGTTTTGCCAAAAAATTGGCATATTCATGAGACGATGAACAAGAAATGCCGATATGACCTTTAAGACAATCAAACGAGAATTCATCGATGCGGGGCTTTCAAAAACGGGGTCTCAAGTGGCATTGAGCATTCATTTGATACACCGTACTGCTCCCTTGTTTATGCCTGACTTCGTCTAATTATGTCAGGATACCACGATCGATACCTAGTCGAAAGTGCAATCCTCTACATCTGTATTTGCTTAATCCGTACATTTTCAGTAGTTGCATTTACCAATAAGACTTCGCAGGCGTTGCCGAACAAAACTGCATCTGAGCACTTTGCCGAGATGATCTCAAGACTGCGCCTCGCGGCTTCGGGCGAGTCCGACTCCCTTGCATTGACTATCTCGTTACTCCAACACTCCAACTACCCCAAAGTGACTGAGATGCAAGGTGTCTGAGCACCTGTCAGAATGCCCCTAGCTGTGAAGAAACCCCGCACACTGCTATTTTCAAGGTTGGGTCGTGGTCCATCACTCATTCAAGGGGTGACTTTCACCTCGACCTAACACATGTTGCAATGTATTTACTGGGGGTAGCTAATTGGCGTGTTGCTGTAGTACTTTGATCTTTTTCATTGCTCCTGTGCCCATTCTAGCAACATTTGAAGGCTATCTTGTTCAAAACATGTGATCTCACGGGTATCTATTTTCAAAAAGCTGTTCATCATGATTCCTTCCAACTCATCCGACCAGTAAATCCTTCAAATTACGACGGTTTCATTCCGCATCATGCTTCCCTTTCCAAAACAGCCACGTGACAACGATCAGGGACTTGAAGATCGCGGCAGTCCACAGAGCCCCCATCATCCCGATTGAGCTATGCGCCCACAGGCCTCCCAGGACAACACCCAACAACAAACAGAGCACCGCCCCGAATCGGCGTCTCTCCTCCGCATTGCCAACCACCTTGGTAGACAGGAAGTCGGGATGCGAGAACAAATCGCAATAGATACTCGTCAAGACCACACTGGTCAGGCCATTGAAGCTCAAGACGCGACTTGTCACAGCCTGGCCACTACTCTGGAATGCCACCAGCGCAAGCGGTGCTAGGACCAGCCAGGTCAAGGGCGCATCCCGGGTGGGCCGGAAGATGGTCACGATCAGAGCAGCCAGGACAACACACAGCGTCTGAGCGAGGAACGAAGCACAGAGCACCCATCGTCGTCTGGCGGGGAAAACACGGTGAAAGGCGGCAAAGCACAGTGAGCCAAGACAAAAGCCCGCGATCGAGACGCCGGATTTGATCCAGCGATCGTCATTGGTGCCCACCAGGCCCAGGCCGAAGTAAACGGTGTTGCCTGTTTGCATGCTCACGAATGATCCCCAGATGAAGACAGCCGAGCTGTCAAGTAAGCCGGTGATGATATAACAGAACAACAGGATCAGGTCCCCATGGGTAGGATCGAGTTCATTGCGCAAGTATTTGGAGAGGCGCCTAGGGGATGGACTCGAACCCAGGAGGGGTTCTTCTTCGCGTGACATACTACCGAGTTGGTAGATTGGTAGATTGACCCAGGATCTCGAGAGAGACAGGGGCCTTTAAGTAAGGAGCTCTATAAAATGTAGATGACCAAGGTAAAAAAAGTGAAGAAACGAAAAGCCGAAATCTCCGCACGGCTCAAGAGGACTATGCGTCATGACTCCACCCGGTGGAGAACAAGGGAGCTGTATATCGACGAAATTGACCAGCGAAGAACACGAACAGAACAAGAATGCCAAATAAGCTTTGGGAATTGGAGTAACGAATTGGGCGGCGGAGCGAATCTGACGTCGATGCGGAGAATATCCCAGAGTACTTGAGCAGCCCCCAAGTCTTATTCCTTGCCGTGTAACCAGTTCGTTTTGCAACATGCAGCTTATTTGGTGGAATTTGTTACTGCTTCACGCCTGGGCTGCTCCTGCGCCTGAGGCCAGTTTTCAAAATGATCTTCAGCAGCTATTGCGGATTCCAGCAGGTCATCCCTTCAATCCCATCGCCCAACAGCCCATAGTCAACCATCCACCATTTTCACCCGGTCATCGCGATCCGTATGACCACAAAGTCGATTCGGTGGGAGATGATCGACAGCCTCTACCATTTCGAAATGGGGATGGCACGACGGTGATGGGGCCGCGAAACAAAGATCGCGAACGTCAGAATCCCGATCTGGTTCGGCCCCCCAGTACGGATCATGGCAGTATGTCTAACATGAGGTGGAGTTTCGCCGACTCTCACATTCGAATCGAGGTAGGTGTTCTCGCTGGAGGAAATCTAGAATAATTTCTGATCAGACACAGGAAGGAGGATGGACTCGGCAAACCACTATTCGCGAGTTACCCACCAGTCGTGAGCTGGCTGGCGTCAATATGCGTCTGGACCAGGGAGTCATCCGCGAGTTGCACTGGCACACCGAGGCCGAATGGGCCTACGTCCTCGCCGGAAAAGTGCGAGTCACAGCACTCGACACGGAGGGCGGCAGCTTCATGGATGACCTCGAGGCTGGAGATTTGTGGTATTTCCCTGCTGGGCACCCACACTCCCTTCAAGGGCTGGGTGAGAACGGGACAGAGTTCCTGTTGATCTTTGATAACGGACACTTCTCCGAAGAATCCACGTTTATTTTAACGGACTGGATGGGTACGTTGAACCTACTCCTTCCTACCCACGTGCCATCAATACAATACTAATTCAATCATCCAGCGCATACACCCAAGGCAGTTCTAGCAGAAAACTTCCGCATTGCAGCCCAGAAATTTGACAAGATCCCCACCTCCGAGAAATATATCTTCAAGGGGACTAACCCGGGTAGCATCGAAGATGAAAAACCGCGAGGTTTCAAGAAGTCCAGAATTAATTTTACTCACCAAATGCACGATCAAAAGCCCATTGAAACATCCGGCGGCCGTGTACGAATCACCGACTCGTCGATCTTCCCGATCTCCAAAACCGTCTCCGCGGCGCATCTTGAGATCGCCCCGGGCGCTCTGCGCGAGATGCACTGGCACCCCAACGCCGATGAGTGGACGTATTTCAAGAAAGGACGCGCCCGCGTGACCATCTTCGCCGCCGAAGGGAATGCGCGAACTTTCAACTACATGGCTGGAGACGTGGGAATTGTACCTCGTAACCACGGCCACTACGTCGAGAACCTCAGTGATGACGAGCCGCTGGAGATCCTGGAGATCTTCCGGTCGGACGCGTTCCAGGATTTCTCGTTGGCGCAGTGGCTTGGAAGAACGCCCCCTCGCATGATTGCTGATCATCTATATGCTTCGGACCCAGAACTAGCTGAGGAGTTCTTAAAGAAAATTGAGGACTCAGAGAAAGACCCCATCAAGGATACTATCTAGGGGTTGTGTCAGGAGTTAAAGATGTATTTACAGATATGTCAAAATAGCTTGAGGAAGGAGGCATTTGAAATGTATGATGCTTTATGGCTTTTCAATTTATCCGACCTGTTTCTTACTACTATTTTGGTGTTCTGCCTCCACGATAATAATCACCGGAGATGAAAATGGGAATCAAAAAGATAAAAAAGGTAATTCGACCACGTCGAGACTCGAACTCGAAACCTTTCGCTTGAATGCCACCTTTTAGGAGGCGAACGCGCTACCATTGCGCCACGCGGCCGATGGGATCCCTTGAGCCCGCTTTGTTCGTCTTGTAACCCTAACGTAGTTCATCACCGGATATTGTCCATATCATCGCACAATTGAATGTACAGTTCCCTAAATGTTTCCAGTTAATTTGTTTTTCAAATGCTTAAATGCCTATCATGTGAACATTTTGCTCAAGTGAATGGCCCTGAGTGGTGCCTGCGCCTTTTGTGGTGTTCAGGATCAGTGTCGTTCGTACTGTGGACTCAATGTTAAAGCGAGAATACATATTTCGAGGGATGGAGAGGGACTCTATCTAGGCCGGGCTGGAGCCACATCCCACCCCTTAACGGCACTTCATAAACATCAAGATCCTTGTGTACCGGTTCAGCCCTTTTCTTTCATTTTTTCATTTATTTTGTCTCCACGAAAGAAAAGCGCACCGTATGGAGTACACTAGCCACTTGGTGAGCGGGCCCGGATCGGGCTTACTACGCGACCCGGGGAACACTGACACGCTAATCTCCATGTGGCGGCTACTTTTGTGCCTCCGCATTGCTTCTGCTTCACAAGCACAGTATGTCGCTCAATCATTCAGAGGAAGCCTGGGATAATCCCAATGCTGGTTTCTGTTCAGACGATGGCGTACTTTCGATTGACTTTGCGGAAGTTGATCCTATCTTCGACCCCAATATATTCCACAACAACCCCACCAATTATCCAGAAATGCTGGATTTCAATACCCTCAGCACAATCAGATCAGTTGAATCTGAGCAGGGCTTCGGGTCGGCTGATAGCTTCTTCATCTCGTCGCCCGCCGAGGGCTTCACGGACTTCTTAAACTCACCACTCCCATTGGGACATCCGCCACCTACTCACATTGAGGTTGAATATGGGAGTTCTTACAGTACCATGGAAACGCTATCTAACAGACTGGACAGCTTACCTGCTATTAGCACCAGCGGGCTGGAACTAACTTCTGAACATGGGAGCCTACCTGGGCAGGAAATGAATCATCAGCAAATTCCGGTTCGAACTTCTAGTAGCCAACGTGGTCTTCCTCGGCGGAGAAGTCGATACTTCACGCCAAGGACAAATAATAACACCGACCATATATACGAATCGTGTACAATTGGTTTGAACCCCATGCAACGTTGGCAGCATCAGTCGGAAGACGAACCGGCCTCTATGACGGCCATTATGGATGCCATGAAGCAGACACCGACAGTCCATCGAACCGACCAATCTAGGAGGGGCCGTAACCTCTCCGCTTCCCGGTCTCGTCGGTCAGTTTCTACTACAAGCCGTGAATCAAGCGCATCATCTGCAGCCAGCTCATCCCATACCCGCAACTCATCGCGTGTTCGGAAGCGTCAATCGCAACCCCGTTCGGCTCAAGAAAAATCTCGCAACAACAAACCCCGTGTCTTCTGTTGTACCTTTTGCTGTGATCGCTTTGGAAGTCGATACGAATGGGTCAGGCACGAAAAATCGCTGCATCTGCATCTAGAAAGCTGGTATTGTGCACCATTTGGGCCCTCAGTTCTGTCGGCTGTCACAGGAAAGCAAACCTGTGCCTTCTGTGAATTAGACGAACCGACCGAAGAACACCTCTCAGGACATAGCTACGAGGCTTGTCAGGGTCTTTCCAACGAACTTCGCTCATTCCATCGAAAGGACCATCTGGTACAGCATATTCGCCATGTACACAACGTACAACAAACACCACCCATTGATGACTGGAAGATAGAGGTAAAAGATGTTATATCGAGATGTGGGTTCTGTGACACAACCTTGAAAAACTGGGATGATCGCGTCTCGCATCTAGCCAAGCATTTTCATAAAGGATCTACGATGAAGGATTGGAAGGGAGATCACGGTTTCGCCCCTAAAATTGCAGCTCAACTGAAGAATGCGTACCCACCATATCTTCTTGGTTGGGAGTCAGAGTGTATAGTCCCTTTCTCTGCAACCAGCAAAGACGCACACGATCAATATACGACCCTTTTATCTGGAGCCAAGATGGCCGAAGAGAAAGAAACAGAAAAAAGACCGCCAGAAGTTGAAACCAATGATCAAACGGAGCCACAGTTGCCAGGGTCCTTAAATGTGTTTACCCGACACCTCGGTCAATACGCTCGAACGCAGATCGGACTCGGCATTGTACCCACGGATGAAATGTTTCAAAAAGAGGCCCGAAAGGCTCTCTTTGATAGTGAGGATGCCTGGGATCAAACCATTGCAGATAATCCAGAGTGGCTCTCTGCGTTTCGGCAACTGCATGTTACCTCTACTGAACCCCAATGATTTGGTCTACGTATGCTATTCAATTCTCAATGTTCTCAATTTCTGCAATATACAATAGCGACAACAAACGAGAGCCATCAAGATAGAACCTTTTTCAGCTTGCAATAGAAGCGTTTGCATCAGATCGAAAACAGACAATAATTGTTTCCTCTGAATTAGATACCCAATTCCTGTTATCTTGTCAGTTATTGTATCACACATGACACCAGAGCTGAGAACTCACCATATCATACCAGCCACCGCCACCAAAAGCACAGGGACTCGGCCCTAAGTTCTTGAAACCAAAGCTTTCATAGAACTTGATCAAATGATCATGGGCAATGATCACAATACTCTGTGCTGACTCGATAGACTGTCCAGCATACAGGATGTACTCATTCATCAAGGCCCTCCCCAAGCCCATACCTTGGTATTCCGACCGAATAGCAAGGGAGTGTACGCCGAGGAACCGGCCCTTGGCATCGTTTCCAATAATCTGATCATTCACCGTCACAGTATCTCTGCTTCCAGTCCATCGCTCGGGCATTTCCATTGATCCATCCGTGACTCGGTTTGCCGATACTCGGGTTGCGATAACGTGGCCAATGAGCTGATCCCCCTGTGATCTTTCTTCAAATAACCCGAGGCAAATTTCCGGGCACACTGTCAAGCGATAGATGAACTGGTGTTTATCAGCAAACCTCGGAACGAAAATCTTCTGGTACTGCTCATATGATACCTTGTATTTAGAGCATCTCTCTTGTTCTGGGAAAGCACTTTCAACTTCCAGACAGCTTTCCAGATCGGACACAGCTAAAGGGCGAACAAATGCCTTCTGCTTGGTCAGTCCAGGAAATTTCACTGTTTTCATGGTTGGAAACAAATAAAATCGAGGCAAATTTTTGATGTGAGACCAGGGAGGAACAGGTGATCTAATTGTTGGAATTCAAGTCTTACTTGTTACGCCTGTCTACGATCTTCGGTTGGGTTTGTATGCAAACAAACCATGGTCGGTAATTTACAGTGATGTATGCTAGTCCTGATATGTAGCAAAGGCGGGGAACAGACCTATCAATTTAACCAATTGAAAATGAGATCAGACACGAAGTTGGCGCCAGGTGGGTCCTGAAAATATCCATGGATGCTGTAGGGTGTGCGGCAGGGTGTGTTTGTAGGGTGTAGGCTGTAGAAAGCGGAAAAGACAAACAAAATAGGGGGAGGGGGCGATAATATGCTCAGATATAAAACCTTTAGGAGTACACCGTAGAAACCCCTGACTTGATGCCTATTCTCTGGTACACAGCTTCGAGTTTCACAGCCCATCGGAGCTGGCTGTCTATTTCTGAAGTTTGTTCTATCTAGGGATCGATGGTTGGATGTAGGGCAACATTTCTGCTTATCTCAAAATCTATGGATTCTTTCCTGCAGGTCTCTTTGTTCAACAGATACTGACTGAAAGTGGCGCTGCTTCCAAGGTTACTTAAGTACTCACAAACTATGAAAGATCAATAGTAGGAATGTCAGACATATGCAGCTTGGAGCTCCCGTATGGCCTCAGTATCGCTTCAAATGTCCGCCCGATGCAAGATCGATCCTCCTTGGCTGGTGGGTCCCCTGGCACAGCACCTTTGAAGAGAGGCCAGTCAATCAAACAAGCCTTGGCGGTGACGAACATGGGCATCTTGCCATCATCGAAAGTGGGGGATGTCAAGGATCCTTCCCCAGCATGGAATTTCAGAGTGGAGGGATCAATAGCGACGTTCCATTCTGTGCCGTTGTTCATCATATGATCTTGCATCTCTGGTGGATAAGTCCCCGCTGGATACTCCGGATGTGGGTCGTAGAAGAATTTAGGAGGGGTGTTGGAGATCACCGGGGAAATGTACAGGCTGTAGAGAACAGCGCCCCGGTAAACTGCAATAGTGTCTTTGGCTCGGGAGACAGTTCGGAGACCCGCTTCAATTTCGGATTTGATGATCATCTTTCCCTTCGGAATTTGCACCTTGACGAGACTTGTTGAAGAATCAACTGGGGAGGATGCTCCATTGATTTTGATTCCAGTAGACCACTTTCTAGTAGACTCCTTTTCAGTATACCACTCTGGAACACGGAGGTAGAAGTCGAATTCTGTCTCACTGTTCACCGTGTACACCAATTCCGTACCGAATGGATAATCGGTTTGACAATCCACTGTCACAGCCTTTCCATCAACCAATGTCTCGACCCGACCAGGACTGAGTAATGTATGAACGAGCCCTTTTTCCCCTGACTTGAGGTAGCTGTACATGGTGAACTTGGGGAAACCCTGTGGATGATTGACAGTGCAGCAAGGGTAGTTTGGCTCAATTCCATATGTCTGACCAACGTTATTCACATTCCAAAACGGCGATGCAGAGAGACTGTGGGCAAATGGCTGGTTTGGTTCAGTCATATATTGGTGCGAAGTCCAGTCCGGCCACATGGCCGCCGGCAATGCGTTGAACGCAGCCAACTCTGCCCGGTCGGCGTAGCTCGGATCACCTATCGCGAAGTAGTTGTAGGCCAAAGAATAGATGGCTTCGACATGAGTGCAGAGCTCAGAGCCATAGTAAGGATTCAACCCAGCAAGACGCTCATCCGCCAAGATGGTACCAGAAGCCGAGCCATGGTATTTGAATGTCCAATCGACGCCATCTTTGGCAGTCTTGATAAGACTCTCATTTCCAGTAGAGCGTCTAAAAACAGCTGCGTACTTTAGAGCCTCTGCAACAGTTACGCCATGTAAGAAAGGCCACTGTGGACCAGCCACGGAATCTGGGACCTTATTCAGGTCGTCTTTGATATAGCTTTGCTCCGTATACCAGCCCTCCCATTTGAAAGAATATTGATAAATCATATCAATATTTTCCTTCAAGAGATCAGTCTGATCACCTGGGTGGTGATCGAGCAACCATTGAAGACTGACAACCAAATCCGGGGAACGAGAGCGGAACCACACATAGTCATCTGCGCCAGCAGCGTCACCGTCGTGGTAGATCATGCCTGTACCATTCTCCTTGAGCATAGTATGCATAAGACCGTTGAAACGATATAAGGCATCGAGAATAGGCTTTTGATACCTTTCAGGATCAGCTTCGATGAGATTTGTCAAGCCGAGGAGCACCATTGTGCGTGCCCAGATGAGCCGTTTCCCAGACTCGATGGTTTCGGGACCAATCCATCCATCTGGATGGATGCGGTCGAGAATTTTGCTGACAACTGTGTGGACGTCACTCTTCAGTCGGTCATCTTGTAGAGTGTATGCCAGAGGCACGATGGCATTGAACCAATACGGAAGGGCTTCGTTTAATTGACTGTACTCCTGATCACCACCAATCCACGAGGAGTGAGAGACGTATCGAAAGAAGTCATAGAGGTGTCTTCATTTTGTTAGTGTGGTTGAGCAAAAAGTAAGATGATCTCGCTTACCCTCCTAGACCTGCTGCCGATGCTTCCAGCTCCGTTTTGAGCCACCCATTTGGTCTGATACTACCTAGAGGCAGAGGATCGAATTTGAAGGGTAAGACTGAACTGTTTGGTCAATTCACTGGACCTTGAAATGCAATACAGAATACTCGAGTACTTACGATCTCTGTGGCTTGCCTGAAGCGCCGTAGGCCCAAGTGGCAGTGCAATGAAAACAGCGCTGAAGAGCTTCATGGCAAGAATTCTACCAGCAGCCCCAAGAAAATCGCGTTTGCTGTCCCTTTTCTGCGCGACATAACTTGGAGATAAATACCAGGTACTCGACCGACCTTCTAGTGCTAGAGGGTCAAAACAAAGACGGGGCACGAGAGGGCGGGTGTAACATAGCCCAGAGACACTCGATCGTTGATGAAATTGAGGGGGAATGTTACATCCCAGAAGCCCGTGCGAGGCGTGCAGATCTATAACTCCAGATTTGAGAGGTGCGCGTTTCGCCGAATAGTTGATGAGTGAATACACCCTGATCGGGGTTTCCTGAATAGGAAATAGATGGACATAAAGATATTTTTGATTATATACAAGGTCATGAAACATGTCTTCTACGGATTTGAGTTTCGGAGTTTCTGTTGATGATGCAGCCACCGAAATCCAACTAGAAGTGAATGACGGTGCTGTTTTCCTGCCGAACAAACTGCAGGAAATCATCGAGATCGTTGTTCTTCGGAGTACCGACGACGAAGACGGCGGGTTTTCCGTATGGGGCAAGGACTCGGGCAGTCTGGCCGCCGTGGTACTTCTTTCCAGACCACACATGAGTATAAATCTCATGCTTGCCAGGGAAGTAGACCTTGACACTGGTGTGACCAGGGTCAAGCACCGGTGCGACGTAAAGATCAGATCCAAGATAGAAGCTCTCGTAGCTGATAGCCTTCGCAACGGGATCGGTGGGGTGGTAGATAACCGGCATTCGGAGCAAAGGCCATCCCAATTTCTTACTTTCCGTGTCCAAGATACGGCGCCGGTAGGTAGCCAGACTGGCAAACATCCGAGCGTTGTAGCTGAACCAGGAGTAGGTAGTGGAGTTGGAGTAGAACTGTGCGTTCACCTGAGGTACGTTACCCTCGTGGGTACGGAAGACAGCACTGGAGACGGCGGACAGCTCACCCCAGCGACCCAAAAGCTCAGAAGAACGGTTGACAACACCGTTGCTGTCCCATGTTGTGGTGTATCCACCGATCTCGGTGTGACCGTGGGCATATCCTGACAGGCCCATGTGGCCCATGACAGTGATGGAGGACTTAATACCGTCATTGACGCCCCAGTTGGTAACCTGGTCACCGGCCCAGTAGAGGTTCATGTAACGGTTAGAAGCCATGGCCGATGAGCGGTGGAAGAGGATGGAGTCCGTGAACTGGGACACATTCTTGCCAATCCAGTGGTGGAGAGCAGCCCACTCCCGAGGGTAAGCGTTGTGATAGAAGAAGGGGTCGATGCTCTTGTTGGCGAAGCGAGTATCCTTGTAAATGGGTGTGTACTCGCCAAAGTCAGTCATGAAGCCGGAAATGTTGGCGTTCCAAACCTGATCAAGCAGGACTTCCTTGAACCAAGTTCGACCAGCAGCGTTGGTGAGGTCGAGAATACCGGCGTCGAGGCCAGGGCCACTGGAGATGACGGAAGTATCATTGGTAGTGGAATTTTGGATCAGATATCCTAAGCGACTGGCCTCTTCATAGAGATTGGAGCGGAACCCATCGGGCTTCGTGCTGACATTGGCCAAGAATGGGTTGATATATGCCAGAGTCCGGACGTTGTGCTCGTCACGAAGACTCTGCACAAACTTGTTCCATGTTGGGTACAGCTTCGCGTCATTCTCCCAGTTCCACCACAAGCGAGAGACATTCAGAGACATGTAAGACACGCTTTGGGAGTGGGTACCAGACCAATCCTGCAACCAGACAGCAGCGACAGGGCAATCCAGCTTAAGTCCTTGCTCCACGACACGGTTGACCTTGGATTGTCCACCTTGGATACCAAGCACGGCACCGGTGTCTACCCACTTGGGCAGGGCGGGCATCTTACCAGTGTACTCGGAAAGCATGGTAATTCCATTGAGGAGGCTCTCTGCTTGCATGAAGTAGCCATCGACAGCAAGGGCATCATAGCGCACAGTCACCGCACTGGGGTTGGTGAAGTCAAAAGTGGTATACGCAGAGCTCTCTTGAGTCAGGTGGAACACCCGGGCATCGGAGCTGATGTACTGTGGAACGGCAGAGTAGGCCGTGAAGCGGTCTCCGCCGGCGAAGAAGCTGTCCTTGTTCTCAAGGCGGGTAGCAGGCTGATCGCCACGACCGACACCTTGCTCCCGGGAAAATATAGGAACAGATTGATTCTTGAAGGAGGCGAAAGAGCCCTGAGCACCAAGACCGTAGAAATCCTCAGTGGGTGAAGACCGGTAGGTGAGGAAAATCTTCGTGGCAGCATCCGATGAAGATCCGGGGTTGACATTAACGTTGAAAGCAATGCGATCAGGGAATTGAGACGGAACCCAGAACGCAACGGAGTAGTCGACATTCGCGTCACCGCAACCGGTAAGTTGGCCTTCGATGACGGCAGCATGATCATTGGCACTGCCTCGTCGCGGGTGAAGAGCGACATTGGTGATTTTCTGACCACTGCACTTGTCATGGTCGACCTCGTTGATCTTGAAGTTACCATTGGCAGCGATGACCTCATCATCGCCTCCGCTGGCACTCAGGAATGCGTGACCAGACACGGTGTCCCAAATAGTCCGACCATGCTGGGAAATCGACAGGCGGTTGGTGCTGTTGTTGACGGTGAGCTCAAAGCCATTTCCAAGGTTCCAAGGAGCATGGATGGCAAAAGATGGAGCCACAAAGGAGGCCCAAAGCCAGAGACTAGGAGCGCGCATGGTGGAATGAGTTGGACAAGGCAAGGGGCAATGCTGAGGCGCGCAATCCCCTTTTTAAGGCTCAGCAGCCCCGCGTTGCACTCGTTGTGCTTGTGGTGTCTGCAGAAAGGCCTCTGATGACATAGGAGGACCATGGCCGTCCCACTTAGTGGCATCGTGGTTCTGCTGGGCGTCGGCAGATTGCGGCAGCAGCCCAATCACAGCGAATCTGACCCTGTTTCTAATGATGATCAGCCCATTCTATAACCCCAGTTGGTGATATCAAGATCCAACGGAGGAATAGGCTCCACAGCCGACAGTCCAGTCGGCTCGTCGCGTAGTCTCATTCGGCAAGCTGCCGACGTTTCCCTCATAAACGCATATCCGACCACCTGGTGACAAATGAGATCTGGGGTTTCGCGGGTTCAACTCGGAAAACGTCCGACATACCAATTAAGTCTGCCGAATCCCACAGTCGACACAGAGACACAAGGGAAGGTAGCGTGGAGGAAACGAGACGGGGGGTGTGGAGCCGGGGACTCCGCACTATCCGTATTCCGGCAAGTCTTCCTCTTCAACCGACCGAAATCACGTCTTAAACGCTAAAATGGTGCTTAATGCAAATATCAGGGCATCATCGCTTGTGTTTTTGATTTTTTTTCTAGTGTATGTCCTGGACTTCACATTTTTATTAACCACGGTGACTGTAGATTAGGCATCCTTCTTAGGCACCCTCACCAGCCGATGAGCCGTAGCACCGTCCTCCAATTTAAGAACCGTCTGCTGCCACTTGAACCCCTGAAGCCGCGGGAGAAGCTTGATCCAGAAATAGTAGTAGACACCACAGAGAGCAATGCTACATGAAGTCAGTCGATGGCAATGCCGAGGCTTAGCCGGGGTCAAACATACATTCCCAGAGCCACTGCACAATATGTCGCATACCAGAAGCTCACATCACCTCCAGTAGAACCGGTACTAGGTGGATACCACGGCATTATTACCATGTAAAGGTGTGAGAGAATAGCGAATGCTATTGTGATATACCAAGCCTGGTAGTCGGGGGCTGGTAGCTGAAGACGTTTGCGACGAATACGAGTGACCACCAATCCTATTGTGAGTAATAAACCAAAGAATGATGCTGGGTAGACACCGAGATCCACAACTGCTCAAATATATTAGTGTCATGCCGCTGGCGTTGTCTGGGCAAAGAAAGGAAGCGAAGTGTTGCCCGACCATGACAAAGGGGTCGCAGAGATCCAACGTACTGAAATTGAATGCATCACCGGCAGGGGGTGCCAGGATCATCAATAGTGTAAAGCTCCATTTCACCAAGTAGGGACCCAGCGGGGTTCCAAAGGGTTTGGTTGAAGTCCAGAACGACGTAAATGGCAACACGCCTTGCCTGAGTATTCATGTGTTAGACAGGGAAGTAAGCCCGATGTAAATGTTCACCAACCTTCCACATTCCCTAATCATACGTGACTGGCCGATGAGAACGGCAAGGAGATTTCCAAACGCACTCAAACAAATCAGGAAGTTCAACGCCGAGGCTGCACCGCTGGTTCCGAATACCTTCTCAAAGAAAAGACCGGCCGCAACGACCTTGGATTCGATAACTTCTTCTTTGGTCGCAGCACTGAAGTAGGCAATGTTCGCCAACACATATAGAGTTGCTGTCACTCCCAAAGATAATGGAGCACTCCACCTCAGGGTTTTGGTAGGGTTCTAAGTCGAATTAGCAAGGCATATTGATCGAGCATGAGGTCGAAGCCACATACTCGGACCTCATTGACCACATTAAAGGCATTCTCATAGCCCGCATATGAGAACCAAACCTTTGTTAATGCGTTCGTCGTTCCGTAAACCGTAGCTGCACCCGTGCCATCGAAAGCGTTTCTGAAATTGGCCTTGGGGTCTTTCACGGAGGTGTGACCTCCAAGAACAACCAATCCACTAACTCCAATGCTGTAAAATCAAACCTCGAATCAGCCTCCCTCTCAATATCAATATTATACACTTGGATGAAATGAGCCTTACAATACCAATGTGATAAGCTTGACTAGGCCGATAGCATTTGCCAATCTGAGCGACCATCTGGTGTTGAACGCCAGAACTATTTTACGAAACATACAGATTAGCCTGGGATCCATAGATAAAGTAAGAAATAGGTCAATAGTAACTGACCTAGCACTGCGACTGTATAAGAAGCCACGGCCACTCCCTTCAGTTTCCACGGCGTAGCTTCTGCGTCTGCCAGTTTGAAGAGGTATTGTGCCAAGACTAATGTGCATGTCAATATGCGAGTTAAGAGATACAACTGGAATAAACATACCAACAGCATTGCTACTGCTAAATGAGAATAGCACGGTCTGCATCGCAAAGACAGTAGGAAAGAAGTATTTTGGTCGTGGGTAGGACTGTTCCAAGTAAACCACTTCCGATCCAGATCGGCTAGGGAAGCACGAAGCAAACTCCATGTAGACAGACAAGGAGCTGGATGCCATCAGGTATCCGATTACCCAATAAAACAATGCGAGGCCAACAGAGCCGGCTCCCTTGACAACGTTGGATGCTGTATCACAGGTCAGGCAAATTTCCACAGAACGCGCAGTTCTATTCCAAGCTTGGGAGTACACATACGCGTTGAAAACACTCCAGTCCCTATCATCTTGCTCAGATTGAGAAATATCACTGTCACCCAACCCACCGAATACCCTAAAGGGGAGTTGACCTCTACTGGAGCTCCGGAGGCCTCCTGGTATGTGGCCTTGGTAGTATTGCCACCCACCTCGTTGGTATACTTGAAGCTATCACCATCGCTACTGTCATCTTGTGGATTCGAATCCACGAATTCCGTTGCGGGATATTGAACCCCCATTTTAGCGGGAAATTAAAAGTAAAGTTTTGATATTTAGTTTTCTTAATATAAATTTTATATAATTAACTTTTTTTTGGTACTTATTTATAAATAAAATGTTTATATGAGTAGTTGTAGGATGATTAAAAACTTTTTGATATTGTTTATATATTATATCTAGCTTCCTATCTTTTGTATTCATTATTTGATTAAAAGAGTTCTAATATTCAGTTTAATGATGTGTATTCTAATTGATATGTTTAGACTTTTCAAATTCTATCTAAAGCTACTATTTAATGAATTCCTTATTTATTGTATTATTATATAGGATGAAAGAATTGATATGATTAGGATTGAATGTTGTAATAGAAAGAGGCAAAGATAAATATTATAAAAGATTTGAAAGAACGAATCGAGAATTATTATATGTTGATGTTAAGGTTTGTTGACTATCTGATATATAAAGGGTTATAAATAGAGTATTGTCTGGAATAAGATATTAAAGAATATTTAGTAATATCCTCTTATAGTTTAAAAAAGCATAAATATCAGAAAATTATAATATACTTAATATAGATATATAAATAGAAAGATAGCAAGGAGTAGACAATCTATAGTTAATTATTTTTCCAAAATCAAATACGAAAAACGCAAATATACGATTTGCTAGGTTGATATATTATATTCTTAAATAAACTATTATTATTAATTAATTTATTACAGATTACTTATAGTAAATCTCAACGAATCTATAGATTACTCTTAACAAACCTTATAAACCTTTCATAAACCTCATTTTAACCTTTAACAAACTTTATAGATCCTCCATAATCTTTATTCTGATCTTTAACGAACCTTATAGACTTTCTATGAACCTCATTTTGACCTTCAGTAATTCTCAATAACCCTCAATGATCTTCTACGAACTTCAGTAACCCTCTATAAACCTCGTTCTAACCTTCAATAAATCTCAGATCCCTAATAAACATTTTAATTAACACAATATATATTGTAGATATATATTTCTACTCTATTATAGACTAGTAACTTCCATTATCTATTATACCTCTTTTCTACAGTCGTAT